>JAJJMC010022800.1:342482-420187 GCA_023531435.1 Papaver californicum
CATGTGGTTTTGGTCTGGTGGTTACAGCAACATGCGGCATAGCAACACCCTATGATGAGAAAGTTACAAAGTAGTGGTAAGGTTGAAGCAGTTAATGCAGTAATGGTTTCCCGAAAATTCCAAGGCGTTTAAGCCATTATCCAACAACCTCAATCTCTCCATCTCCTCACTACCTTCACTATTTACAAGGAAATCATTTTTTCTCAAACTATTATAAATAAGCTACTTAGTCATTCAAAAAACACAACAAGCTTACCATTCTCTCATAAGCTCTGTTATTCCTCTAATAGTTCATCACTTCTACTCACAATTTATCACACTCATTTCCTTAAACTTTCTCTGCTTCCCTCCCCTAAGATCAACCCATTTCCTCTCTTTGTGACCGAAGTAGGACAGAACGGCTACTTTCGAGGTTTAGGCTTGTCATGTACGATTTTTATTTCTGAATCTAAATAAAGTACTTCAACAGTATATTGTTTTTCCTAGGAGAGATTTTTAGGTACTACCAAAAAGAAAAACTAACCAAAATACATAAAATCTAAATATAGAATTCTTTGTCTTTTTCTTCGTTATTTTCGCTTTATCTTTAGCTTTAATCCCTTGAGTATTTTAATCAATCGCAAATTTGAGCCTTTATTTGGCTCCAATTTCTTTTTGATCCAAAACCTGCAACAACAAGACAAATACCCAAGAAAACGTATAATAGAACAAAAGAATAAAAATCTAAAATAAAATTATCAAAAACTAAACTAAATCTAAAACCAAGTCCGTGTCGGCGGCGCCAAAAATTGATGTGATTGTGACAGTTGTAAGAAAATTTCGTTGCTCAGACTCATTAAGATTTGATTTAGACTAAAGTTCACACACTAAATGGCAAATAAACAAAAGATAATAATAAGATTAAGAGATACTAGGACTCAGGATTCCACCATGCTTCATATTCATGTGATTCATATATTAATTCTCGACAATTATAGCTCATATAATAAGAATATTGATTCTAATTCTTTTTCAAAGATAGTTTTTAAAATATTAAATGTAAATTATAAACATTGCACATCAAAAGTACTTTAGACTAAGCATACACAACAAATAAAATCACACTTAATTAAGAAAAATCATAAATCAATTTAAATTAATGCAAAAAGTCATAAAAGAATTAAATATATTTACCATAATCATGAAATATGGCTTCCTCCATTATCCTAGAAAAATGATTTAGCTACTCATGGAGAAACACTCACTCAAATGATTTATAAATAATTCAAAGTTTTTACAAGAAGAAAATAAAAGAAAAAGAATAGCACATAAATTTTGGAATGGTGTATATTTGTTGCAATAGGAAATAGTCACGGTATCAGAAATACATCTTTGTCGCTAAAAAGAACTAGTAAATACCAATGTCAATGAACAACGGTTCTCTTTCTTCATTTGATTTGAAGGCAATGGTGACGGTTATGCGACTGTCTTTCTCTGGGGGTTTTTTTCCTTCTTCTTCTTCTTCTTCTTCTCGCCTGAGTTGCAGAAAAAACTCTAAAATAAAACTATTCTCGTTCTCTGGCCTCTCTAGCATCCTTGAATGCTTCACTTAATATTTATACCAAAACAACAAGCAATTAACAAAACTCATCCAAATCTTCTTTTTTAAACCCAAAATACTTTCGGCAGGATTTTGTTCTCGAGATCTGTTTTTCCTTTAAACAAACACTCGATCATGTTGTTGTTACATGTTTGTCTTAATAATATTTGATATGAAAGGAAACGAATTAAGTGAAACAGGGGAGAAAATCCCATGTTTCACACAAGATTATTTTTTCTCCCTGTTATTTTCGATAAGAAGATACTATCGAGATTTTTCGGTTTGATTTGATTCTGCTTCGATTTTATTGTTTCCAAATGTGTAAAATTTCCTTTTAATTAGGCTAGAGGATAATCTTGCCTTAACTAACCAGATTTCTCTTCTAATTTACATAAACCAAGTTCACGCATATGAAAAGTAAAGTTCCCGCCAAAAATATATTTTTAATTTGAGAAGGTGGTGTCTTTATCCAAATGTTGGTTTCCTTTAACACTTTTTAGGTGCCTTTATTATTTTTATGGGTGCCTTTAACACTTCTTAAGCCCGTTTTTCCATAATTGTTTATGCTTCGAAAATACCTACAAATAAAGAAAATATCATTATTAGTACACAATCGAGCATTATCAATATAAAAAATTGAGACAAATCAGACACAAGAATGTGTCTATCACTTAGTCGATATTTTTTTTAACCGAATTTTATGCTTTGTTATTCTAATTTAGTTAATTAGTCTTTTTTTTGTTCTTAGGGGAAGTAAGAAAGATGAAGGTAAGAAGAAGGTGGTGGAAGATCTTAGAACTCCAAACCCTCGCCACGGTAAACACCTAGGGGAAAGTAAACGTGGAACTAAAGCTACAAAAAGGTCAGGGTCGTTGCAAGGAGTTGTAATCCGTGAACTGAAACTAGAGATAGCGAAGGAAGTTGAGGAAGAGTAAGAGGAAGAACCACAACCAAATATTTCTCTTGTTATTGTTAAAGAGAAGAAGACGGCTAAGAAATATTGTGATAGATATGCACATAATCCTGATAAAAAGTTGTGTTTAACTGCTACTAACCCACCTCACGGTACGTCAGCAGATGCGGGAGAAGTGTTGTTCAGCTACAAACACTCATGGGCTGTCAAAATCTACTCGACAAAGTTATTGAATCTTAACTATATATTTTCTTAGTAATTATTTTTGTGTGTTAGTTATCCATCCAATGATTGTGTTAATTTTAATTTTGTAGGATCATAACAATGCGATTAGACTGTTGAGACACCAGATGGCGGTTGCATGGGATACAGAGGATGAGTGTGAACAGGTGGTGGAGAAAGTAAAATCATGTGTTCTTTGGTCTGTTATCCATTATGCACACGCCGAGTTTGACAGTATCGTCATTTCATCATTTGACGAGAGGTTCTTTCCAGAGACGGATACTTTGCACCTCCTATTTATCGAGATGTGTATCACTCTGATGACATGCGCAGGATCACGGGTCTTACAGTGGATGGGAAATTTGTTACAGAAGGCTATAAATCTAAGATGAGTTTTGAATATATAGAAGTTTTAGCGGAGAAGGCGTTAGGTGGAGCTGAAGTAAGACCAAGTTGGAGTTCAGACGCTCTGTTAAGGAGCCTAAACCTGGTATGGAGTTGATAGAGATCGATAACCAAGGCCGTATGTTTAAGAAGTTGAAGTTGGTCATTTTGAAGAAGGAATTTGGAGGGACAGGAAAGAAAGTGGAGAGTGGAGAGTTGGTTGTGGTCGAGGACAAGATTAAGTAACATGTAACCGCTTACTTGTTGTATCATCTAGGCAGCTTATATTTCCTTACACTTATAGAAACAGGGTAGATGCAAATTTTCTCCAGCTTTTGCATCCCTTCGAAGAGGTTAATGATTACTCTTCGGTCATTGGGTCATTGCGTTCCTTCAATACCAACTTAGGAGTGCTAATCAGATTAATACTTCATAAATCGGAGGCTACTACACTCTCTTCCAGGTAATCTTCGACATACCCATTCCAATAAATTGCATAAGAAAGATGATTGATAAATCTTTATATGTAGCGGAACTTTCTTCTGTTGGGTTGATAATTGATTTTTTGTTCTAACCGAACTTATGTTAAACTTGATTTTTTTCCCTTAGTGTGGGTGTACAACCACTTACATGTAATGAAGTTGGTTGATGTGAAGAAAGGTTGGTTTACTAGGCACCCAACGGCCGGAAAGTATGAGTTCAACCGCATACAGATGAAGGCTAAAGAGAATCCATTGGCATAAACGGGGAGATTATTGGTTTATTTGGGAGCGAGTGAAGTAGTTTTTTACCTCTACTCTTTTGCTGAGGTTGAGATTTCGCAAGTCGTGTCTTACTACAGGACATTGTTCTTTCCTGGCGGTTACTCGATGTACAACCCTCGAAGAGTATTTCGCCAGCTCTCTTGTATGCAGACACTACCAACCGTAGAGAATGAAAACTTTAGATTGATGAAGAGGGGTACAAAGAACACCGCCAATTTCTTTAAGACAAGACATGAGCCACCGCCAATGCCAGAGATGTGGAACAACATGGGTAAATATATTATTGATGAAGAAGAGTGTATATCTGTGAAGGAGGATATTCAAAGTACCTATGGAGAAGGGTACATGGAATGGTATGTACGTATGACTCATACCTATGTTATAAATCATGTTCAACAAGATAAGGCGGAGAGGGAGAAGGAGAAGGCGAAGGGAAGCGTAAGAGTGTTTAAACTGGGAAGATGCCTACTTGCGGCGAAGATGTGGTGAATGTGTTGGAGAGTGTGGTGAATAAGGTTCTTGTCTTTATTATTTTCGATGTGTTATGAAGTTTGATCTAAAATAACGTTGTTTAACTTTAAATAGGTGTTAGTACCTAAAAATTAATCTTAGGCAAAATAATATACCGTTTAAGTACTTTCTTTAAATTCGGAAATCAAAATCGAACATGACAAGCCTAAACCACGGTAATAGTCGTTTCGTCCTGCTTCGGTCACAAGGAGAGAAAATGGGCTCACCTTAGGGGAGGGAAGTAAAAAAAGTAGAAGGAAATGTGTAGAAGTGTTGAGCTATAGAGAATAACAGAGCTTATGAGAGAATGGGAAACTTGTTTTGTCTTTCTAAAATGGGCTAAGTAGCCTATTTATAATGATTAGTAAAACACACTTTTCCTTGTAAAGTAGTGGAGGTAGTGAAGAGATGGAGTAATGGGGATTATGAGGGTAATGATGCAACCGCCATTATCCTTGGAAGTTTCTGGAAAACCATTATTACATTACCTCCTCAACTCCTTCAACCGTCACCGTTACTTTGTAACTTTCTCATCTTGGGGTGTTACCACGCCAGATGTTGTTGTAACCACCAGACCAAAACCCCATAATAATCCCCCATGTGATTGTTTTGATTTCTTGTAGAAGTTAGTGGAGTCATGGACTCAAATCACGTGAGTAGTTTGTGAGTTTGTCGTAAGATTAATGATATCAATGATTTTTTGTCAACACAGTATGGCAGTGGCCTAATATTGGCACTAGTATCAAAGGATAATACTGGCACAAGCATAGGCGTTGGCATAGGCATAGGTCATAGCATGAGTAAGCGTGAAGGGAGGAAAAGGCTAGCGCTAGCGCTGTAGCTAGAGGCGCCAACGTAGGCGCTGATGCTAGCAGCGGCATTGTTGGCGCTGGTGCTAGCGCTAGCACTAGCACTGTTGCTTGCAGCGCTATTGTGACTTTTTTGCATGTTGTATTATTTTACGCCAAAGTTAGCACTGGTTTGGATTTTGTGCAATGCATATAGAACATATTCAAGGAATTCAGTCGTGGAAGTTTACACTTGAGATGATGTTCGATGCGACTTTGCATTTAGATTGTATGCATCTAGTTAGCGTTTTCATTCGGAGATGACATAGTATTCATTCTGAATGTTCATAATTTTGCATAATCATTGTGTTCCGATTAATGCAGATATTTTGTATAGATGTTGCATGAAATACCTTAGTTAACATCTGCACCATTCATCACTTCTATATCCATCTTCTAATCTATCCTTGTGTTTGAATTTGATTTATTCCGAGCAATGTGAATGTTGACAATTTTTATCCAGTTTTGGATGTTCAATGCTTATTTGAGTAGAGTTTTGCATTTTTATATGAATTTTAGTACGCTGAGTGCAAACCCGTGTATAAAAATTGGATTCATACAGGGTAATGATTTATATATCCGAAGAATTTAGTATGTCAACTAAATTGCTTGTTTAGTGTTTACCCTCAATCGTTCACAGGTAGATAAAATTTAGAGTAAAAGATTTTATGGGTATACCTCTTGTAAACCCTCACGAGACGAAACTCGTCCGCTAAGGCCACTTAGGGGTTTAAAGGCTTATTACATATGCTAAATGTAGTCGAGATTCTTGTGAAAGTGAGTTAGGATTTTTATTTTTTGTTAGATTAGTTTTGCTCGAAGACTAGCAAACTATAGGTTTGGGGGTATTTGATACGGGCATAATTTACACATATATACCTTTTAATTTGTATTTGTTAGTACTTGATTTTGTACTAATGTATTATTTTTATGTTTTTATATGTGGTAAGCGTAAAATACGAAGTTATAACTATATACGGCTAAATGTACTAATTTAGGAGCTTTCTATATTATCGTCTTACCTATCGTTGTTCTTACGTTTAAGTTTGCATTCTATGCAAAGGGATTAAGGATTGGCTCGGTCAGATAAATGAAAAGAGATATCAGGTTAATAGAAAATGGTAAGCACGTGGGAAGGTGAAAGTCTATCAAAAGTGAGAACATTGAGTGAAAGTTGGGCTTAGGTTTTGGTGAAGATAGACTGTAGACAAGGTATGACAAGGGACGTGTTGGGTGAAGTCAGCGTCAAACAATTTCTGACGGCTTTGGCTGTTGACGTTGCGCAACAGAGTGAAAATGAGGTCTAGTGATTGGGCATCACGTTCCTATAGGAGTGGGGTATGTTGAATTTAGTTGGTGATACAGACCAAGGATGGCACGTGGGTCAGAAAGCTAATTCTAGCCTAGAGAGAAGGGACGGTATGTTGGAGGCTAAGAGAGTATAAAAAGAAAAATGGAGAGAATCAAAAAAGGGGGATCAGAGGGGAACGGCTGGAAGGAGACTTCGGTGAGAAAGAGAACCTAGGGGAGAGAGGCCAATTGGGAAGAGCTTGACGGCTGATTGAGGGAGAGGTGAGATAATGGAGAGAGAAGGTGTGTGGATCGAAAAAAGTAGGTGGACTGTTGGGAAAGTGAGGAAGAAGTCTTCTGGGGTAAAGGCTGACAGAGAGAGAAGGCTGAAGAAGTAAGGTAGGCGGAGAGTTTTGGTCTGGGTTCTGTTTGAGGAGTAAGGGACAGTGGGTACATGGAGAGAAAAGAAAGGTGGAGGGGAAGAAAAGGTTGACTGTTGGTGTAACGGCTAAGAGAAAGGTGTTGTGCGGCAGAGAGGGGAAGTGTTTTTTTGATCTGATTTCAGTGAAGTCCAATAAACAGAACATGGGTTTAATCTCTCTTTTTTATTTTACTCTTGTATTCATTTTTATGGGTTTTAAGAAATCCATCTCCATGTTTTACTAGATTCTATTACTAGGATTTTGGGTAGAAACCAACTTTGATTATGGAAAACTCATAAATAAATGGTTTAAATGTTTAGTAATTTATTTTCATTGTTTGCTTGATTAATTATTGCATAAATAGTGGATTTGATCATATATGCTTTCCGTTTGATATGTCGTGATGGGATTAGATTATTTGACGGTGTATGCTCACAAATTGATATTTGATTCTTTGAAACTATATATTGTTTAGATAGCTCTACTGATTGTTTATGCTTTTAAATTGATATGGCATGCTTACTAACATTTGATGGGATATACTTTTCGATTGATAAGCAATTCTTTAGAAATGTCAACTTGGAAGGGAAGGAAATTACAGTGGTGAAATGATTATTTTGGAGATTAGATGTGAGTTCTATATATCAAATTGGTGAAAACCGAAAACCCTAGTGTCCTCTCTACTTGATCACATTGTATACTTTAGCTAGTTTATTTTATTATTTTCTCGTTCATTAGAATTTCTGAAAAATCCAAAAGATATTATTTCTGATTAGTTTAATTGAGATATTGATTGCAGTATTTGCCCTCTCCATGTAGGTTCGACCCATATTTGCCGTTGTATACTAGTTAAACACCGTGCGATTGCGGTTATTTTATATAGGCTTTCCAAAATCCTATCAATTTTTGGCATTTTATGTTTCTCTAGGTGATTTTATGGGGCCGTAGTATTGTCATAAGGTCGTAGTTCGGATGCATTAGAATTTTAATTTTGAAAATAAAAATAAAAAAATGACACTTTGATAGCAATATGTGTGTGTTCCATGTCTCAGTCGCCTAAGCAAGCGTGGAATGCAGGATCTATGAGAACTATCATGTAATCTGCTAAAAAGGAGCATGCGCTTAGATTCAAAAGATCTAATCATGTAGTCATAAAAAAATATATAATAAAATAAATTATGTATATAAATAATAATAATATAAATAGGAGCATCCGAGCCGGATTTTGTACTAATATTTTGGAAAACACCGTTCACCTTAGTCAATATTTGCACCATTCATCATTTATATATCCATCTTCTAATCTATCCTTGTGTTTGAATTTGATTGATTCTGAGTAATGTGAATGTCGACAATTTTTATCCAGTTTTGGATGTTCAATGATTATTTGAGTAGAGTTTCGCATTCTTATATTAATTTTAGTACGCTGAGTGCAAACTCGTGTACAACAATTGGATCATACAGGGTAATGATTCTTATAGCCGAAGAATTTAGTATGCCAACTAAATAACTTGTTTAGTGTTTACCCTCAATCATTCACAGGTAGCTGAAATTTGGAGTAAAAGGTTTTATGGGTATATCACTTGTAAACCCTCATGAGACAAAACTCGTCCGCTAAGGCCACTTAGGGGTTGAAAGGCTTATTACATATGCTAAATGTAGTCGCGATTCCTGCGAAAGTGATTTAGGATTTCTATTTTATTTTAGATTAGTTTTGCTCGAGGACTAGCAAAATATAGGTTTGGGGGTATTTGATAGACACTTAATTTATACATTTTTGCCAACTAATTTATGTGTGCTAGTACTTGATTTATGTTAATACTTTTTTTTCGTGCTTTTATAGATAGTATACCGAAAACCCGATGTTACAAATAAACATGGATGAAATTATATTTATCAGTGGCACCCGGATATCAATACCACCGAGAGAGCAAATGTGGCTGGATGGCATGTGAATTGAGAGTTGGATGGTGGAGTTACTTTTCGTTTGGGCATAGAAAACAAAAGACGAAGTAAATTAAGTTAATGGGGGTACAGAAAGTAAAAAGTAGATGGAGTCCAGTTGCTAGGTATGATGTGTAGGGGAAGAGACACATGGTCATATGAAGTTGTTCGGTATAGGCAAAGAAGAGACAAGGGAGGACTTTTTATTTTAGGTTTTGGTTCAGGAGATTGAGTGGAGAGAGGGTTGGCGGACAGAGAAGGAGAGAGGAGACAGTGGAGAGAAGGGTGGTGTGATGGCTGAGAGAAGGTGAGGGGAGACAAGGTCAGGAGGAGAAAGGGAGAAAAGGCTGGCGAAAAGAGAAGTAGGTTGGGGCGTGAGAAGTAGAGATTGATTTGGAAGAGAGAAGGTGTCTCGGTTGTGAGAGAGTGGTGAAGTGACGGCTGCCTTAGAGTTGTCGAAGAGGCTGCTGACTCTAATTATGTTGGCAACTTCATCCCGAATATCAATAGTGTTCCTCAGCCTTAGAGTATTTATCCATATGCTCTTGCTAGGTGTTGCTTGCAGTGAAGGGAATACATGCTTTCATTTGTTGACTTTAAGACGTTCCAAATTCATCTGCCCGAATGGAAGGGATGGGCTAAAGTTATGTTGAAGAATCCTCAGGTGAAGCTGGTTTTAGAAAATGCCAAGATATTCCATGTTGTGCAAGTATCTAAGACTTGGAGAATTAATAAAGACATGAAGGGTCTGCGTGCATTTTCTTTTCGTTGATGAGGTTTATCCCATTCAGCAGCATGTTTTTGGGGTGAGTGAACAATCACCTTGGAGGACGTGGGGTCTTGTTGCAACTACCCGTTGTCGGTAGCATTCCAGTTGAATAGTCTGAGCGGGAGATGAAATATGGTGCTATCATTATTCAGAAAATAGAAGAGTTGCAGAAGTATGGTCGTTGCAATAACAAAAATTATTTGGCTTGGTGTGACTAATGGTGGAACGAAAGTACATGTGTTAACATCCTTGTTGTTGATAATCCTTTATGCATTGTTGCATTCCTTGTACTTTGGCTTTCTAAAGGTGTGTTCGAAGATTCTCCTGGAGGTCATTTGAAGCCTTCACTTGTTTCGATTGATGTTGCGCTCGCTGGTGGAAAGACTTTTCCTCTTGGTAATCTATTTCTAGGCTCTTTATACTCTCATTTGGATTCTTTCATTCGTGACATGAGGATTTCCAACGGTCATGCCAAAGTAGAGTCTTTTATCCCCGTTATGTTTATGCAAGCTTGGCTATGGGAATATTTTCCTGAATATGCGCCAAAGGCCAAGCCTTCTTACCCAAGTGTAGAGATAGAGTATGCTAGAATACTCCGTTGGAGTAAGAAGAAACCTTGGGGTGAATTTCAGGCCTTGGGGTTTGAAGCTTCCGCATGTGATTCCAGCAAAGACCTTTGCTGAGAGTTATGATATTGTCATACACTCTGGCTCTGCTGGCCAGGGTAATATTGCTACAGTCAGTGAGGTCACTTTTGTAAATAGTTGTACTCCAGGGTACATCCTTGTTGTTCTCTCCAATAGTTATATCATGCAGAGTTATAACATCGATAGGGCGGCTCGGAAAATGGGCTTTGATCAGTCTATTTCTTGTTACCGCACTAAGGAGACTCCTATAAACGTGCGTCAGCAATCTGAGGGTGATCATACCATTCCTGGTCGAAGCATTCCTTTCCTCCAGGATGATGGAAAATGACGTGTTACTGATGAATATGCTGATTTCTAGAACGCACATCTTACCATCCTTAAGAACGTCGTGTCTAGTAAGTCTTTCGATGTACACGGTGAGCCTTATGAGAATGAATTAGTAGCTCGACCGAACTTGAAAATTACTTCTGAAGCAAGGCGTGATTCCATTGTCAACTAGACACATGTATCTCAAATCATCCTCTGTTTAATCACCATCCTTTACTCAGTAATTAAATGTTTAATTTGTTTCCTGCAGTCGTGGCTCCTGAAACACTTTGCATCTGATATTGTAGCAAACGTCATTCCTCATGCCGGGTATAAAAGACCACGGGTAGTTATGCCTGGAAGTGGAGACCGTCTTTTGAAAAAGGTAAGTGTCTCATATTTTCTTTTACTCTTCTTTTCTGCGTGAGGTACTTCTATAACTTGTCCTGCAAGTATTCTTGTATAATTTGGGGGTGTAACTCATCAGGGTAACTTCAATATTCAACCTTTTAAGTTTGGTGTCCCAGCTGTTCTCGGCGTTTCGACTCCTTATGTTGTAAGTAAATTTTCTCTTGGATATCCCCGAGTAGCATAATTTTTCGTCTTGCTGAACTTAATAAATTCTGACTCTTATGAACAATTCTCATTCTTAGATGACTAGTAACACAGATACCCTAGTATCATAAAGTAATATTGTGGATAGAAGTAATGAGGAAGAAGGCCGCAATGACAATGGACTTGAAAAATCATTTCAGACTGAAGAAATTGAAGAATCTGGAGCTGAAAAATGAAAAACTTGTTGACGAGTCTTATTATGAGATGCCTTCTTCTTCTGATGGCTTGTTACAGCTCCAAAGATTGTTTTAGAATCATAATGACATGATTATAGCTCTTAGACGACTAAATGTATGGAACCATACATGATTTCATGAAAGACTTTAGCAATTTTCGATGTCAGAAAAATTCAGATTCATGTCTTCTTACCATAACGGTCGTAGAATCTTCGTACGAAGCCGGAATGAGGTGGTTGACCTCTCATTCTTTAGCTAACAGAAATAGATAACTCTTTTTAAAATAATTTCTGGATTTGGAGTTCATTTACTAGGTGAAAAGTACCTAACACCGAGAGTTCAAAACTTTCCAGGCATAATTTTGTAGGTTTTCAGCTGTCATGTAGTCGAATGTTTCGTCCGCCCTTATTAGATCATTAATCCGATTGACGTGCCCTTTTAGTGTGTTATAGTATACATCCATATGAAAATTTTTTTATATAAATCAATCCCAAATTCCTTACTAATTAATGTCAGTTTCAGTTCTTCCGGAGGGAAGTGAAAAGACATTTCTGAAAATATTTTTGCAAAATGATCCATATCTTTTCTAAACTATGTGCCATGACCCAAAACAGTTTTTAATGAATGTTTAGGTTTATAATGGACATTTTTTATGAATTTCATGATTTGTGTTTCAATTCCTTGTGCTTGAGACATTTTAACTTATTATCTCTATAATGTCTTTGTTTTTAGGGCGGGAATGAACCAAAGCAGGGAGATGAACTTGCAGATGAAGGATTGGAGACTACCATGATTCTTGATGCTGGTGATGCGTATTTTCCAACTCAAAATCCTTCTTAGTTTGTTGTGTTTTACGCGGAGTCTTGACCGAGCCTTGTCCTTGAATTGGTGTTGGGGCTGTCGATGGGGTCGACGCGGCGCGCTTAGTATGCGATGCCGATTAAGATACTACCTTTCTCTTGCAACCTTCCTCAGTAACAACACCTATAGAGTGTTGAGTATAATGTTGTTTGTTCACCATACGTATACTTCAACGGGTGTCTCCATCGTTTTCTTCTCTGGCGGGTCTTGTTCTTTCTAACAAGGTTGGAGCAGTTGTTGCTGATCTCTTGGCATCCTTATGTACCTCAGAGAAGGTTTGAAATTATAAATTCTATAAGAAGTCATGATAAACAGGAATCATACTATTAATGCAAAGCTCGACCAATTATTGCTCAGTTACGTTCTGGTCATGGCAGTCGAGAGCTTGTGTTGTGAACCTCTTTATGTATTCGTTGGGATGCTCGTTGTTCCTCTGGAACATTCTTCCTAGGTCCGAGGGAGTGATTTCCTTGGAGAAAAAAAATATTTTTTATAAAAAACATTGACCATCTGAGACCAACTAGAGAATACTATTGGGGGTAAGGTTGTTGTACCAGGTATGAGCTCTCCCTGTAAGAGATTTGGAGAATTCTTTGAAACACATCACTTGGTTATATTCATGCACTCCTAACGATTCCAAGAATCGATAAACATGTTCTCGAGCGTTTCAGTGTCACCGTACAATGAGAATGGAGGACATGAATATCTGTTCCGCAATGCAATCCTATGAATTTATATTGGGTAGGGGGTTGGTGTTGATGGAATGAAGATGAGTCTTCATTTCCACGATTTCGCAGGAGCATTTCCAAGTTTTCACGAGTGACAAAGTTTTGTTGTTGTTGACCCCTCTGTGGTACACGATCGGTGATGACATGTACTTCATCATCTGTTTGAGCATTAGCTCTTGACGTGTTGGCAGTTCCGGCAGTCGTGATCTTGACTTGCTCTATTTGACGATGACGCTGCTCCGGTGTTAACTACTCTGTTAAAATCTTGAGAAAGGTGAGAACTTCCTTCTAGGTAGTATCCATGGCTACTTAAGTTTCGGCCAAGGTTTCTTGCCACTTCATCAGATCATCTATGGTTGGTGATGCATGCTCTTTGTTTCTGATACCTTCAGCGGTAAGAAAAATGAGTGTTGGTGTTTTCAGTGGTGGTCTTTTGAGGAATGATTTCTGGAGTTCCACCACTGGTTTTGTTGGGTTTAGAAGTGGGTGTTGAACTTGAATTGGGGTTAGTTTCTGAACCTGACCTAAACTCCACCATTTTTCAAATGATTGAAAAAATTAAATTTCAAATAGTTGAAATATTGGATTCGTGACCGAGTGATTGATCTCCCACTGTGGTCGCCAAATGTTAGTACATAAAAATTATTCTTAGGCAAAACAATATAATGTTGAAGCACTTTCTTTAGATTCGGAAATCAAAATCGTACAGAACAAGCCTAAACCACGATAGTAGCCGTTCCGTCCTGCTTCGGTCACAAGGAGAGAAAATTGGTTGATCTTAGGGGAGGGAAGCAAAGAAATAAGTTGAAGGAAATGTGTGTATTGAATTATGTGTATAAGTGTTGAACTATAGAGAATAATAGAGCTTACGAGAGAATGGTAAGCTTGTTTTGTCTTTCTGAAATGGTCTAAATAACCTATTTATAATGATTAGTAACACACACTTTTCCTTGTAAAGTTGTGGAAGTAGTGAAGAGATGGAGTAATGGGGATTATGGAGGTAATGGTGTTACCTCCCATTATCTTTGGAAGTTTATGGAAAACCATTATTTCATTACCTCATCAACCGCTTCAACCGTCACCACTATTTTGTAACTTTCTTGTCATGAGGTGTTGCCACGCCATATGTTGTTGTAACCACCAGATCAAAACCTCATGAATAATCCCCCCATGTGATTGTTTTGATTTCTCGTAGGATTTAGTGGAGTCATGGACTCAAATCACGTGAGTAGTTCGTGAGTTTGTCGTAAGATTAATGATATCAATGAGTTTGTGTCAACAAAGTATGACAATGGTCTAGTAACGGCACTAGTATCAAAGGATAATGTTGGAACAAGCATAGGCTTTGGCATGGGCATAGGTGATAGCGTGAGTAATCATGAAGGGAGGGAAAGGCTAGCGCTAGTGTTGTGGCTAGAGGCGTCAGCATTGGCGCTGATGCTAGCGCTAGCACTGTGGATAGCAGCACCACCGTTGGCGCTGATGCTAGCCCTAGTGTTGTTGCTAGCATCGCCACTATTGGCGCTGGTGCTAGCGCTAGTACTAGCATTGTTGCTTGCAGCGCTATTTTGACTTTTTTGCGTTAAAGTTAGCACTGGTTTGGCTTTTGTGCAATGCATACAGAACATATTCAAGGAATTCAGCCGTGGAAGTTTACAACTTGAGATGATGTTCGATGCAACTTTGCATTTATATGGTATGCATCTAATTAGCATTTTCTTTCGGAGCTGACATAGTATTCATTCTGAATGTTCATAATTTAGCCGAATCGGTGTGTTCCGATTAATGCAGATAGTTTGTATAAATGCACATGAAATAACGAGGGTTTAGCTGGGTAAAGACCTGAAATTTCAAAGGATCATACATTTATAAAAGAGCTACAAGGCTAATGCATCTATGAGCTGAATATGCATTCTCAATTCTCTTGCGGAATGTAAGATAGCAGTATGTATTTACAATTCAGATGTCAGGTCAGGAATTTATACATATACATTTCATGCTTATGCAGCTAGGAAAAAAAACAATATTGTAATTTTCTCTCTTCTCAAAACTCACCATCAACAATAAGGTTAAGGCGGGTAGGAATCTCTTGAGGAAAATGATGGCTAAAATACGCATGAAAGAGCCTATGTCGACAGATGAACAAACATCCCTTTGAAACGAATGGAACAAGGTCATATCAAACAATGAGGTTGAGACGATAAAGGCGAAGGCGCCTAGGAGGAGTCGACTAGAAGGGGAAGGTTCAAGTGTTTCTGCTGCTGCTACTAGAAGGGTACTAAGTGGTAAAAGCTCAAGTGCGGCCGCTGCTACTATGTTAGAACCAAGTGGATATTAGACCCCACCCAAAGAAGAACTTGGACGTGGTAAAAGAATTCATCGCACTCGTCGACGTGGTGAATTTAGTATGTTTGCGTTTTAGAACAATTACATATTTTTAATTTCGTTAGTTGGTTTGTATTTGACGTTAATGCTTCGTAACTTGGTTTGAAACTTTAGTTAATGAATTTCGTAAGGTCGGTAAAAAAATCAGTTGATAAAGCCTATTAATTCAAATGTTAAAAAAAAGTTCGTTTTACAAGCATTGAAATTTAGGTAAACCAGAGAAAGGTTTTGTTAAAATACCAATTATAAGCTTAACCGAATTTTTTTTTTGGTTTTAGACATATAAGTTCGGTTATTAAAAATCCTATTATCGAGATAGCCGAACTTTCTACTTGATAAAATTCTTTGATATTTTGAAAGTTTGGTTAAGAATCACATTGTCCGGTCGATAAATATTCAAATATTCGAAAAACAGAGAAAGGTTCGGCTTGAAAGTCTATTAAAGTCCTAACCGAACAAAAAGATCGGCTAGGACGGCAACTTCCAACTTAACCGAACATCTCACCATTAGTATTACTACCGCCTAAGTTCGGCTATTACCAATAGTTCGACTACTTGTATTCTTCATTGTCCTAGCCGAACTTATATCGAGCTTGCCGAAGCCAAGCTATAAAGTTCTATATTTTTACCAAATTTAAGCCAATTCAAGCAACAAAAACACATTAACAAGTATAACCGGGTATCCCAAACATTATAATCTTCATCTTCTTCGTTGTGGTCTCGGTAATCTCGAAAAAATCCTAATTTTGGGGTTGAGATTGGGTTTGGGGAAGAACACATTCACCATCTAAAAAATCATCAATTACCGGATTATTGGGAAGATTGATGAATAATTTATTTCTTTTATGATTAAAATTTTCAAATTCCTTCCTAGTTTGCACTAGAGTAATTCATTTTAAATTTGACAACCACCAAATCTAGGTTTTCAAAAAAAAAATCAAAAACTATTCTTCTCCTTCTACTTCTCTCTCTCTCAATAATTTTAATTCTCTAACACAACAATGTTTTATCTCATCCAAGACTAACAATTAAATAAGTTAACTAACTCTAATTATTACCTATTAATTAAGTGAGGGTATTTTTGCCATTAGTACAATTATATGGATAGGGAAGCCAGGAATTACTTCCTAATTACCTTAGAAAAATGGGAAGGATGGTCCCCTCAAATTCTAAGGGGTCCCCAGAAAATCGTTCTTGGATAATTTCATACTGCATGGCTTGCAGACTCCAACCAAGCAGGGATTCAGAAAATGTACAAGCCCAACCAAGAGAAGTTTTTAACATTAACAATTAAATTTAGGCATTTTCCATCTGCAGTAGGATCCACAGCCACATGAAACGGACCTGACACCGAGAGTTCAGAACTTTCCAGGCAGAATTCTGTAGGTTTTCAGTTGTCATGTAGTCGGGCGTTTCGTCCGCCCTTATTAGATCGTTAATACGATTGATGCACCCTTTTAGTATGTTGTAGTAGACATCCATATGAATCTTTTGGTATATAACCTACTCCCAAATTTTACCAATTAACGCCAGTTTCAGTTCTTCCGGAGGGAAGTGAAAAGACATTTCTGACAATATTTTTGCAAAATGATCCATATCTTTTCTAACTATCTAACATGACCTAAAACACTTTTTAATGAATTTTAGGTTTCTAATGGAAATATTTTATGAATTTCATGATTTGTCCTTCAATTCCTTGTGCTTGAGACATTTTAACTTATTATATCTATAATGTCTCTGTTTTTAGGGCGGGAATGAACCCAAGCAGAGAGATGAAATTGCAGATGAAGGATTAGAGATTACCATGAGTCGTGACGATGGTGATGTGTCTTTTCCAACTCAAAATCATGAGAAATTTCTTCCTGACGCGATTGATGAAGAAAGCATTCCGAGTGGTGTTATTGTAACGAATGCTGATATGATAGAGACTACTCTAATTGAGTACCCGAACGCTAGAGTTAGCTTCGACTTCAAGTTTGATAGGACTCGGCTCGACCACGAGTGTATTGGGGTTTCACTGTTTTGTCCTCATACACTGAACTATATACTAAAGTATGGAAGAAGTTTGGTCATTTCCTCGTAGGTAACTCTAAAAAATATCGTACTCTATCCAAGAATGTGTATGTGCTGCTACAAACTGTGCATGATGATTTCTCTTCCCGTAAAGAAATTTTTGAGATAGTGCTCAAAGACTGAAAGGATGCCTTGGACGAGGCTGAAAGAGCTGAGATTAATGTCGCATGGCTTCGTCGTTATTTAGTAGTTGTTGAGAAGCATTTACAAGAGAAAGGCGTATCTTATAACTTGTAGACGGTTGCCGAGGCTAAATGTGAAGTTGATAGGCTTTCTCGGGAGTTAAAGCTTGCGACTGAGACTCTTGAGCAAATGAAGAAGGCATACACTGAAGGTGTTGAACCAGTTTTCAAGGAGTTTTTCTAGACTTTTTGAGTTTTATTTTGGGATTTTTCTGAGTAGGTAGGGATATTTTTTTTGAATGATTTGCAGGATATATTTTTTTACAAGAAACAATACTTTGCTTGATAAAATCCTTAGTATGAATGCAAGATATTGCAAATATATTGGAGGAATTAAAAATATTGCATAAAACGGTGAAATGTTGTGAGGTGGTGGTAGAGTGTTTTAAGCGTTATGAGCTTTAAGCCACTTGTCATGTATGGCCACTCCTTTTGCCTTGTCAGTATTGACAAGCTTGTAGTAACCACCGATCAATCTTCCAATGACAAGATACGACTCTTCTTTAGGAGAGGATGTAATGTTCTCCACCGTATCCCCGACGTGGAAGGAATTGGGTTCAGGCCCTTTAACTTCATGACATGTCTTCTGAATAACCGGGTTACTAATTTTCTTATATCTTGTTGAGACAATCCATACCCATTTGATAAATTTTTAAAAGGATCATCTTCTCATTCACATCGCCGAGTTAGAGTAGGGTTGATATCCGGGTCAAGTCCCCAAGCTTTGATGGGACGTGGGATCGCTGGTTGCAAAGGAGTTGTTAGATGTGACTTACTTGTGTGTGAAACCTTCGAATGTATGACGCCATGTCCTCTCCTAGAAACTTCTACATATCCAGATCCATTGTGCGACTGAACTCGTCCGATAAGCCGTCTTCAGGATTTGCTGCCTTGTTTGAGAGTCTTGGAGGTGTTGGCACCGACAGAGGAGATCCACCTGATTCCATCTTGTTGTTACGGTCCCATGGGCATCCCAAAACCATGTCATAATTTAGATCTTCTTTGATAATATGAAACTTGGTATGTGTTTGGGTGTCACCCTGGTCGGTTGTCAGCCAAGCAAAATTAATTCAAGTTCTTACTTCACTAATATAAATTAGAGTATAGTAATAAGAACAAGTTCGTTCCCACAGAAAGGAAGGTGATTGTTAATTACTTTCGATTACTTATGTAAACTGGGGGTTTTGGTTGCGATTATAACTAAATTATGCTAAAGCAAATTGATTAAAACGAATATCAGAGATAAAGAACATTGGTTAGAGAGTTCATCTTCCATCTTTAAATATGTTATCAACCAAATCATACTCAACATTCATGCACTCTCAATATCAATAACCCTAAAGCATCCTATCGCAGGCTTACTCCGGCAAAACTCATATTATCATCAAAGGCGCAAGAGCTACTCTTTGAATCCTTTTCAACGAATAACTTGGCGCAAGAGCCACTCAAGTTTAACCCAATGAAAGCAATGGTCTTTGTGGGTTAAGATTATTCTAAGCAATCCGGCGCAAGAGCCACTCGGATTTAACCTAGGTCACGCTTCTACACATAATTGCATGGTAACATCCCGTTATTAACAACTATGTTATGCTACTTGTAACAAGGATATTTCGACAATTCCGGATCTCAAACCCTAGTTTAGCTATAGATATCAATGCATGCTCATCTAACTCGTGACTTAAACAAACAATCAATCCATCATACAAGGCGTTATAGACGGTAGAACATAAGCGATATTAAAGAGATTATGAACATATGAGAATGAATACTTCAATTAATAAACATGTTTTCCAACTTAGGACTACATCTCTAACCAATAAGAAAAGTTTAGTTCATCATGGATTTTTCAAAATCCATGGAAAATAATCAAGAAAACAAGTAAAGCAAACCCTAGAAATCGTGATGATCAATCGCAACTCCAAGCCCTAGCTTCTTGTTCTCCTTGTGTTTTCAAGTCTCCAAAAGTGTGCAAGCTCTAAAAGATGTCTTTATATGGTTATGGAGGTCTTCTTATATAGTCTTCATCATATCTAGGTGTTAGAGTTCTAATGGGACCATGATACCTTGATTAGGAACTCAAAAACGTGTCTTAGAAGTGCCTCCCGTCGAGTCATAATCGGTAGGCAAGACCCCCTCCTTAACTACCGATTGTAAGGGCTCAAAATATAACTTTCCTGTACCCAAAACGTGCCATAATCGGTAGGCTCGCTTTCTGTGTAAACTACCGATTTTTGGAGCTCAAAAAAAACGAAGTTTTCCTGTACCCGAAATCGCTTATAATCGGTAGGTTATTTTCCCTTGTAAACTCTCGATTGTGATGCTGAGTGTTTTATTATTTTCTTTCAGCTATTTTGCTCATAACTTCCTCATACGAACTCCAAATGACCTAATTCTTTTTGCGTTGGATTCGTCTTCTCGTTCTCTTAAAAATGGTATTAAGAAATCCTGGATTTGAGTGAGTTGAATTCGGTCTTTGTCCCTTCTCCATTGGCAGAACTTAACTTCCTTGTTCATTTCATGTCGTAATGAACTCCTTTCTTCTTGTTTGGTTGAATACACTTCAAAACTCCTAAGAAACTCATAAAAAAACAAAATCAAAGCATAATGATATGAAAACTAACAAGAAATCAATGAATTAGAGTAACCAAATAATGCAAATAATGAAAACTAAAAATCTAAACTACAACAACTCCATTTCGTTGAGGATACGATTACACTTACATGTGTAACAAGCCTTTAAACCCCTAGGTGTCTCTAGTGGACGATTTATAGTCTCGTGAGGGTTTACAAGAGGTATACCCACAAAACCTAATTCCTAACTTTCAAATATTCCAGAGCACCTGCATCCAAAGAGCTACGAAGATATAAAGTTTCTGCACACCAACAATAAGAAGTTAGAAGTATAAAGAACATTATTCTCATGCTTAACCCTTGAGTTAGGAGAAAACCACATATGAAAGAATCCAGGCTCGAGAGCGACCGAATGTTTCTGCCTCACCAACACGATTTCATGAATTTGACACTTAAAAGACGCACTTTATGGTTCTCACATATGTGTAGGAAGGAATGAAGATAGAAATCCTACACACGTTGAATGGTGGGAGGGAAAGGTAACCTTCCGAATCATATGAAGATGTTATCCATAGAACGTGAGACGAAAAAGAACCCCTTTTTGTTTTTCTAGTGACCTCTAATAAAGGAAATCAATCACTATGCGAGGATGGGAATGCTTACTTACCTTCTCACCCGATCGGCAATCAGCACCACTCTCACAGCATCCAATAGAAACATCTTCGGTCTTCAACTGTTGATGATGAACTCTTGAACTTCGTAGAACCTTGACAATTTGTAACTCTTTTTCTCAATTCCTTGTTGTTTGAAACTTCTTTATAGATTTCTTCTTCCCCACGGCCTTATTGAATGAATACAAAAAAAAATATACAATAAAGCAATGATAATCATTTTATTTATTTATTTATTATTTTTATTTTTATATTTTTTACTTCAAAATATAGACTGAAAAATAAATGATGATATATCCCACGGCCGTAGTAATCATTTTATTTATTTATTTATTATTTTTATTTTTATATTTTTTACTTCAAAATATAGACTGAAAAATAAATGATGAAATTACTACGGCCGTGGGATATAGACTTTACCACTTGATTCTTCACAACTTGTATTGCCTTGATATCATGAACTTCACTAACTCACATCTTTTGATTTCTTTCGCTCTTGTACATAAGTCTTCAACATTTATATAAAATGTTTGCTCTTTCTTGAACGGTTGCTTGTAAACCTTGACTGTCTTCAACTTTCCTTCAAATTTTTGATGTTCCGGTTGTTGATGATGATATGTTTCTATGGACCTGTTGTTATCGAGAGAATGGTGCCAACTGCAAACAAGACTACAAGATAGAGTTAGCAATTCTGATGACACCCTCATGATTGATAGAAATAGCACTCAAAAGATCAAAAAGTAGTGCTGAAAAATTGGTACGAGGTTATGTAGCTCATCATTCTACCCGGAATTTGCGCAGATGAAACACTCGAAACGGACAGTTGAAGGTTTGGTGCCTCACTCATGGGTATTGAATGATCAACTCTTCTAATATTGTATTCTCTACCGGCAGTTTAAGTCCATTTTTGTCATCTCTAGCCTCTCAACAACTAAGCACTCTGAATATAGTTCTCTAATACTTCTATGTTCAGTTGTTTCGGTTAGAACTCCGTATGTAAACATAGCTAGAAGTATACTAAGTGACTCTAAAATCTCTAAAAGTTGAAGGTTTTCATGAAAATATGTACAGAAGTTTTAAAATTCTACCTACAAAAGCGAATACTAAAACTCTATATGCTTAATTACTCCCCCACACTTAAACTTTATATTGTCCTCAATGTAAATTGATTCCTCCAATGTAAAATCAAGATGGGAAATTCTAACAGGATATGAAAAAAATAAAAAGATAAAGATAGAAATACAAAACCAATGGGTTTCCTCCCATTTAGCGCTTAGTTTAACGTCTTCATCCCGACTGTCTGGTCTCCCATAGACCAACAATCTGAAAATTTGGGGATTCACCCATAGAACAATCTGCATTGCAAATATTAACTTCACACAAACATTAGTATAAGAAAATAATAGTAAAGTTATCACTCGATAGAAGTTTCCCCCACACTTAGTCTTTTCTACACTCGGAAGTGGATAAAGAACGTAGAATTCGGGAACATCTATAGATTCCTCTTTGCTGACCTGCATAGTATGAGAATCAAGTACTTCTATCAAAGGATATTTAGAAGCAAAATAATTTAATAATACTTCCGAAGAACATACATTCAATCCAAAACGAGGTAAAGGAAAAGGATCAATAGTCAAACCTTCTAAAGTCTCTTGTATTACGGGATCCTCATCTTTCTTAAAAATTTCTAATGAATTACTTACCTCTTTTGTATTGTGGTCCTCTATCAAACTTTCTAACCGTTCTTCATTAGTTTCTGCCTCAACAAGAATCTCGGCATCAACATTATCAATATCATCCTCGGCAAGTTCAATTGGGTCTTCCACATTATTGCTCAATTCGGTTTCATTCTCAACATACTCCTCTTCGTTTTCAGACTCACCGTAATCATAATCTTCATCGTTTTCCCAACCTTTATCAGAACGCCGTTTAAATTCCATAAGAATGGTCCTACTAATTTCTTCGAGAAGCTCTTCTGGGGCTCCGTCATCTTCTAACTTGTATAGTTTCTGGGCAAGTTTTCTGACATTCACACGCTTTCCACTATTAACTACAATAGAATCTCTAGCACACGACTCTTACCTTTGAACGGGTGATTGATCATTATTAAGAAAAAGTATTGAGTTAACTACAAAATTATCATCAAAAATCAGATTCGGAGTTGGAATAACGTCATCACTGGTGTAAGGATTTTCAAAAGGTTCAAAATCATCATCGTATCCCATAGAATAACGTCGCTCACGTACATCTCTCAAAGTTCTTTTAGCTTCTAGAATTTCTTCACATGATGCCCCTTCATCTATCAATTGCTCAAATCTTCTATCAAGTTCTTTCAAACTTGGTAGTCTTACACCATTACATGTGGTAGAGTTTTTAAACCTTGTCTCCTCCCGTTGAATAGGTGAATGATCATAATTACGATCAAGAGTAGATTTAGATAAACCATCACAAGCATAATTATCCTCCCCTCCTTGTAATTGTTCACTTACATACCTACTATAAAGATATTGGCATGTATGAGAATAATTAAAAGGGTACGTGGAATATTGGTCATAACCAAAGGATTGGTTGTGATTATACTCCCCGTATGGTTGGAAATTTTCATAGGGTTGAGATTGAAAACCAAATTGATTACCATTATAAGCTTGATCTTGTGCACCGTACATGGAATACAAGTACCTGAAACAAGATTCTCAAAAATAGGTTAGAAAATAATTAAAAAAAACAGAAATCAGAAATAAAAATAAAAAGAAAACTAAAAAAGAAAAAAGAAACCAAAAACAAATAACAATCCTCTATGCCTCCCCGGCAGCGGCGCCAAAATTTGGTCGGTTGTCAGTCAAGCAAAATTAATTCAAGTTCTTACTTCACTAATATAGATTAGAGTATAGTAATAAGAAAAAGTTCGTTCCCAAAGAGAGGCAGGTGATTGTTAATTACTTTCGATTACTTATGTAAACTGGGGGGTTTTGGTTGTGATTATAACTAAATTATGCTAAAACATATTGATTAAAACGAATATCAGAGATAAAGAACATTGGTTAGAGAGTTTATCTTCCATCTTCAAAAATGTTATCAACCAAATCACAACATTCATGCACTCTCAATATCAATAACCCTAAAGCATCCTATCGCAGGCTTACTCCGGCAAAACTCCTATTATCATCAAAGGCGCAAGAGCTACTCTTTGAATCCTTTTCAATGAATAACTTGGCGCAAGAGCCACTCAAGTTTAACCCAATGAAAGCAATGATCTTTGTGGGTTAAGATTATTCTAAGCAATCCGGCGTAAGAGCCACTCGGATTTAACCTAGGTCACGCTTCTACACATAATTGCATGGTAACATCCCGTTATTAACAACTATGTTATGCTACTTGTAACAAGGATATTTCGACAATTCCGGATCTCAAACCCTAGTTTAGCTATAGATATCAATACATGCTCATCTAACTCGCGACTTAAACAAACAATCAATCCATCATACAAGGCGTTATAGACGGTAGAACATAAGCGATATTGAAGAGATTATGAACATATGAGAATGAATACTTCAATTAATAAACATGTTTTCCAACTTAGGACTACATCTCTAACCAATAAGAAAAGTTTAGTTCATCATGGAATTTTCAAAATCCATGGAAAATAATCAAGAAAACAAGTAAAGCAAACCCTAGAAATCGTGATGATCAATCGCAACTCCAAGCCCTAGCTTCTTGTTCTCCTTGTGTTTTCAAGTCTCCAAAAGTGTCCAAGCTCTAAAAGATGTCTTTGTATGGTTATGGAGGTCTTCTTATATAGTCTTCATCATATCTAGGTGTTAGAGTTCTAATGGGACCATGATACCTTGATTAGGAATTCAAAAACGTGTCTTAGAAGTGCCTCCCGTCGAGTCATAATCGGTAGGCAAGACCCCCTCCTTAACTACCGATTGTAAGGGCTCAAAATATAACTTTCCTGTACCCAAAACGTGCCATAATCGGTAGGCTCGCTTTCCGTGTAAACTACCGATTGTTGAAGCTCAAAAACGAAGTTTTCCTGTATCTGAAATCGCTTATAATCGGTGGGTTATTTTCCCTTGTAAACTCCCGATTGTGATGCTGAGTGTTTTATTATTTTCTTTCAGCTATTTTGCTCATAACTTCCTCATACGAACTCCAAATGACCTAATTCTTTTTGTGTTGGATTCGTCTTCTCGTTCTCTTAAAAATGGTATTAAGAAATCCTGGATTTGAGTGAGTTGAATTCGGTCTTTGTCCCTTCTCCATTGGCAGAACTTAACTTCCTTTTTCATTTCGTGTCGTAATGAACTCCTTTTTTCTTGTTTGGTTGAATACACTTCAAAACTCCTAAGAAACTCATAAAAAAATAAAATCAAAGCATAATGATATAAAAACTAACAAGAAATCAATGAATTAGAGTATCCAAATAATGCAAATAATGCACCTATCACACCCATTTTTACTTCGAGAGTTATGTGGCTGTAAGCGCTTCTGGACTTCCCTTCAGAATTTTTAAAATCGGTCGGCAAGCGTGTAGCTTTGTGTCCGGAAATTACCGTATCTCTCAAAGTTTTGATAGAGATGATATTACCGTCGATCCCAGCATCGATTAACGTTTGCTCAAACTCAGTGTTTTTGAGACAGGCAGTGGTGAGAAGTCCCATCTAGGCTTCTCATTATGTTTGATGACTATGTCTTTTGAAGCGGGATCAAGATATGTAGTAGATTTTTCAGTGAAGAGTAGGCGTTTACCTGACACAACATGATTGAGGGCGGAAAAGATACCCTTGCGTTGTGCTTTTGATAGGTAAAGAAGTTCACATACACGTTCCATCATAGATTGAACAGTTCTGTTGACAGAGTCTCTAGAGAGAGTGAAGCTCCTAACAGGGAGGGATCTTTGTGAACGCCATCAGTCCCCAGGCACATTACTCCTGATTCGATCTTTTCTCAGAAGATACGCTTCAAGCCATTGCATTCACTGGTGAGATGGTTGACGAATCTGTGGAAGTGACAGTATTTCGGATCTGACATGACCTCTTCGGTTGGTGGGTGTCGCACATGTGGTAACTTGATAGCTTCATTTTTATCCATAACTCCAACAGTTCGAGGACCTCCTCCATGGGGAAGGGGATTCTGGGATCGGTGTATCCGTCTTAGTTTGTTGTGTTTGACGCGGAGTCTTGACTGAGCCTTGTCCTTGAATTGGTGTTGGGGATGTCGTTGGGGTCGACGCGGCGTGCTTAGTCTGTGATGCTAATTGAGATGCTTCCTTTCTCTTGCCCCCTTCCTCAGTAATAAAACATATAGGGTGTTGGGTAGAATGTTGTTTGTTCACCAGACGTATACTTCAACTGGTGAAGGCGCCCAAGATGAGTCGACTACAAGGGGAAGGCTCAAGTGATGCTGCGGCTACTGCTACTATGTTGGAACTAAGTAGAGATTAGACCCCATCCAACGAAGAACTTGGACGCGGTAAAATAGTTCATCGCACTCGTGGACGTGGTGAATTCAGTATGTTTGCGTTTTAAAACAACTACATGGTTTGAATTTCGTTAGTTGGTTTGTATTTGACGTTAATGCTTCGTAACTTGATTTGAAACTTAAGTTAATGAATTTCGTAAGTTCGGTAAAAAAATTTGGTTGATAAAGCATAACAAACCGAACAAATAGTTCGGTTGTTAAGAAAAAGTTTGTCTTACAAGCATTGAAATTTAGGTAAAACAGAGAAGGGTTAGGTTAAAATACCAATTATAAGCTTAACCAAGCTTTTTTTTTCCAAAAAAGAAGTTTGGTTATTAAATCCTATTATCGAGCTAGCCGAACTTTCTACTTGATAAAATTCTTTGATATTTTGAAAGTTCGGTTAAGAATCACATTGTTCGGTCGACAAATATTTATATCTTTGAAAAACAGAGAAAGGTTCGGTTAAAATACCAATTATAAACTTAACTAAAATCTTTTTTAGACATATAAGTTCGGTTATTAAATCCTATTATCGAGATAGCCGAACTTTCTACTTGATAAAATTCTTTGATATTTTGAAAGTTTGGTTAAGAATCACATTGTTCGGTCGATAAATATTCAAATCTTTGAAAAACAGAGAAAGGTTCGGTTTGAAAGTCTACTAAAGTCCTAACCGAACAAAAAGATCGGCTAGGCCAACAACTTCCAACTTAACCGAACATCTCAGTTCGGCTACTACCATTAGTACTACTATCACCTAAGTTCGGCTATTACCAATAGTTTTAACTAATAATTCGGCTACTACCATGAACTCAGAGTTTGGCTACCTGTGTTCTTCATTGTCCTAGCCGAATTTATATCGAGCTTGCCGAAGCCAAGTTATAAAGTTCTATATTTTCACCAAATTTAAGCCAATTCAAACAACAAAAACACATTAACAAGTATAACCGGATATCCCAAACATTATAATCTTCATCTTCTTCGTTGTGGTCTCAGTAATCTCGAAAAAACCCTAATTTCGGGGTTGAGATTGGGTTTGGGGAAGAACACATTCACCATCTAAAAAATCATCCATTACCGGATTGTTGGGAAGATTGACGAATAATTTGTTTCTTCTATGATTAAAATGTTCAAATTCCTTCTAGTTTGCACTAGAGTAATTCATTTTAAATTTAACAACCACTAAATCTAGGTTTTCAAAAAAATTCAAAAACTCTTCTTCTCCTTTTACTTCTCTCTCAATAATTTTAATTCTCTAACACAACAATATTTTATCTCATCCAAAACTAACAATTAACTAAGTTAACTAACTCTAATTAGTACCTCTTAATTAAGGGTATTTTTTACCATTAGTACAATTATATGGATAGTGAAACCAGGAATTACTTCCTAATGAACTTAGCAAAATAGACCCCTTAAA
Organism: Papaver californicum; assembly: GCA_023531435.1. Lineage (NCBI taxonomy): Eukaryota > Viridiplantae > Streptophyta > Magnoliopsida > Ranunculales > Papaveraceae > Papaver > Papaver californicum. Next base: position 370,229 of record JAJJMC010022800.1, read on the forward strand.
TTCTAAGGGGTTCCAAAAAATCGCTCTTAGATAATTCCATACTGCGTGGGATTGCAGACTCCAACCAAGCTGGGATTCAGAAAGTGTACAAGCCCTGCCAAGAAGTTTTTAACATTAACAATTAAAAGTTAGGCATTTTCCATCTGCAGGAGGATCCGCAGCCACATGAAACGAATCTACAGTACTATGCAAGCTCCCTAAATATGTTGCATCATACCAGCAAGTGCTGTACAAAGTTTCCACGTGCCGTAATCTTCTCCAAGACAAATTGGTGGTTGTCTGTCTGGTAGAACAAAATGGTTTCCAACAGAAATAGTATTTCTTTTTTGTTACATAGATTTGATTATGCTTCAAATAAAGGTCCTCATTATGCAATTTATTTGGGTATCTTCGATTTTCTCCATTGTTTCTGAATCTTTACTTTTCAGTGCTATTGTGTTCTTCAATCAATCTTGTTCTATTGCAGCTAAATAACCAAGGAAAATGGTCAGAAACTGGCCCCAAAGAAAGGACAAAAACGGAGAAGATGACTTCCAACAAAAAAACAAACATAAGATAGTGAGTTTGGAGTGTACATTATTACCTCTCCTCGTCTTTCATACAAATGATGTTTTTTGTTTGTTCCAAATTCATCTTCTTTCGTCGACATTGAAACGAATCTGAATAAGTTTCTGCAAGAATTTAAACAAACCTTATTATAAAAGATCTAAGAAACAGTACAGAAAGCTAAAAACCATATCAAAACTAACAATAAGGTTCAAAACAATATGCACCACTCGAATCTCCTTCGGATTAGATGTTTTTTGGTGATCTACGAGACATACAATGTTTTAAATGTCATTTGTGATCAGAGAAGAAAACAAATGTCAGTTTTAATGACAAACCTAGTACGCTCAAATTTACCTGGTTGTTGGGAACACCAAATTGGATTTCAAAGATCAAAAACTTTGACGAAAAAGCCTGGGGTTGATTTTTCAGATAGTAATTCAAGATCCAGGCATCTCGAGGGGCAAAATGTGGCCGGTTACTGTCGCATAAATTGTTCTTCTAGTATATCAAGAACTCAAGCTGTTTCATCTGACATATCTTCCACAACAACAGAGCTTAAGGTAACAACTCTTGACAATTTTCTTGAAGATAGTGGTATATGATACAGTAAATTTTCTTTGAAGTTCTTGCGAATAAAAGACATCAAGAACTTTTAACCCTTAGCAGGCACTTTCTTACATGATTATATTTTCACATGTATCACAGATTTCAAACCTGATTTTAACCCTTAGCAGGCACTTTCTTACATGATTATATTTTCACATGTATCACAAATTTCAAACCTGATTAGAGAATCTTAATCTTCTGGGAGCAGGCCCCACTAGAGTTAAAAGCAACAACTGAATAAAGATAAAGAATGGTTCTCATAAGGATGCTAAGAGAACTTACCTAATTTTATTGAGAAAATGCAGGTTCAAGAACTACTCAGTTCAAAGGAGAAGATGCTTGCAAACTATGTTCCTGTCTTTGTAATGCTACCTGTAAGTGTACTTTACAGGTTAAACGTAGTAACTTGCATATTAATGATAGATCATTTTAGTAAGCTGATCTTGTTCTTTTATTCTATTTTTCTGGTTCCTGGGTTGGTGGATATAGCTGGATGTGATTACAGGTGATAATGTTTTTGCAAATGAAAGTGAAATTGAGAAACAGTTAAAGCAACTAAGAGAAGCAGAAGTAGATGGAGTCATGGTTGATGTATGGTGGGGAATTGTAGAAGCAAAGGGTCCGAAAGTGTATGACTGGGGAGCTTACAAGAGCTTATTTCAACTAGTTAAAAGATGTGGGTTAAAATTGCAGGCTATAATGTCATTCCATTGATGTGGTGGAAACGTAGGAGACAGTGTGACTATACCTTTGCCTAAATGGATCCTTGAGATTGGAGAGTCAAACCCTGATATCTTCTACACAGATCAGTCTGGTAACAGAGATACGGAATATCTCACACTTGGTGTTGACAACCTGCCACTGTTTGGAGGACGAACAGCTACTGAGGTTTGATAAACTAGAAGTTCATTTTTACTTTACATTTAACACAGGATGAAATTAAAAAATATTTTCAATAAATTGTTGATTCATATAGAATGAAGTTATGCGTATGTCTACCTGGAGCTGTTGGTTGAATGAGCCTAGAAATATTCCAACTTGAATTCATTGAATCAGCTGATAATACCTGCTTCAAAGATGGTTTTATCTGCTAAAACGTCTACGAAGAAGAAAAGTGTTTTTAGGTTGGTACTCAAAAGGGGAAACCAACATGTCAAAAATGGCTTAAAAAGACCAGACCCATTTTGGAAGACTGTAGTAAGAATCCGACTGTAAAGAAGTTGTTGATTCGAAGTTAGTGTATGAAGTATCTCATCTTTTTTCCTAATTTGTCTGCATTTTATTAACCCTAACTTTGGTTAAGCTTGTGAACTTGTTCCAGAAGTGACTTAGCATCTTAGTTTGTATCTTCTGTGCTTCTAATCTTCCTTCGCAAAAAATCTTTTCAACCCTGAGCCTGTAACTGTTTGTTTAGATATATACTGACTACATGAAGAACTTTAGAGAAAAAATGTCAGATTTGTTGGAGGCCGAACTCTTATCAGACATTGAAGTATGGCTTGGTCCAGCTGGGGAACTCAGTTGTCCATCCTATCAAGAAAATCTGGGCTGGAAGTTCCCAGGAATAAGAGAATTCCAGGTGAGTCTGATCACATGATTTGGCCTATTTTAAAATCTAGAGTAGCAAGTATTTTGACATGTTGAATTAAATGAAATGTAGTAGTATCGTATTTCCAAATATAGCATTGTATTTTGACATAAGTAAGATGATGTTTGTGATGTTTAACACCATTCATATCACAGTAAATCCAGATAAAACAGAATGGCTGACACACCTAAAAGTTTAATCGTTGCAGTGCTATGACAAATATCTCAAAGCAGAATTTAAGGAAGCCGCAACATTAGCTGGCCACCCTGAATGGGAATTGCCAGATATGGGGGAAAGTATAATGACAAGCCTGGAGACACAGGATTCTTTAGATCGAACGGGTCTTATCAGAGTGAGAAAGGGAAGTTCTTTCTAACATGGTACTCAAACAAGTTACTAAGCCATGGTGATCAGATCCTTGATAAAGCTAATCAAGTCTTCCTCGGATGCAAAGTCAAGCTTGCTGTGAAGGTAATTTGTACAACGCAATCCCCTAACATCGGCAATCACAGGTTATTGTGATTCGCATGTGTTCACCAGTAAAACCCTGTTGTGTTTGAACAGGTTTCTGGAATTCATTGATGGTATAAGGATGAGAGTCATGAAACTGAGCTTACTTCAGGATACTACAACTTGAATGACCGGGAAGGTTATAGACCCATAGCAAGAATCCTCTCGAGGCATTATGCAATTCTGAATTTCACTTGTCTTGAGATGAGAAACTCAGAGCAAAGTATGGCTGCTAAGTGTGCACCTGCAGATTTGTTCAGCAGGTAATATACTTGGATATCCTACAGACGGACAAATGGTGTAGTATAATGGGCATCTTAAGTCACTAGTGCATACGCCACATATAGGTGAACTGTGTAGATTCCCATGTTTTTTTGTGTTGCCTCCTTTCTTTTCTGCAGCCTTGTGTGGTCTTAGTGCGAATGTGGTTTCCACTTATTGTGTTATGTGTGTTCTATAGGTGCTTTGTGCAGGCTAGAGAGAGAATATAGAAGTTGCGGGTGAAAATGCCCTCCCAAGATACGATAAGATGACCTATAATCAGATGCTAAAGAATGCAAGGCCAAACGGTGTTAACAGGGATGGCCAGCCGAAACTACGAATGTCTGGGATTACATACCTTCGTTTATCAGATAAACTACTACAGCAAGAAAACTTCAAGTTATTCAAAAAAATTGTGAAGAAAATGCATGTTGATCAGGTGAGTAACTCCATGAACAAGTTGTGAACTATTAAAACAGATCAATCATTTCGTTGTTTTGTTTTTGGTTAGTAAGGTCAATCATTTAAGTTAGCACTTAGCATCTCTTTTCTTTCAGGAATTCTTCCCGGTGCCAACAAAATACCACTACCCTATAGTTCCACTTGAAAGATCTAAACCAAAGATTCCAGTCGAAGAACTAATGGAAGCAACAGAACCAGTGAAACTATTCCCATTTGATGCAGAAACTGATATGGGCATAGATGATGTAGAAGATGATAGTGCTGGTGGCTTGGCAGATTTCTTAGGAAGCTTGATAAATAAGTTTATTTCAATATTTAAGAGGTAAACGAACAAACAAAAAGGAGATCAAATATTCAAAATAATACCGTAGTATATGCTGAAGTGAGATCTTGGCTTCTAACTAAGGTTGTAAGAGTTATCACTACGATGAATGAACTACGAACTCATATGAAAAACGTCTACGATATAAAAACATATTAATAAAGAGATTGCAATCAGCATCCACTTCTAATTTGAATGTAAGAGGACAAATAAACTTCGGTAAAGTAAATACTTACCAAATACAGCGACGGCATAATGTACTGAATAGTATCCAAAGTCCGGATATCTTCTTTTTCACTGCTTCAGCGCCCACTAATTTGCACAAGATCGAACAAATTGCACAAAGTAGTAGATCAGGAATTACCTCATAGAAGCATTTCGTCAAACAGTTACTTTGCAGAACCTAATCTGTTAAAATGACAAATATTATAAAGACGGAAATGCCCTCAATTTGGATATCTTTATCTGTGGTCTTCATCGCTAGCCAGTGCCCGGTAGACTCATGTTTCATCTACATCTCTGGTCTCTCACTCACTCTCCCACACACACATACATACCATGGCTGGTCTATCTAATCTCAATGGAATAGTTGGTTCTGAGGCTTTACTCATCAAAGCAAAGCTATTCAATGTCGGTAAACTCCATAAACGAACACCCATTAATCTTCGAATTAATTCCAAAATGAAAACAGAGGAATTTCATGAACATCAAACTCAATTGCAAACAAACTCAAACCAAACAACCACAAGAAGGTTTCTTTTAGGACTAACTGCTGCTGCCATGTCTGCACAATCGGGAATCGAAAAATCCTTGGCGGAAGATAATGGGTTTTCGTATACTGGTCCTATACCAATTCCTCCGATCTATAACAGTAAGTCTCTTTTACAACTGTTTCAGGCTTCACCAGCAATTCGCTACACTTTGTTAATCAAACCTCAATAGCCGTGGCAAATTGAAAACGTTTTCATTTAACTGTCAATAGATTTGGTGAAATGGCCATGGTATTGTTGATATTGAAATTTGAATAATTATGTTTCTAGAAATTGCGAACGAGGAGACGGGAACACGTTCATTCTTAAAGAAAGGAGTGTACATGGCAAATATAGGACCACAAGGAAGTGCATTTAGGTTGAGGAAATATGCATTTGATCTACTTGCATTAGAGGATTTATTGAATAAGGATGCATGGAATTACGTGAGGCAATACTTGCGTTTGAAGTCGACGACTATGTACTATGATTTCGATAAAGTTATCTCTGCAGCACCTGTTGATGAGAAGAAACCCCTCACTGAAATTGCTAACAAATTGTTCGACAATTTCGAACAGGTATATAACAATTACGTGTCCTCTTTTGCTTATATTACATCTGAACTATGGTTTGAAAGTTGAAATAGCTAATTTTGGTGGATTTGACTCGCTATTCTGTTTACAGCTTTACGCTGCCGTGAAGCTCAAAAGCCTTCCAAAAACAGAAACTTGTTATCAAGATACAGCGGTTCTTCTTCAGGATATCGTGAATCGTTTCGACGCAATGGCGTAACTATTGTGTTAATAACGATCGGTGAGAAATCATCTTATTAATAATTTCTGTTCATATTGATTAGTTCAATGGATCAAAACCAAACAAGCTTGAGTTTTCTTCTTCACCTAACTTAGGTGATTTCTTTTTCTTTTCTTCTTTTGGTAACTATATATCATATATTTATTTTGTGCAGTGAACATCCAAACTGTATTCTTTCTCTTTTATCTTTGGGCAGTGAACATCCGAACTATACAAATTGAATAGAGTGGAACCAATGAGAAAGCTTAAGTATATATCCCCTGAATTAAATGATCGGCTTTGTCTAAAAATTATGAAGGGGTTTTTAGTTGTCCATACAACTATTCTCAACACGCCATAGTTTTGATGGGCCTATTAAGAGGTGGGTATTTGGGATCTAATTCATGGGTCCAATCCGGCCTACCTGTTTTTTTGTGGGTGGGTGTCCAATCCGTATATCAATGTTTTATATATGGGTGTAAAAAAAAAAATCCAAACTAATTTTAAATATGGTTAGGCCCACATGTTTCAATATGGTATGGGTAGAAAATCTGTGATACATCTTAATAAAAAATGTTAGGTAAAACCTTGCAATAGAATGGAAACAACAGTTTGTAACGCACTACTATGTTGTTTTTAAATCGTTTTTTGCTCCTACTTGTTAAGAGTTTTTGATAGATTCAAATGCAAACCACTTCTATGATACAAGTAGTCTTTGTGAATGGGCAATCAACAAGTACTAACAAATCACCCTTAAACTCTTACTTATGTGGAGTAAATTGTTAGAGAAAGATCACAGAGATTGAGAAAGAACTAAAGAGATTGCTAGATGATCTTATATATACAGGATAATTTTAATTGTTTATAGAGACACCAAATAAACATATTTAGCACATGTTCAGTATCATAGAGATACCTTATGTAACAAAACAAGTTTATATAAACAAAGTTTTAAAAGATTTGAAATTCAAACCTCAAAAGGGAAACTGAATCAGATACACAATTTGTCAACCATTGTTTTGCAATTTCAATTTGAAATCAACAGACGCATTGCTTTGCAACTACTTTTTTGTATTTCTTGAACTAATTGTATCTACAGTTTTGTTTTCTCCAACCATTCTCACTTAAATTAGTCTCAACCTATTTGAAACTGAAATCAAATATTAAAAAAAAATATCATGCCAACAACATATGATACATATTAAGATATGTTGCCATTGTACACCCACATACATTGTTTGCTTCTTGAAGCCCAAGAAATTGCTCCTCCTCTACGAGTAAAACCCATCCAGTTGTATAAGTATTGTCTTTAAGACTAGTTATTTAATTTGCATTGGTATAACCCTCTAATATAACAGGGACTCACCGTAAAAAAAAAAAAATTCATAGGTTCTCTCTAAGTAACCGAAAATTCTGACAATTGCTTTCAAATGCTTTATACTTGGTTTACCTATGTATCTATTCAGTTTACAAATTAAATAAGAAATATCAAGCCTTGTACAATGCATTATGTATAATAAACAACCTACAATATTTGCATACTCAAGTTGTGCAATTACCCTACCATCATTCTCATTCAATTTAACACTTGAGTCAAATGGTGGTTTGCTTCTTCAAATTTCAAGTGTTGAAATTTAATTAACTCATTCTCAATGTAATGTGATTGAGGCAAAGCATAACCCCCACCATGTTTTCTAACTTTGATACCTAAATTTTATCAACTTCACCAAGATATTTCATCTTAAAATTAAAGGGAAAATAATCTTTGGTTTTGTTTACACCATTTATGGTGTTGCTGATGATTAACATGTCGTCGATGTAAAAACATATAATGACAATATATTCTTTATGAACCTTAGAATATAAGCACTTATCAGTAGTATTATGTTTTAAACTAAACAATAAGATAACAGTATCAAATCTATCATGCCATTGTTTCGGAGCCGGTTTTATATAAGAATTTAACTAGTTTACAAACCTTGTTTTCATGTCCTAGAAGGATAAATCCTTCGGGTTGTTCCATATAAACTTTTTCATTAAAACAACCATTTAAAATACAATTTTCGTATCCATTTGATTGTTAGAGTGGATGCTCGGTTGAACTTATATATCTAGGAATGTCAAGTATGTTGTCATATTTTAGTTGCCAAAACTATTTCTTGATTTAGCCTATTAAAGTCATCTTCGGTTTGTAATAGATTAGGTAGAAGAGTCTTGGGATTTTTTGAGTTACTCAAGACGAATAAAGAATTGAAGATCACACAAAGACATCAATTAAAAGAACTTCATTGAGGTAAGTAACAAAGATTGGTCTTTCCTTTTGAAGTCGTTTCCATCTATCTATTTATCTGTCATATCAAAATCAAGGACTTTAGAAATGAACATAATCCAAAGAATATCATAATCACAGATTTTCTTCTTGCTAAGTCTAGTGATGTTTCAACTTCCAAGAACTCGCTTGTCTAATCCTGAGATAAAAGCACAAGTGTTAATAAAAATATCAAGGCTTGCAAATTCATTCATGAGTTTGTAAGGTTTTGTTTTGGTAGTTTACTATTAATGGTTTTTAATCACTTGAGTTCACAAACCCAAGAATTGATTTTATGTAACTATAATCTTGTAGAGCTCAAAATACAAGGCAAAAAAAAAGTCTTTGAGTTCGTGAACCTATAACAATGAGTATGAGAACCTAATGTAGAAAATTTATCTGGGAACTTTTGACTTTTGTGTTCGTGAACCTATTATAATGAATTCACAAACCTATAATAAAAAAAAAAAAAATCCTGAGCCTTATTGTCATTTGAGTTCGCAAACCTAGTACTAGAGAATTCTCTTATATACTATTGAGCATCTGAGTTCGTGAACCGAAAAGGGTGAGTTCGCGAACCGAAAAGGGTGAGTTCACGAACCTAACAAGTATAATGTTCTATGTAACCTTTTTTCATTTGATTTTGCGAACATACCAAGGCAAAGTTCTATATTTTCTCTCTTTTGGCTCACGGACTTAACTCTTGTTGGTTATGAATCAAAAAACTTAATGAGTCGGTCTATAAATTCAATATCTTTGTGCTCATTTTTTCTTCTTTGGATTTTAATGTGAACTTTACACACGCTTACGAATTGTTATTCCTTAGCTAATTTATTTGGTTGGAAAGCCTAGTTCTTTTCTTAAAAGTTTAAAGTTATCCTTGGTCGTAATTCTTTTCATAGAATTCACTTGAGATAGCAATTGTATACAACTTCAAGCCATGAAAAGAACCTTTTCGCAAGTCTAGTTCTTTCCAAAATAACAATTTTTATATCCTAGGAAATGAATTTGATGTAGCAGTTGAGAATTAACTTGGGTTACAAGAAACGTATTGTTTAGAGCATCTCCAATGCAAGGGGTCAAGGTTATCCTGGGTAGAGGTCTTATTAGCACCTTTTTTTTGTGGGTCATTGCTAAATGACAAAAAAATAAAGAAAAAACTTTTTACCTAAAGTTCATCTCCAATCCCAAGGTCTTATTTACTACTTTATATTTAAATTTAGAGACAAATTGGTGATGTGAACTTAAGACCCAAGATCATGAAGAAGGTCTAATCTATACTTTGTCCTTTACCCCCACTTGGCCATGTCATCTTTTCTCAGTACCTTGACCCTGCATTGGAGATCATTTTTTGGTGAAAAAGGTATGTAGTTTAAAGACCTTGACCCCTAGCATTTGAGATGTTCTTACTGTAGATTGTGGAATTTTGACAAAGGTAACAATTATAAAAAAAAAAATTATCCCGTATCAGAAATATCGAATTTACAAATTTATTTTTGTCTCGTATCACAATTTTGGAGCCTGGATTTCTATCTCATATTCCATAAGAAAGTTGATAATAAAGATTCCATTAATAGATATATGAACACTCTATGTTGACCTTATATCCTTTATATATATATACAATACCAGAGCTTCTTCGGGATGAACTTTCGATATTCTACGCATATATGCAATTTGAATATGCTAAGTGCAATAATTCCCCATCTGAATTCTTTGGCTTCAAGTATCAATAGCCGCAACTTGGCCAAAATCAAGAATTTACACAAAAAATGCGCAAAACCCTTATATGCACGTCGATGGGCTATTTCCAGCGTAAAGACCTAGTGTCCACGATGCTGGACTAGTCCCAGTGCCAGCTTGTCTACCGCGCCTCCAAGGAGCACATCACTATACTCACCAGTGTCCCAAGAGCATAGCGCCAATCCTTGTCGCCAAGATCAGCGACAAGCCTTGATGCTTCTCTAAGAGCACGACGCCAAGCCTTGTCGCGTCCCCAGAACACCATGCCAAGCCTTGCCACGTCTCCAAGAAGCATAACGCCAGCCTTGCGTATCTTTAGGAGCATATCTTCAATCCTTGATGCATCTCCAGAGCACAATGCCAAGCCTTGACGCATCTCCAAGCACAGCGCCAAGCCTCAGAGCACAGCATTAAGCCTCACCATCATTCTCGCCAACCTAACTTCGTGTCCAAGAGCATAACGATAAGTCTAGCAGCATCCTCGAGCATCCCTTGTATGAGCATGTCCTCGAGTATCCCTTGCACGAGCGTGTCCTTGAAAGCCCTTGTATGGCCTTGACTTCGAACACTTCCAAGCTTGCGAACTTCCACGCTTGCGCACCTCTAAGCCTGTGAATTTCCAAGCTTGCGTACTTACAGGCTTGCGCACCTCTGCATTTTTAAGCTTGCGCACTTCCAGGCTTGTGCACTTCCGGGATTACTACCTCCAATCTTGTGCATTTCCAAGATTGTGCACTTCCAATCATGTGCATTTCCGAGCTTGCACACTTCCAAGCTTTGTGCATTTCCGAGCTTGGGAACTTCTAAACTTGCGCACCTCCAAGCTTGTGCATTTCCAAGCTTGCGCACCTCAAAGCTTGCAAATTTTTAGGTTTGCGCGCCTCCAAGCCTGTGTACTTCCAACTTTACGTATTTCCAGGATTACGCACCTCTAAGCCTGTGGATTTCCAAGATTGCGCACTTTGAGGAGTGCGCACCTTCAAGCCTGTTGATGTGGTCGTCTGTACGTCAATATTATTTATTACTTTCTCACTACTTATGATTTATTATGAAGCAAGGGTAAGAAAGAATCGTTCCCACGAGGAGGTCTTGGGTGTTATATGTATCTGATTACTTATATAAAACAAGGGGGATTTTTCAGATTAAGTTAAAGTAAAATAAACTAATTAAGAAAGCAATGAAATTGTAGAAAAGAATCAATAAGTTGAGAATATTGGCCAAGGTTTCGTTTTCATTCACAAAACATGTTCTTGTACTAATATTTAGAATTGATATTTAATCTTTTTTTATCAAAAGCCCTAAAATACCTTGATCGCAAGAATATCCCGTAAATTTCCTCAAGTCATCAACACACATATTAAAATATAGGAATACGAATTCTACCAAGAGAACAGCCTAACATGTAAAAGCATCAATCACATTTAATTCATGGGGAGCATTAAGATTCATGAAATTAGGCTAATCAATGCAATTGAACATGGAAAGCGCACTAATTCAATTTAACAAAGGTCATAATTCACATGTGAGTACTAGGATGCATCACTACAAGAAACAAACACACTATGCTACTTGTATTCAAAGAGTTTCACTTTTGCGTATAATAAACCCTAAATTAGCTATAGATATGAATATCAGTTCAATCAATATGCAACTCGACTTAAACAAACAATCAATCAATAGGATCTTCGTAGTAAATCATAACCGATAATATTGAGACAAACCTAATTTATTATTTCAAAAACCATGTTTTAGAAATCCAACTATTCTCTAACCAACAAAAGAAAATTAACTACTCATAATAATTGTAGTTCACAAAATTGAATTGGAGAAATAAACTGCAAACTCTAAGCGTGAGAAATCTTCCCCGCACAAACCTACAAAAAGAAGTATAAGAGGTGAGAAGAGAACTAGGTGAAAACCTAGATATCACCTCTTTTGTTGAAATTACTCTTATATAACATTGCCCCTTGTAGAATCCTTTTGGAACAGAACTCTTTCCTAATCAAATCCTAACTATTTTGTTTCCAAAAATTAGTCACGCCCAACACCCTCAGCAAAGCTTGCCAAAATCAGTGCATTAACTCTATGGCCCAAATCAGGCTTGGTAAAGCCTATAACTTCCTAACCCAAAACAGCCAAGTCTTTCACGGTAACTCATTGCCACATTTCATCGAGCACTTTGAGTGCAGTTTCTAGTGGAAATTCCGGCATGTTTGTGTTTATAAGATCATCCAATTCCTTCCCTGCATACTCTTGACACCAACCCGTTCAATTTCACATTCAATTTCACATTCAGAGTAACACAAATAACCATTCATCCATCACATACAGCATAGCCACTAGTCATTGTTTCAACCATCAGTCACGGCATACAATATTCCTCCCCGGCATAATCTTTCTCTTGTTCAAACAATGCCTTCACTTCTTCTCTTCGTGAACTGAATCTTCTATGCCTATAACCATCAGGGACCCAATCTCAACAGCGACCTCATCCTCTCTTTACGGCAACAGAAACCAGACCCAAATTCAATTCACGGCAGACCACCATCAGCTCAATTCCTTGTTTTCTTTCTGTCATACTTCACTCGACTGGGTTTTCTTGGCAAAGTTGTGACCTAAATAACCAAACAAATCCTGGCAGAAAAACCAAATCTAATCCATACCCATTTGGTAACTGAAATTATTCTCAACTAACCCTCAATACCCATATCTCTGATTTCATCTCTGCAGCAACAGTTTCATTATACATCTCAAACCCATTTCAGTTCCAACACCTTCTTTACTCGAGCCACAGAAACCCCAATTTCAATCTTCTATATAAAGTGATTTCTCTCTGCCACCACCATCAATTTTTGTCATGGAAGAAACCCTTCTTCTAATTTCTCAAATTCGAATTAAACCACCAAATCCCATTCTGCCTTGACTTGTTTTCTCGGTCTGTATGTCCCTTGACGGAAACCCATATCTTCTAATCTGACCTATCGTCTCTTTTCAGTAGCACCAACATTTCTTCCCCTTCTCTTCTCTTCTCAGGCAGCAACCAATTTTCTCTTCCCTTACTTCACCACAAGAAGACTGAACGTGATTTCGACCTAGTTTATAGGGTTACCCCAAACAAAGACCAAGCTTCGTTAATAATTTGTAAGCCGTGTCTGCCTTTAGCATTGACTCTTTATAGTAATTCCTTAGAAATAGTGGGTTTCCCCTAGTAATGCTCTGATTCCCTCGTAAACTTGTTTCCCCTAATAATCCTTGTTCTTGACACTTTTACTAGCTCCTAGCCTTGCTGGCTTTGAGTCCATCCATATCCAATGTTGTCAAACGATGTCATAAGCCTTTGATTTTTTTTCTTTTATTTCATGTAACTCCAAAATACCTATAAAACTCAAAACAAACGTAATATACTAAAAATACAAGGAAAATAGTTAAAAAAAACATAGAAAATTAATATTTAAATTATGTAAATTATGCACTTATCAAATCTCCCCATATTTTCCTTTTGCTAGTCCTTGAGCAAACTAAACTAAACTAATCCTAATATATACAACTCCATTTCGTTGAGGATACGGTTACACTTAGCATGTGTAACAAGCCTTTAAACTCCTAGGTGTCCTTAGTGGACGAGTTATAGTCTCGTGAGGGTTTACTAGAGATTTACCCACAAAACCTGATCTTCCAACTTTCAAATATTCCAAAGCACATGCATCCAAAGAGCTAAGAGGACATAAAGTTTTTGCACACTAATAATAAGAAGTTAGATGTATCAAATAACATTATTCTCATGCTTAACTCTTGAGTTAGGAGAAACCACCATATGAAAGAATTCAGGTTCGAGAGCGATCGAATGTTTCTGCCTCACCAATAGGGTTTTATGCTATTGATACTCAAAAGAAGCACTTTATGGCTCTTGTGTGTGCAGCCAGGAATTAAGATAGAAATCCTGCACACGTTGAATGGTGGGGAGGGAAAACTTTTCAAATTATATATGAATATCCCATAGAAACGTGGGAAGAAAAGTACTTGTTTTCTGATGATCTCTACGAAAAAAAATCAACCACTATATGAGGATGGGAATGCTCACTCGCCTTCTCATTCAATCTACAATCAGCACCACTCTCACAGCGTCTCGTGGAAACGTCTTTATCTTCGGCTTAACCTGTAGATGATGAACACTTGAACTTCATAGAACTTCGACAATTTTTAACTCTTTTCTTCTCAAATTCTTGTTGCTCAAAACTTCTTTACAAATTTCTTCTTTCTCACGGCCTTAACGAATAAATACAAAAACAAATATACACTAAAGCAATAAAAACAAATATTTTCTTTTCTTTTCTTTTTCCTTTTCTTTTTTTTTCCGTTTTTTTAATATATATTTTTTGGATATTTTTTTTGAGATAAAAATATTAAATACAAACTAAAAGAATAACAATGAAACTAATATGGCTGTAGAGAAAGGACTTTACCACTTGATTCTTCACAACTTGTATTATCTCGGTATCATAAGCTTCACGAAAATTCACTTTTTTTTATTTTTCTCTCTTGTACATAAGTTTTCAACTAGGATATAGAATTATGCTCCTTGTATAGTTACTTCACTTTGAAGCTGAATTTTGCTTTTTCTTGTAGTGTTGCTTGTAAACCTTGAACGTCTTCAACTTTCTTCAAATTTATGATGCTCCGCTTGTTGATGATAATGGTGTTTGTATGGACCTGTTGTTGTTGAGAGAGAGAATGGTGTCAACTACAAATCAAACTGCAAGGTAAGGTTTTTTTCATAATTCTAATGTCACCCTCATGATTGACAGAATTAGCACTTAAAAGATGAAAAAGTAGTGCTGAAATAGTGCGAGGTTAGGTAGCTCATCATTCTACCCGGAATTAGCGCAGATGAAACACTATAAACGGAAAATTTAGACAGGTACAAAAAAATTGAAGGTTTGGTGCCTCACTCATATATGGGTAATAATTGATCAGTTTCTCTAATATTGTCTTCTTTCTGAACCTAATTCTCCACCGGCGGTTTAAGTCCTTTTTTGTCAGCTCTAGCCTCTCAACAACTAAGAAACCCAAATATAGTTCTCTAATGCTTCTAAGTTCATTTATTTCGGTAAGAACTTTGTATGTAAGCGAAGTATACTAAGTGACTTTAAAATACCTAAAAGTTGGAGGTTTCATGCAATAGTTACTAAAAAGTTAAAATTTTATACTTAAAAGTGAATACTTAAGAATTTTATATGCTTAACACTCCCCCACACTTAAACTTTACATTGTTCTCAATGTAAATTGACTCCTCCAATGTAAAATCAAGGTGGGAAATCGTATAATGATATGAAAATTCAGAAGAAAAAAAAGTAAAGGAAATACTAAACCAAATGGTTGCCTCCCATGCAGCGCTTGGTTTAAAGTCGTCATCTCAACTCTCTAATCGCCCGTAGACCAACAATCTGAAAATTTGGGGGTCCACTCATAGAAAAATTAGTAATTCTAACAATAGCTTCACAAGAATATTAGTACAGAAAATAAAATTGAAGCTATCTCCCGATAGAAGCTTCCCCCACGCTTAGTATTTTCTACACTTGGAAGTATATAGAGAACATAAAATTTGGGAACTTCTACCCTTTCTTCTTTACAAACCTACATAGTATGAGAATCAAGTATCTCCAATTGAGGATATTGGGAAGCAAATTCATTCAACATTACTTCCGAAGCACATACATTCAAGCCAATAAGAGGTAAAGGAGAAGAATCAATTGGCAAGGAATTAGTCAAGCCTCGCAAAATCTCTTGTATCACGGGATCTTCTTCATCCTTAAAGAATTCAAGTGAATTACTCACCTCATATGTATCATGGTCCTCTATCAAATTCTTCAACCAATCTTAATCCGTCTCCGTCTCAATGAAAATTTCAGCGTCAACATTATCATTATAATTCCCGGCAAGTTCAATTGGGTCTTCCACAATGTCATTTCAATTCGGTTTCATTCTCAACATACTCCTCTTCGTTTTCAGACTCACCGTAATCAGAATCTTCATTAGTTTCCCCACCTTTATCACAATGTCGTTTGAGTTTCATACGAATATTCCTATGGATTTCTTCGAGAAGTTCTTCAAGGGCTCTATCATCTTCCAACTTGTATAGTTTTTGAGAAAGTTTTCTAACATTCACATTCTTCCTACCATTAACTACAATAGAATCTCTCGCCCGCGACTTTGCTCTTTGAATGGGTGAATGATCATAACTACGATCAAGAGTCGGATAAGTGAGACTATTGTAGAAATCAGTTTGTGCAACATTTTCTCTATCACGATCAAGTTGGTCTAGTCTATGTTGCATGTCTTGTAACCCATTCATAACATGCATATAACTCAAATAAAGCCAATTAGAAGTATAATTGTCCCACCTTGACGTTTGAATTACATACCAACTACACATTATGCTAGATTAGAGAATATTTGACAGGGGGGCTTTAAGGAATTTAACAGGAAAGCCTTGTCGTTTCATTTTCGATAGGACTTTGATATCGATTTTATATAGTGTGCACAGGCCACTATTTGGGATTTTATTTTTGACGGGACACAGTCACACACACTTAATCCCTCTTCCTCCACTGAGCTATCTTCCTCCGTCAAAATGATGTTATGCTCGTGATAAAGAAACACAGACTGTTGGCAGCGGCGATGAAATTTGGGGAAAACTTAATCTCGAACAACATCAATAACTCATTCTCGCTTCAACCTCAAATCGATCATTTTGATGAATCAGATATGCCTCTTGAACTTGTTTTTGAAGAAGAAACGATCATCAAAGATGAATCAGAGACTTAATCTCGGAAATTTCATCATTGAATCAATGAAAACAAGATATGTTTCCTTTTATTCTTTAATTATACTTGCGATTATGTTGTTGCTCCTCAAAAGTTTTCTTTAATGGTTTCGAAAACCTTAACACTCTAATATCTAATCAAATTTCTGGTTCGATTTACAATCAGAGTCTAGATTTGTTATCATCCCCTCTTAATCTTCGTTTTGAGATAAGAATTTCGAAAAACTATTGCCAAAATTTTCTAGGGGTTTTTATTGAAATTTGATTTATCTCTCTCTGCAATCATGGTAAAAAATTAATCTTCAGATTCGATATCAGTGCATCTTAATCTCCATATCCCGTCGATTCAAATTGAATTTCATCTACTTTAAATCTTTTATCTAATCTAAATTTTTATCTCTGTTCTTGATTAATTGCTTTAGGATTTAGCTTCATTCAAAACTTGTTTTAGATGTTCAAAGCATAACAACAAGATGCAATGCAGTTTTAATAACTGAATTACCATATCTAATTGAAAATTTGACTATCAATGGTATTATCATCTCTTTAAATATCTATAGCAGAGCTTCCATAAATGGAAAAAATGTTGTTAAATCACTTTGAACAAGATATGCACTCTCTAAGAGCAACATATGATCCCAGGAACATCTCTGATCAGTTATTGAATCAAATATAAGATAAGTTTTTTATTACACTTCTTTTAGTTTCGAACACAATCTATTTTGAAACCTTAAGTAAAACCTGTTGCGGAATGTTTACCCCTGAATGAAAGTTTAACTTCTTATGTTGTTTCTTACTGAGATTTTGAATATCTTTCTTTAGGATGATTTTAGAAGTCAGTGGAAGTTTATATTACAGGCAATCAAGAGTTAAGCTTTTGATGTGTCTAAGATAGGGTTCGGGTTGGAAGCTCAACCTTGTATTTGACCATATTTAGCTGGTTGTTTGAATATTGAGTTTGAAAGCAAATTTTCTAGGTTCAAAATAGAATATTTTTTCTTAAGAGTGTGATGGTTCGTTTCGGCTCTTTCTAATTGTTTCTCCCACTAGATTTACCAAAATTGAGCTTTTCTTGAGTGAGACTTCACTGTTCTATCTTAGTTTAAAATGGTATCTTGATTTTGTTGCCTAATTAAGGGTTATTTGGATTGAAATATAATTGTTTGGTTGGGTATAATTTAACAATGTTTAACCCTGAGATTCAAGTTACAGAATATAAGAGTGTTGGTGCAATTTTATCGTATCTAGCCAGAATTAAATCTTTCAATTTGCCTTTTTTATTCTTCTTCTGATTCAAACTTAATTGCGAGTACACGTATTTGATATCATTATCATTAATGTAGGTTTGATGGCCAAGATTTCTAAAGAGATTCGAGGGGAAATCGACCATTTTAGTGGGGGATTCCCTAAGCCATAATAAATGTCGTTATCTTTAATACTTGGTATTTAATATATATATAGATATATACAATTGAACAAAGGTTTCAAGTTGAGGGGACTTGGTTTACTTGCAACTTAAACCACATCGTCTCGTCTGCATATGGAATCTTACTATAATTCTCTCCACAATTCTATGGTCCCTGAATAACCAATAAGGGTTGCATTAGAGGCGCACTTGGGATGCAATATGGAACATTTTAAAGTGTTTTTCTTTGTACCTGAGTTTACCAAAAGAATGCCAACTGAACCTTGAATATTTTGAAACCAGATTGAATATACTGGGGATTAGAGTGTTGCTGCAGTTACAGTGAATTCTCAGACTTGTTTTTGAGTTCATCCACTTTCACTTCTCTGTTGCTTCTTTACTTTTGGAGAAGAAGAGGTGTTATTTGTGGGCATGTTCGGTTCAAATGGATGTAGACTCTTAAGAGGTATATACATTGACCTTTCATTTGCTTTAATAAGTTATTTCCTTTGAATTGCCTCTTTTAGGCAAATTTATCCTTTAGATACAACATTAATGGATGTTTAGTAGTCCTAATGTTATACTGCTATTGCTGGTAATGTGTTTTTAGTTATTGTTTGTGTTTTGTCTTTTGGAAGGTGATGATCAATTTACCCAAACCAAGTATGTCAAGTCTTTTCGGCAATAAACCATGCAATAATGGTTTTGGATTCTAGTATGTTTTTAGGTATTAATAAAAAATCATTTATTTTCTTTCTTTTTCTCATTCATCTACTAAGTTTTATTTACTCATCTCCTCAAGCTCCTTTGTTTTTTCTGTTCAAATGAATAAATTCTGGTTAGAGGAGGATGAAGCGGGATGGACAATGCAGGGAAGGTATGTCATGAGGATTCTGATAAATATTTCATCCATGGCTTTAAGCAAATAAACAATCTCTTTTTTATGTCAACTATCTTTAAAATTATTAGTTGGTCGTTAGTCACTGTTCATAATCATTGCAAGTGAGATGTTGTCATCTGAGCCACACACAATTCAAATCTTCTCAAAATGCTATGTTATAGAAAATTATCTCTAAGAAATCTTCATTTGAACGTCATTTCTAATGCACTAATTATGATTAGAAAGTCACATATACAATAATGCCATAACTTTTTCAATCTTCAACAGGAAGCAATAAACTAGTTTTGTGCAGTTTGTAGGTACCGATTTCAGGCTTCAGAATAAGTAAACATATCGAATAATTTTCATATCGCTTAAGAGTTAAGAAACAGTATCTGAAATGATGATTCTAGTATGCCAATGATAAAGTATCTTTTGTTAAACATTCTTGCAGTAGTTAAAATGCTTGGAAAACCATGGTAGCTTATGATGCATGCGTTTGATTATGTCTTAATGTTTGGGCAAGAGGATGCACAGAGGCATCCGAGTTTCTACGCAATGAATGACTGCTTCTTAGAAGCGCCTTTGGGTATGCTAACTCAATCTCTATCTCTGTAGAGTTTCTTTTTACATATTATGTAGATCCTTTTTAAGAATTGGTCCTTGGTGTGATTTTCCACATGTTTCTTTGTCTTAATAGGCTATACAAAAAAAAAAATTACAACCACGAGACATACCGCAGAGAAGTAAAAGCTGTTGGCACCGCAGTAGAGCTTTGTATGGTTGTACTGCAACTAGAAGTCTAGAACTGTATCTTCTTTAAATATATCAAGTTTACGAGAGGTGTCTAACTTGAGGTACACTCATTTTCCAGTTTTCCAGAAAACCAAGGGGATGCACTTTTGATGGAGGTACAAATTTGAATGAAGTCACCCAAGGTCGAGCAACAATTCCAATGTCATCTTTAAATGATAATCATGTAAGGATTCCCCATTGACTTTCAAATATTTAGTCTAACAAGATTATTTTGACTATTTATTTAAGATGATTCTATTATAAAATAATCAGAGCGATAGAGTTCAGTGGTGGCCAATTTTCCATGATGGTCATGAATGCATTGGGAAGGTTCAACTCTCCATAGGCAGTACAATCACTTGCGATAAGACTAACTCTATAAAGGTTACATCATCTCCCTTGGCTGAAAGAAGGTATATTTAAGTTCAATCTACGAATTCATTAAACATAAATGTTTATTTGTTACCTTCTTTGCCAAGTATTTCCTCATATCATATTACAGAGTGGTCCTGTCGTGGAAACCCTTGCATATGATTTATTGTTGGAATCGACTGTATGCACAATATTTCTATCATAGAAAACTGAGGTTAGATGGAGCTTGGCAGTGGTTGTTGACTGGGTTTTCTGACTAACCCTATGTGAGGAGAGATGTCGTGCACAAATTGTTATAGTTTTTTAATTCTAGAATTCTCTTATGTAACAGTCTATGCAACAATTTTTTTTTTGGTCAACTTTTTTTTTTTTTTGTACTTTCTTGAATGTAATTTCGGTAAATAATGTATATGAGATCAACTTTTACAATATACGAATTCCTATTATTTTTAAGTTAAAAATATTCTTAGTTCTTCGTATTAATTTTATTTACAATTTAAGCAACATGAAAAGATTATTTATACAATTATTAAAAAGAATATATTGGTTGTCAAATCAATTTTAGAATTAATTGACAAGTAATGCCCGTCAATAATTATTGACAAACAAAGCTTATAGTTTATTGATGATAATTATTAACAGTAGGTTACCATCGTTTGAGGTTTTCGACACCTCAATATACGACAGGTCGTCTGACGGACAGACTCTGTCGATAATCTCTATCATTGACGGTTTTGGTCCGTCGAAAAAGGTGAAGTCGGGCGTAGTGACAAGGTTGTTGATATGTATGAAAATTACCATAAGGTTCTCTAGGAATTTGATCATAGCCAATGAATTGGTTTTGATTGTATCCCAAAGGTGGTAGGCAATTGTCATAGTATTGTTAAGGTTGAAAACCGTATTGATGGTTGTAATATGCTCCTTCCGAAATAATTATCTGAAATAAGATTCTCAAAACTAGGTTAGATTCAAAAATAAGAAACAAAAATAAGAAATAAAAATAAAAAGAAATAAAAAACAAATAACAATCCGCTGTCGGGGAGGCAGTGGCACCAAAATTTATGTGGTAGTCTGCACGTCAAATTATTTATTACTTTCTCACTACTTATGATTTATTATGAAGCAAGGGTAAGAAAGGATCATTCCCACGAGGAGGTCTTGATTGTTATATGTATCTGATTACTTATATAAAACAAGAGGGATTTTTCAGATTCAATTAAAGTAAAATAAACTAATTAAGAAAGCAACGAAATTGTAGAAAAGAATCAATAAGAAGAGAACAACCTAAAGTGTAAAATCACTAATCAAGTTTAGTTTCCGAGGAGTGTTAAGATTCATGAAATCAGGCTAATCAATGCAATTGACCGTGGAAAGCGCACTAATTCGATTTAACAAAGATCATAATTCACATGTAAGTACTAGGATAAGCAATAACCATACTATGCTACTTGTATCCAAGGAGTTTCACTTTTGCGTATAATAAACCCTAAATTAGCTATAGATATTTGTTCCAGTTCATGATCTGAACGAGTCGCACATACACCCTAGTACATGTTCCTCGACGCTGAGGACATCCCCGAAGGGCGGGGGATTTTGTGACATTTCTGATTGGCTGTCTTCAATCAATTTGCAATTCAACTTAAACAAACAATCAATCAATAGGATCTTTGTAGTGAATCATAATCGATAATATTGAGACAAAACTAATTTATTATTTCAAAAACCATGTTTGAGAAATCCAACTATTCCTTAACCAACAAAAGAAAATTAACTACTCATAATAATTGGAGTTCATAAAATTGAATTGGAGAAATAAATTACAAACCCTAGACGTGAGAAATCTTTTCAGTACAAACCTATAAAAAAAAATAGAAGAGGTGAGAAGAGAAATAGGTAAAAACCTAGATATCTTCTCTCTTGTTGAAATTGCTCTTATACAACATTGCCCCTCGTAGAATCCTTTTGGAATAGAACTCTTTCCTAATCAAATCATAACTCTTTTATTTCCAAAAATTAGTCACGCCCAGCACCCTTGGCAAAGCTTGCCAAAATCAGATTCATAAGAAAGTGCATTAACTCTATGGCTCAAATCAGGCTCAGTAAAGCCCATAATAGCCAAGTCTTTCACGGTAACTCATTGCCACATTTCATCGAGCACTTTGAGTGCAGTTTCTAGTGGAAATTCCGGCATGTTTGTGTTTATAAGATCATCCAATTCCTTCCCTGCATACTCTGACACCAACCCATTCAATTTCACATTCAATTTCACATTCAAAGTAACACAAATAACCATTCATCCATCACATACAGCATAGCCACTAGTCATTGTTTCAACCATCAGTCACGGCATACAATATTCCTCCCCGGCATAATCTTTCTCTTGTTCAAACAATGCCTTCACTTCTTTCCTTCGTGAACTTAATCTTCTATGACTAAAACCATCAGGGACCCAATCTCAACAGCGACCTCATCCTCTCTTTACGGCAACAGAAACCAGACCCAAATTCAATTCACGACAGACCACCATCAGTTCAATTCCTTGTTTTCTTGCTGCCAGACTTCACTTGACTGGGTTTTCTTGGCAAAGTTGTGACCTAAATAACCAGCCAAATCTTGGCAGAAAAACCAAATCTAATCCATACCCATTTGGTAACTGAACTCATTCTCAACTAATCCTCAATACCCATATCTCTGATTTCATCTCTGTAGCAACAGTTTCATTATACATCTCAAACCCATTTCAGTTCCAACACCTTCTTTACTCGAGCCACAGAAAACCCAATTTCAATCTTCTATATAAACTGATTTCTCTCTGCCACCACCATCAATCTCTATCACGGCAGAAACCCTTCTTCTATTTCCTCAAATTCGAATTAAACCACCAAATCACATTCTGCCTTGACTTGTTTTCTCGGTTTGTATGTCTCTTGAGGGAAACCCATATCTTCTAATCTGACCTCTCGTCTCTGTTCAGTGTCAGCAACATTTCTTCCCCTTCTCTTCTCTTCTCAGGCAGCAACCAATTTTCTCTTCCCTTACTTCACCACAAGAAGACTGGACGTGATTTCGACCTGGTTTATAGGATTACCCCAAACAAAGACCAAGCTTCGTTAATAATTTGTAAGCCGGGTCTGCCTTTTAGCATTGACTCCCTATAGCACTTCCTTAAAAAATAGTGGTTTCCCCTAGTAATGCTTTGATTCCCTCGTAAACCTAGTAATCCTTGGTCTTGATACTTTTACACGCTTTTAGCCTTGTTAGCTTTGAGTCCATCCACATCTAATATTATCAAACGATGACATAAGTTTTTAATTCTCTTCTTTTACTTTATGTGACTTCAAAATACTATAAAACTCAAACAAACGTAATATACCAAAAATACAAGAAAAATAGCTAAGAAAAGCATAGAAAATTGATACTCAAATTATGTAAATTATGCACTTATCACCTGCGCACCTCTAAGCATGTGCACTTCTAAGCTTGCGCACTTCTAGGCTAGCGCACCTCCAAGCTTGTGCATTTCCAAGCTTGCACATTTCCAAGCTTGCACAGTTCCAGGCATGTGTCACTTACGAGAATGCACATTTCTAAGCTTGTGCCATTTCCAAGCTTGCAACTACTAATCTGACTAAAGTTGTAGCAATTATGCGCGCTGGTGAATGTCAGTGGAACACAGGAAATTGATAGTGGTATTTATTACTGATTTCAGTTTTGTGATAACAGCTTTTACTTTGAAGAAGCTACTTTGTATTGTTATTACCAGATGGAACAAAGATGGCTAAACTTGAGAGTGGCTCTCAGCTGGTTGAATTTTCGTTTGTTCATAATTTTAGAAAAAATAACAGGGATTGAACCCGCAGATCATGGATTCACAATCCACTGCCTTGAACCACTTGGATACGTCCGCCCCGTAACTCTTAAATTTTAGCGCGTCAGTGGAGGAGGAAAAATTCATTGATCAATGAAATTGGATCTTAGGTCGGGACTGACGGGGCTCAAACATGTAATTTCCGCTTTGACATGGCGGTGCCCTGACCAATTAAACTACAATCCCAGAATAGGCCTTTCTCTCTTTCAGAGTCGTTAGTCTCTCTGCTCGTGGTATTGAGTTTCCATCTCGATCTCCGAAAGCTAATGAGTACCTACCGCTAATTTTTTTGTTAAACTTGGTACATGTCTAGCTAGATATAGGTATTGAATGTATAATTCAAAGCCTCATTTCTAGGGGGGTCTCGAGTCTCTCAATCAATCATAGTTTAGATTATGTTAAAGCACAGTTGTAGTTTTTGACCTACCAAAACAATAATATGGGGGCCTGGCTCTCTGAATTGTTAATTTTAAGCTGTTTTCTGTAATCTTTGGTGTAGTTTTGGGCATTTTATAAAATCCAATTAATCAAGTAAAAATAATAATATAAAACCTAGAATCTAAAATGTTTTTTTTTTGCATTTTGTATGCCATCGGAAGAGGGGTAAAAAAACATTTATAGTCGATGTAATTTTTAGTGATACTTGATACTCAATCAAATAGTTATAGAGTTTTTTGTTTTGTCTCTTCTTTAAAGCATCACCAAAAAATTCATTGTGCATTCTTGGTTGAATCAAGGGCTTCTTTGTATCCTGAAGTCATTATTTCAATTTCCCGTTTGTACTTGTGAGTCATATTCGGAATTATCGAAATAATTGTCCAAAAGACTCATAACAGAGTTTAAAATTCATAAGAACAACAATTCTTTCATCCTTATTTTTGGCCCAAATTTCCAACATATGCTTCCTGTGAGGCACAATATTTTTAATAACAAGGTTTAAAAATTCTGATGTTGTTGTATTTGTTGTTGTCATAGGTTATGGTAAGAAATGAAATCTATTTATATTTTATGAATATAAATATTTTGATGAACACTTGGCGCCATTTGGAGCCATGGGTTATACTGAAAACGAGAAACATAGCATCAAAAGAGATGCACTGAATCCTTATCTGGGTTCACTTTGTCACATCTCGATGAAGAGACGTGGAAGATCAGCAAATAATCTGCTAACGTCACCAAGACTTAGCTCGAGTCATATAAGCGTGGCTGGATTCCACTCAACATTAAATGCTAGTTCAGAGAAGCAGAGACATGTAGAGGATTATCAGCGGATCGAGATCCTTACTGGGATCGCATCCTTGAAAAAATTCTTCATCTCATCTTCGCGAGATTTCAAGGATGAAGCAGAAGATCTGTGCAACTTTTTAAGCTCACTCTTCAGTATTTGATTCTGATTCTCGAGATCCTTAGCACGAGAATCACGAGTCTCCGCCAAATAAAGATTACGAGAGTTCACTCTGTTTCTTGGCCTCTTCTATGAGCTTATACGCCTCAACTTCAAGATTGTTAATCTTCCCGCTCAAGCCTTCCATGCGACATTCAAGCTCTACGCAGAAACAAAGGATACCATGGACACATAGTCCATAAAAGCATGCACCCATTTATTGCGAAAGTTTCTCATCTAAAAAACCATGAGCCTGAGAGGAAAACAACTATACTTTGGCTTTGGGTTGGCTCAATTCAGGGGAGAAAATCTCATTATCTTTTTGAGTATGCCTAAGGTCTCGCTCCTACGATTACGTAGGGACTAAGAGTAGAAGAAGAGTTGAGTACGATGATAGAAAAAGAGGGGTAAAAGTTCTAACGGACCTGAAACTTTGGCACATTCACCTGCTTTCTTGCAAACCTTCTCATCAGATAAACGTGCATGCTCTGCTTAGCCACATTCACGTAGCAAAGCATCACGAGCCTCCTCAGCGCAAGCAAGAGGCTTTTTTCTCTCCCTCAACTGAATCAGAGCTTCCTCGAGCTTGATAGCTTCCCCAGAAGGCAAAGCATCATCTTGTTTCTTCAGCCAATCCAATTGGATATTCACTAAGTCAAGATCACTTTGGGCTTGCTCAAGAAGGAGAGCTTACTTGGCAGCTTTAACATGATACATCTTAAACATGCGATAGCAATATTTTTGATGATGCGCTATCTAAAAAGAATAACAAGCTCTTGCATTAAAACCGAGAGGAAGTAAAGTTGAAAACAGAGCAAGAAACACACGTATTAGGTAGTGTGTAAACTGGGGGAAAAGGATAGAGTAACCATCAACAAAAAACTTTATTGTTCTCACATCACCATCGGGAACTTTAGCATAAAACTGGGAAGAAGCAAACCGGGATTGATTGAAATACAAATCTTATGTTCTCGAAAAAATTATTTCGTTGTTGACGACGAGCAGTATCGGCAATAGAGTTTTGACCGGGAAGTGGACAACCGTGGAAAGGAAGATTAGCCTCATTTAAATCCCATTCCATGATGGAATCATTGGGGACGTGAGCATAAAAATCCAAATGTTCTAAGGGATCTTTCCCCTTATTAGCTGAAGCAGTAACTTGGTCATGAACCGCGTGAAAAAAATCACGGCTTGGGTATCAGTATCAACGCAAGGTTGTATAGGTGCAAAGGTACTCACAGTATCAGTCATGATCACGGGGGCATGAAGAGAAACGGAGACATTCTTTTGAAAAGGACCAGTATGCGCATTCAAGTCTATGAAAACCTCAGCAAAGGAAGCCATCGCAGAAGAGTCCAATTGCGCAACAACTCTAGAGGTTGGGGCATGCAGCCAAGTCTCATCCCCAGCACTATTAACTGGAGAAATATTGCTCCAATTCAACTGAATTTTTGGAGGAGAAGGTGGAGGCATTGAGGTTCTCTTTGACGTAGCTGAACTCGGTTCACTAGCAGAAGCAAACACCTTGTCAAAGGAAAATGATCCTAAGCTAAGATCAAACAGACAACCAGATAGATTTCCAGGATCATGGTTTGCGTTACCATGCTTGCTTGGGGCATTCACAACTCTTTGACTCATTATCATAGTAGCGAAAATGGGAACAATCAAATTGTCATTTGAGGGAAATGATTGTGCAACTTGTGAGGGATTGATAAATTCTTCACTAGCTCCTCCTGCGCCAACAACAATATCAACACGGGGCTCGACATCAATCACAACTTTCTCAATATTGTTTTCTCTGCGACCAATATCTCCTTGGTCAAATTCACCACTATCAGCTTTATCATCAGTGGAGACATCGCTAGACTCTTTACCATCAAACAAGTTCTTCTTTGCTCTCTTGATTGCCTTTAGCAGTCTCAGGACTAGACCCCGAGAGATAAAAGAGATGTCATCCACCTCTTTCTCAACTCTCTTAGAGGAGTTAGTAGGTCTAGAAGACTCTTTATGCCTTTTTAGGTTCTGCACCAATAAACGCTTAGTAAATAAGTGTTGGGGAAACTATAGGCTATGGTAAAATGAATAAAAAAGTGAAAAACAAACACTTACTTTATTGAGCGCAGGTTCAGAACCTCGCTTGCATCGTTGATCAGAAAACTGTGACATAACCGCATGACTGTCAGAAGATTCTGCGGGAACATCCTCCTGCGTAAGTACTTGCATAGTAAGTAACTTGCATAAGGGTACAACATTTCAAAGCCAAAAAATAAGAGAAATCGACTTACATTCAATCATCCAACTATATTGAAGCGCAATGGCACATAGCCATCATACTTTGGAGGAAGGCAGGTGCGGGGCACACTAGGAGCAGTCCATCCCCTGAACCAAGGCCCTCTTATTCTTATGATAGTGCGGTACCAGCGGAAATCATGGTCAGTATGCAGATTAAAATCATCATGAATAGGCACTAAAGATCTCATATCATGATCACAGACTTCCCTTATCTTGGTCTTATCAACATCATTCAAGAGACGGACTCCACCTCTGCCTTTCTCCACTGCGCCCATAGGAAGGCGACAAGGACTGCAGCTCCAAGGAATAGTCATAGTCTTATGTTTGATATCAGCATATGTGGCATTAAAATTCTCAGGAGTATAATACTTGGAATTGAACAAGGGGAAAAAATGACGGGCATTGGTTCTACCAGTGCTATGATGCCAACACTCATTAAGAACACGCCACCAATTGCCTATATTGAGCAATATGGCGGACCTGAGTCTTCTTATCCTTAGTGCACTTGCCTCGGTTAGCAAGTACGTCAAGAAAGAAATGATCATTTTTACTATATAATGGAAGAACTAGTCCGGATTCCAATTGACCAACAACGATGATGAGGTTCATATCATTAAAGAGAAATTGACGAATCATCTCTTCTGACAAAGCTGCATCATCTTGAAAAAACTCCACCTCAAAGTCTTCCAAGTTAAAAGAAGACTTGATCTCGGCTATAGACCAGTCCCGATGGATGTAAGCAGCGCCCATTTGGACTCGGTCTACTAAAAGTAAAGGTGGTGGAGGTAACTGCGAAGGTGGAGGAAGCGCAGAATCATGAAAAAACGTAGTATCAAGCTCCATAAGGCTTGAATGCGAAGGACGTGCAGTACAAGCTTGGATCTCCAGAGAAGGAGGTTGATCTGGATGTGGCCTGCGCCTACCCTTATCTGCAGTGTAACGACTAGATTTGCTCTTAGATCGAGATGAATGTTTAAAATCATTTTTGTGGTGCGAAGATTGCGGAGATCTCATAATTTCTGCGAATGCAGAAAGGAATATTAAAAATATGAAT
The DNA here is from genome assembly GCA_023531435.1 of Papaver californicum. Taxonomy (NCBI): domain Eukaryota; kingdom Viridiplantae; phylum Streptophyta; class Magnoliopsida; order Ranunculales; family Papaveraceae; genus Papaver; species Papaver californicum. Next base: position 398,992 of record JAJJMC010022800.1, read on the forward strand.
TAAACACTGTCAATACGACATGTGTGACATATGCTAAATGGCGGCTAGCGTGGGTATTTTCTCCTCATCCTACCCTGATAGCATGAGAAAGAAAAGGGGTAAACTATGAATACCAATATTCTGAATGAACACGTGGCGCCATTTTGAGCCATGGGTTATACTGCAAATGAGAAGCATAGCATCAAAAGAGATGCACTGAATCCTTATCTGGGTTCACTTTATCATATCTCGAAGAAGAGACGTGGAAGATCATCAAATCATCTATTAACGTCACCAAGACGGAGCTCAGGTCAGATATATCAAGTGTGTGGCTGGATTCCAGTCAGCATTAAATGCTAGTTCAGAGAAGCATAGACAGGTGGAGGCTTATCAGAGGATCGAGATCCTTAATGGGATCGCATTGAGCACTCGAAAGAGACTCATCAGTCAGCTGCGCTGCGAGGAATAGTTGGTAGAGAAAAGTCTATAAATACCTCACTTTTTCTCAAGAGAAGGGGTCGAACAATTTTTAGAGCCAAGAGAGAAAAGAAAGTATTAAGCTTAGTCTTTTCATTAATTGTAGTTTTTCTACTCTCATTTGTAATCCATACTCAAATACTTAATAAAAACCTCAAACTCATTACCTTGTGGACGTAGGCACAGCCAAACCACGTAACATCCATTGTGTTAAGTGTGTGATTTGATTACTTTCTCTGATTTACTTTGTAGTTACTTATACTTTTCAGTTGTGCTTGCTGATGTGGTTGTAGATTGTGGTAAATAGGGTTTGTTTTCGAACTTGTGAAAAATTGTTTTTAAATCTAATTTCTTAGACTAAAAATAGCTGAACTCAAATAACATTATTAACAAAGTTGAGAGAGAACTGAGGCTAGGATTCACTATTTTCCAATTTTTAAAGTGATTAAATTCAATAATTATAATTATGCAATTCTAACATTTAATTTGATTCTAAAATTTTACAACAAGTAGATTTTCATAATAACAATAACAAAAGCATGGAACATATAAAACCTAGGCCAAAGCATGTACCATCTAACGAAATCACAATTGCTTAACAAAAATCATTAAATCAATTTTGAACCAAGGCTATTAATCATAAATAAATTGTATAGATTAATTAAATAAACATTACCACATAATCTTTGGAAAATTAGATTCCTGCGTCGCCTCAGAGATGGGGTTTAGCTCCTCATTGTATTGGAAACACCCTCAAAATAGATTTTCATAACTCAAAAAGTGTTTACAAAGATGAATTAATAGTATCACAGGAGAACAGAAACGCTTATAAGCGTTACAGAGACTTGTTCTCTGCGTAACAGAAGAAAGAAAAGAAAACAGAAATAAAGGACGGACTTCTGGTGCTGTTTGAAATAAGACTGCTTCAGCAACACTACCAGCGACAATTTCCTGACGCTTTGTGTTCTTCATGTTCTTCCCACCAGCTGAAAAAAAAATATTTCTCCTGATTTTTTTTCTTTCGATCTCTGGCTACCTCCCGAACTCTCCAATCTTCCCCAATACTCTCTACCTATAATCAAACCCTCGACGCTCCTTTATATACCCGTAACATCTCTCGAATCCCCCCATTTAATTCTCACATAATATTTTTATACTCAAGAATATTTGATACGGGATTCTGTGTTCAATTCTGGATCGATTCTTGATTGATTTCACATATCTGTATAATCACTCTTGATATGGCCATAATATTCTCTGATTTTAATCCCAGAAAACACGTGAAAATCTCATCCGAAATCTATACATAATATCTCTGTTTTTGAAATGAATATTTCCCGCCAAAATGATTTTTTTGAACCGTAAAGAAGATGGGGTGCTCATATCCAATGTTCGGGTGCCTTTATCAATTCGGGTGCCTTTAGTAGTTTTTCGAGCCAATTTTTCCAACAATATTTTTTTTTTTCTTTAGAAATACCTATAAATACGTAAAAACACAATATTAGTACAAAATGAGTTCCAACACCATAAAATATGAGAGCAAATTAGACACATAAATGTGTCTATCAAATACCCCCAAACTTATTATTTGCTAGTCCTCGAGCAAATTTAATCTAGAAAATCCTAACTCACTGTCGCAGGCATCACGATTGCACTTAGTGTGTGCAACAAGCCTTTAAACCCATAGGTGTCCCTATCAGACGAGTTTTAGTCTCGTGAGGGTTTACAAGAGGTGTACCCACAAAACCTTTTACTCCAAATTCTAGCTACCTGTGAACGATTGAGGATAAACACTAAACAAACTATTTAGTTGGCATACTAATTTCTTCGCCTATAAGAATCATTACCCTATATGAGTCCAATTGATGTACACGAGTTTTCACTCAGCGTACTAAAATTCATACAAGAATTCAAAACTCTACTTAAATAGTCGTTCAGCCACGACACTCAGAATCTATCAAAGTATAATCACATGGAAAGATTTAGACAAAATGAAGTTTGCGCGTGTTGACTAAGGTGAACGGTGTTTTCCATATCTGTCTGAAGGTCAGTGCCATGATGAATGGCTTGAGATATGCTCCCACTAGTCTTATTCCTTAAACTAATATCGACTCAGCTGGTATATACAAGGGTCCCAACGGTCGATTTATTGAACATATTTTAAATGTACTGACAACATGATTGGATCAAATGAATCCAAGCGCGTGCTCCTTATCAGCATCGTTCATGGATCCTGCGTTCCACGCTTGCTTAGGCGACGGAGACAGGGAGAATACACATATATTGTTATCAAAGTGTCAATCATTTTTTATTTTATTTTATTTATTTATTATTATTATTATTATTATTATTTTGAATAATGGTCTAACTAATACAATAATGGGGCTTGATCTCAAACACTTCATCCTGGGGGTGATAACAATTTGATACTGGTGCCCACCACATCACTTAGAGAAACACAAAAATTGCAAAAATAAAAACAGAAGGTGATATGGTCAAGATAGATTCCGAGATATGGTGACAACTATCATGTTATTCTAACAAGGCATCCTTTTATGAATAGACCATTTAGATGGGCACACCAATTTCTATATAAAAAGAGCTAAGTTTCCATCTACCTAGAATGGTTAGTGTCACCCTGAATAATTCATAAGTTTCTAGACTTTGGAGTTTCATGTTTCACTAAAAGTTTCTCCCTTACCCCCAAACTTAAAGCTAACATTGTCCTCAATGTTCTAAAGATGAATGATTAAATATATGAAACAAGGAGAAACTGTTACCAATTAAAGAAAATGAGTTAAGGAAAGATATTACCGTGTCACATGAGCATGGGTTACCTCCCAAGAAGTGCTAAGTTTAAAGTCTTCATCCAGACTAAGAAAGAATTAATCACCTCATTAAATCATATAGCAATAGTCGGAACAATTGTGGGTCATCTGAATAAAACAATGTTATCCAAAATAGAAGGAAACTGCAGCAGACCCAGAAAGTGAACAAACCGAGCACACCCTTATCCATATCTAGTTTCTTTTTTAAGACAACTACATTTAATTGAGGTTCAAGTTCGGCCTCTATGAAAGGGTCTAGATAAATCTCTTTAAGCTGAATTTCCCCATAGGCAGGATCCGGAGGATCGTGTTGTAGAGTCTGGAAAAACTCAAATAAGAAACTTAAGGCACATAATAATAACCTGAATAATTGTGGATCCTCAAAGTCTATCACATTTGACCCACACATTTGACTACTCTTAAAATGGTGGTCATTCTTAAGCAAATGTGTCGATTCTAATTTATTAAAGTAATTAGGCTTAGTCTTAAAACTTAATAACTTACACATTTTAAATTCAAACGTTCCCACATATGGAAGAAAATATTTTGGTGGGAAAACAAAGTCAATCTTGGTATTATTTCCTAGATGAACCACATCGACCAGAGGATGAGTTTCTAACAACTGAACTTCTTTTTGGACATCAACAGGCTCAGAGAATCTAGTTTGAAGATGATCTTGAAAACTGGTAGAGATATCAGTAATATCTGGAACAGGCAAGTCCTCTGGTTACTTAAATACAAAGTGATCCAACAAAACTTGAGAAACACATAATTCTAACCCTAAATTAGGATACTTTTGGAAGTCTAGGGGTCTAGAAACAACCTCTAAGTTGGGTGAATGATCTTGTGAGATAGATTCATCTATGGAATTAGAAAAATCATCTACACAATCATCCACATGGTCATCTATATATTCTGTGTGGAACGGAGAGTCACTACAAGACTGATCATCATCCTCAGCATATAATCTCTGACATGCCAGAACTCTCAATCTTTAATCCAAACTAGGCGGTGTGTGTTTATAATACTTCTCATATATCATTAGAGGTGATTCTTCTACAAAGGTATTTGGATCACTAGCTTTCAACTTCTTGAGGGTATCCCTCCAAGACAAAGAATCATCGGTACCCCAAACTTAGAGTGGACATTACTCTCAGATGGACTAAAAACTGTTGGTTGGATTCTAGGGTCCTTAAGGTCAGAACTACACTTAACTTCCTCTATCGTATTAAAATTCTTTAAGAGTCTATCATCTTCTAAAATAGTAGTATCTCTAGTCAAATCCTCTTCCTTTTGAATAGGTGAATAATTATTAAAATTATTTGGATTTGAAACAGAAATAACACTATCACCATGAAGCACAATTGGAGTGATAATTTCTTGATCACTTTGCATGTATATTTCAAGTTCTTCACCAATACTATCCTCATCATCATAATAATATGAAGATGTTTGAACCTCGTCTAAATAGGTAGTGTTACCAATTGTATCCTCGTCGTCTTGACTAGGTGAATAATTATCAAGGGTATCACTATATTGAAAATTTATATTATTTTGAGCAATATTATTCTTTGCAGAACTTTCGTTCACACTTAATAGGAACCTATTATTATCCTCAATTATCTTCTTTGTATTCTCAGTCATCTGCTTTGAATTCTCAGTCAACTGCTTGAGGGATTCTTCTAGAGAAAGAGTTGGACTACTAATTGTTCCCCTCACACTTAATCCAAACCTATGTTTCATCTCAGATAACTTCTTGAGTGATTCTTCTAGAGGTGTCATAGGTTCATGATGAGTACTAGGTTACAACTGCTCTAGGGCATCCCTCTAAGACAAAGAACTCGAATTCTGCTCATTTTCCCATTCATATGACTGGTTTGCGTACGAATAGTAATTGGGGCCTCCATGGTATGAACCATAACCTTCAGAAGGTTGGTATTGGTCCCAAGTAATATCCACACTATGATCATAGTAAGGGTAATGACCATTTTGAAACTCAGTCGGATATTTATTGTAATACCAACTCGACATTTTCTAACAAAAATTTCCTAATAAATTTACAAAAAATCTAAGAAAATAAACCTTAACAGGAAGGGGTTCTAAACATACACAAACAAGGCCCACTCAACCAAATCAAACCTACTGAATCTAGCAAACAAAAAGCATGATGACTCCACTTAGATTGTTCCCAGACCAGTTTTTATTCTTCCAAAAGGAAACTAGTTACAGTTTTAGCAAACCTCTTAGAACGATCCGAATTATATTAAGTCGAAGAGAAACAGGATAAGCTCTAAGGAGCTTCGATAATCCTGTCTCTTTGGAACTTTTCCCTGGGTTACAAGGCGGCTCTAATCAACTTAAAATAATCTTCTTGAACCTTGATTTAGGCTAATAAAGTAACCAATACAATCCTTTTGAACGAGTTTCATATAAGCTCGTTACCTTATCGGTCTCTTTCTAGTCAAATTTTAGGCTTAGGTTCGCGTAGGTAACGTTTTCCTAAGTCGGGAAAGAAGGAAACGGTGATGAAATCCGAGTCCTTATCTTATATGGCCAGTCCTTTCCCTTTACTAGAAAATAAATCTGTATTCAAGTCCTCAACGTATATGCATTACGAAGGAATACAGAAAACCCACTGACAGGGGATTCGTGGGTTGATCGAGTCTTACCTCCTGTTCCATACGGGCGATGAACCGTTGAAGTCGACTCAGGCCACTGACTCCTATGTCAATGTACGAACTCGAGGGGCCGAGACAATATCGTAATTGTCGTCCTTCCCTGTGCAGTTTATATTTAATACCCTTCATTAGGGTTTGAAAATTAATAATAAAGTTCAAAAGTTCAAAGTCCAAAGTCCAAAAATAAAAGAATTTTTTTTTATAAAAATACCTAAAATAATTACAAAAATAATAATAATTTCCTAATACAATTTTCTAAAAAGAAAAATAAAAACCCTAAAAAAATTAAAAAAGAATTAACTAAAAAAATCTTGTCTTCTTTTTCCGTTCTTTTCGCTTTGTCTTTCACTCCAAGTCTTTAATCAATCAATATAATCTTTAGCTCCAATTTCTTTTTGATCCAAAACCTATAATACAAAGAAAATAACCAAAAACGTAAAATAGAACAAATAAAAATAAATAAAATAAAAATCTAAATAAACTAATTAACCTAAAAAAAATCTAAAAACAATTCTAAAAACAAGTCCGCGTCGGGGGCGCCAAAAATTGATGTGGATGTAGATTGTGGTAAATAGGGTTTGTTTTCGAACTTGTGAAAAATTGTTTTTAAATCTAATTTCTTAGACTAAAAATAGTAGAACTCAAATAAAATTATTAACAAAGTTGAGAGAGAACTGAGGTTAGGATTCACTATTTTCCAATTTTTAAAGTGATTAAATTCAATATTTATAATTATGCAATTCTAACATTTAATTTGATTCTAAAATTTCGCAACAAGTAGATTTTCAGAATAACCATTGTATAACAAAAGCATGGAACATCTAAAACCTAGGCCAAAGCATGTACCATCTAACGAAATCACAATTGCTTAACAAAAATCATTAAATCGATTTTTTACCAAGGTTATTAATCATAAATAAATTGCATAAATTAATTAAATAAACATTGCCACATAATCTTTGGAAAATTAGCTTCATGCGTCGCTTCAGAGATTGGGTTTAGCTCCTCATTGTATTGGAAACACCCTCAAAATAGATTTTCCTAGCTCAAAAAATGTTTACAAAGATGAATTAATAGTATCCCAGGAGAACAGAAACACTTATAAGCGTTACAGAGACTTGTTCTCTGCGTAACAGAAGAAAGAAAAGAAAACCGAAACAAAGGACGGTCTTCTTGTGTTGTTTGAAATAAGACTGCTTCAGCAACACTATCAGCGACAGTTTCCTGACGCCTTATGTTCTTCCTGTTCTTCCCACCAGCAGAAAAAAAATATTTTTCCTGATTTTTTTTCTTTCGATCTCTGGCTACCTCCCGAGATCTCTAACCTTCCCCAATACTCTCTGCCTATAATCAAACCCTCGACACTCCTTTATATACCCGTAACATCTCTCAAATCCCCCCATTTAATTCTCACAAAATATTTTTATACTCGAGAATATTTGATACGGGATTCTGTGTTCAATTCTGGATCGATTCTTGATTGATTTCACGTATCTGTATAATCACTTTTGATATGGCCACAATACTCTCTGATTTTAATCCCAGAAAACACGTGAAAATCTCATCCGAAATCAATACAGGATATCTCTGTTTTTGAAATGAATATTTCCCGCCAAAATGATTTTTTGAATCGTGAAGAAGAGGGGGTGCTCATATCCAATGTTCGGGTGCCTTTATCAATTCTGGGTTCCTTTAGTAGTTTTACGAGCCAATTTTCCAACAATGTTTTTTTCCAGAAATACATATAAATACATAAAAACACAATATTATACAAAATAAATTCCAATACTATAAAAGTTGAGAGCAAATTAGACACATGAATGTGTCTATCACTTGCTCATTAGCGTTATTTGAGTAATACTTCTTATTCTACTTGCACAAAGCATTATTTGAAGTTTTATTATTATATATTTCTTATATTGAGGTAATCACTATATTTTCATTCCACGTAGACCATAAGAAAATTATTAGTCACATATTTGTTGGTACTGATAATCCTTAGTTTATTTGTATTCATTTGTATCAATTTTGTATCTATGTAAAGATGATTAGAATCACAAAATCAAAGAGAAAGAACAAAAGTATTATTCATGTTCTATCAAAAATAATTGAAAAGAGAAAAATTATTGAATGAGTGATTATCTATCAATTTTCATAATGAGTTTTCATTTACCATTTTGATTTTTAGCCAGAGTCGTATTGAATAATGATAAAAGAATTATACTTACAAAGGAAAGATGGTGTTCAACAAGGTTTTAAAAACACCTTTTTTTTTTCGAAAAAACAACCGTTAAGTCACACTCATATACCGTGTCCGTGAGGGTTCCAAACCCCGTGCTTATATAACGTCGATAAATAGGAAATAACGATAATTTTTTAAGACCGTTTTTCAGTTTTCACACCCGTTATAACCGTTTTTCTAAAATTAGTTTGAATATTTTTTTCTTCTGAATAACATTTTAATGTGCTTATTTTAGAATTGTTTTCCCGTTTTCACGCACTTTGTAATCGTGTAAATAACTTTCTTACAATATTATTTTTTATGTTTTTTTCTAGAATAAAAGCTTAAAACTTAGAATTAAAATTTTAAAATAATACAATGAACCTACGTGATTAAAAACTTCAAATTCAAAAGACATAAGATTATTAACCAGTGTTCATCATTTAAAAAGTTACACGAACCAGATACTACCACTACCTTTCTTCAACTTATTTTATGTATTTATTATTTTTTCGGAGATTCCTTTCCCTATTACCATAGTCACCGTCGTGTTGGTACTGACTGTCTTCATTAGCATAAGTATCATCATCATAATCGCCTTCATCATCATCATCATAATCTCCTTCATTTTCATCGTCATTGTTACCTACTTCATTATTGTTATTAATATTATAATTATATTCTTCGTTCATATGTTAGATATCATGGTGTGAACGATCGACATTTTAATGGGAATCGTTTATGGGATGCGCATTCTCATAACCTTGTGTATCGTCTCTAAATGAAAGATTACCTAAGTCATAAACAAAGTCACTCACCGGAAACCTTTTGTATGGTATTTCAACTTCCGGATCATGCCAGTTGTATGGTAGAGGAACAGTCTCTGGATTATTAACGGCTTCCTCTTCTAGCATGTTTAACCATTGTTCTTCTGAGGCAAAACCGGTGTTTCATCGTCCCCCTATCCATTCAAGCATATTTTCGTCCCTCAATAGACTATGAACGTCGTCGCCTTGGTTTACCTTGAATTCTTTATTGCTCCAATTTCAAATTGTACTGAACATACACCAAATCATTTATTCTCGATGAAAGTAAACGATTGCTTAGTTTGGTGTGGATTCTTTCAATCACACTCCAATTCCCCTCTGATCCAGATGATGTAGTTGTTTTACTTAATGTCTTTACTGCAACCTTCTGGAGTGATGGATACTCAGCACCATAAGATAACCACCAACTTACAAGATCACCACGTTGAGCCGCAATACGTGATGATGGTGATGAAAATTGACCTTGCATCATTCGTATTCTGCCCGCCTAGAGAAAATTGTACAATTATCACTGGAAATTCAAATTACCTAATTAAATACTTTAAGATAATATAAGTAATTTTGTACCTCTAGCATGCATTTTGCTTGTTCTTGCAGGACACTAACCATTTTTGATATGCCTTCAATAAGAAAAACTTGGGGCTCAAAAATTTCATTATTGATGAGATTAGCTGATGGGTTGAAGATGTAATAAGGATTGAGAAAATATGTTGCAACATGAAGAGGAGAATTCAACTGATTTTTCCATCGTTTGTTTATCACACCCACATTAGAACCATTTCGATTTGATCCCAAACCCATTTGTATAGTTTCCACACATGTAACAAGTGCATAAAACAAATAACCCATGGTGGGTTTGTCTAAGTCTAAGAAACATACCATTTTCAATAAAGGACCAACCATTATGCACGCATTTTGACAAGTGGCCCAAAATATCTCATTTGAAATAATATTCTTCACTTCTCTAGCTTGACGAGTTTTCCCCTCTACCGATTTCAAAAATTCTTTGTCAAAAAGCAGGCTCTCGATAGCATTACATTGATCAATTATACTTTTGATTGCAATAAAATTCGTTGCAAATCTTGTTAATCCAGGGCACAATAGATTGCGTCCCTCAGAATGTTATCTAAATCTAGCAAGAACCTAAGCATGATTGTAAATAAATTTACTGATTTTTCTTACTTCTACGATCACATCTTTAACAAAGGAGAATTTTTCTGTATCTTCCAACATTAAGTCCACCACATGAGCAGCACAAGGTACCCAGAAAAAAGTGCCATATTCTGATGCCAATCTCTTACCTATTCAAATTCAAACAAAAATAAAATTTAGTTAATGATAAATATATTCTCAATATATATATAACATAAACATTAGTAGTTAGTAATAATTATTAATAGTTACCTGCATCTTTGAATTGGGATCCTTGATCTCCGTTGCCTTTTTGCTTTTTTTTTCTTCCACTGCAACTTTAGCAAAAAATTTCACCTCTGGCGGCACTTGCATGCACGGGGAAATTATACCCCTTTGTTGTGCTAAATGCAATTTGAAGCGCGAAATACCTGAAGATATTTCATTTTCACAAAAATTACACTTGAATTTTTACCATCACTCATTACAGTGCAATATGCATGAAAAGGATCTCGACGAGCAGATTATGTCAATGTCGATCCTTCCATCGTATTCTATAAAGTAAAAATTATTTAACCAAATTTAACTATATTAGTTATTGTTTAAAATTTTTTAATTAGCATAAACATTAATATCATGCTAATTAAATTTCACATCTTTTAACATGCATGTATAAAGTAATATTTAATTAACATAAACACTAATACCATGCTAACTTATTTCATCATGTTAACTTATTTCATCATTACGAAAGTTAAAGTGTTAAGCTAAAACCTCATGCATATGAATTATTATTACAGTAGTTTTATCCTTTTTTTTATTGCATATATTTTATTGATTAAATTCACATGTATCTTGATTTTTTCTTCCTCTGATCTTGATTCGAACTTTTATTATTTCCTTGAAACTTTATTATAAAGTTACGGCAACATCCTAAATTAATATATATATATATATATATGAACAACATAGAGAAGATGACGAAAATATTGTAAAAGAATAAAGGGCAACTACTCTATAACTTAAATGTTGAAATAAGAAAGAACATGTATAGTTCAAAGACAACATTCGACATCAGCATCATTATCCGGTATCATGAAGAGAAAAAGTCAAATTTGCTAATAAGTAAACAACATATCAACATACAATAAACTTAGCGGTAAATACTTATTTTAAATGAAAATTCTAATAAAAATCTTAAAATTACCTCTAAACTTGTAGTTGTAATTGGAAAATTTCAAAACTCAGAGAAAGAAAAGAATTTCTTCACGGAAGAAGCAGAGCTACCGAATGCTCGTCTACTACATCAGTACACCTTCTTATGTTTTTAAAGGGCGAACATAAAGAAGAGAAAGGAAAAAATAATAGTACAATAATGATTTTATTTGCTAAAAAAAAAAAAAAATAAATAAAAGGATACGACATGTTGTTCGTTATCTCCCCCGATTAGATCAACTTGAATTTTCAAGTGAATCAAGTCCACGACTTTATTAAAACTTAAAATGAGACAAAATAAAGGGACAAGTCTACCTAGTTAGGTTATGCACTTTATTATGTTGGCGATAAAATTGCACACATTTCTTTTGCAACGTTATTGTAAGTTGAATTGGTGATCGTTTGATTCTTTCTTCATATTACTTATGCATGTATTGCATAATCGATGTCGATAAAATTTTAAGGGTTATAATTCGCCGTCACAATCTTATCAAACTTTCGTAAATTTATATAGTAAAAAACTAAAATACTACAAAAAAAAAAATCAAAGAAAAACTTAGTAACGACTTTTTTTAGACTCGTTATAACGTTTCCACGCACGTTATAAATGTTAGATATGAATTGTAAATCATAGATTTTTTTTTAATTTTCTATTTAACCATTATAATACCCGTTATTTAAAAAAAAACACATTTTTTTTCCAAATAACATATTTTTTATCCAAAACATATTCACAACGGTCAGTCCAGTACTCGTGACATGGGCGATGACCTATTTTTCAAACCTTGGTGTTCAGCCATTGCGTTGCGCAATTAACAAACTGTTACCGGTGTCATTTAAGAACAAAAAAGATGCACATAAGATTAGTATAAAGCTAATAAAAAAATTGGAAATGCGGGGTATAGATCCCCGCACCTCTCCAATGCTAAGCGAGCGCTGGACCATCTGAGCTACATCCCTAAGATCATGTTACCTCAGAATTCAGGCATTATGATATAACCTCTTGGCAGTTGTTGAGCTACCCCACACTAGGAAACGTAGATCTACTCTCGTTAGTCTAATGGGGCGGAGTTTCCGGAGTCTGAATCTGTCTCCTTAGACTCTGACATGAAGCAGAGAACAACCAAAAACAAAAGCATCACAAATTCTACTGTACTTCTTCGTTCATCAAATATGTACTAATCAGAGGTTACATTTTTTCCATCTTATCATAACTAAGTGTAATTTTGTTTTTTCGCTCATCCTCTCTATGGCAATCCCACTCTCTCACTTCCAAACCATTTCAAATGATCAAATTCCAGATTCACTGTTAGACCGCAATTTCATAACAAACAAAACACTTTCAATCTTTTCTGGGTCTAATTTTCCATTCACTAGAAGAAAAAAAAGAAACCTAGTAATTAACAGTTCTTCTTCTTCTGTTGAACATGGATTACAACCAAGACCTAAACCTAAACCCACAAAACCAAACCAAAAAAGGATTCAAACTTTGGAATTAGTAAATGATTCAGAACAAACGCAGGTTATAGAAAAGGGCAAACCTGTGTCTGGATTATGCAGTCAGATTGAGAAACTTGTTTTATATAAAAGATATGAAGAAGCACTAGAATTGTTTGAGTTCTTAGAATGTGAAGAAAGTGATTCTTTCGAAGTAGGTAATAGTACATTCGATGCACTTGTTGATGCTTGTATTAGTTTGAGGTCGATAAAAGGAGTTAAAAGATTATTCAATTACATGAATGACAGTAATTTAGAATGGGATCAGTATTTAAGAAACAGGGCTTTACTAATGCATGTGAAATGCGGGATGATGATTGACGCACGTAAGCTGTTTGATGAAATGCCTGACAGAAATTTGGTTTCTTGGAATACGATAATATTGGGCTTAGTTGAGAAAGGAGATTATATAGAGGCGTTTCGTTTGTTTTTATATATGTGGGAAGAGTTTTCTGAGGGGGATACTCGCATGTTTACTATGATGATTAAAGCTTCGTCTGGTATGGGACTTGCTTGTCTTGGTAGTCAATTGCATTCTTGTGTGTTGAAGTTGGGAATTGATGAAGATATCTTTATATCGTGTGCCTTGATCGATATGTATAGTAAATGTGGTAGTATTGAAGATGCTAAAGGTGTTTTTTATGGAATGCCAGAGAAGACTGTAGTTGGATGGAATACAATAATAGCAGGTTATGCACTTCATGGGTACAGTGAGGAAGCCCTGGAAATGTATTATGAGATGCGGACATCAGGTGTAAAGATGGACCATTTTACATATTCAATCATTATTAGAATTTGTGCTAGGTTGGCTTCGTTAGAACATGCTAAGCAAGCTCATGCATGTTTAGTTCGTAATGGATTTGGAGGAGATATGGTAGCTAATACAGCTTTGGTGGATTTCTACTGTAAATGGGGTAGAGTGGAAGATGCTCGACATGTATTTGATAACATGCCGAATAAAAATTTAATATCTTGGAATGCACTAATTGATGGATATGGTAATCATGGTAGGGGACCCGAAGCTGTTGAGATGTTTGAACGGATGCTTAGTGAAGGAATGGTGCCCAACCATCTTACATTTCGTGCTGTTTTGTCTGCCTGTAGTTATTCAGGTTTATCTGATGTTGGTTGGGAGATTTTCGAGTCGATGACTAGGGATTACAAGATCAAACCTAGAGCAATGCACTTTGCTTGTATGATTGGATTGTTAGGGAAAGAAGGTCTCTTGGATGAAGCTTTTGCTTTGATAAAAGATGCCCCTTTTAGCCCTACTGAGAATATGTGGGCTGCCTTGTTGACTGCTTGTAGGGTTCATAAGAATTTAGAGCTCGGGAAATATGCGGCAGAGAAGCTTTACGGAATGGAACCCATGAAGCTAAGTAATTATGTCATGCTTTTGAATATCTATAACAGCTCAGGAAGGTTTCACGAAGCAGCTGAAGTTGTAAATACTTTGAGAAGAAAGGGATTGAGAATGGTTCCTGCGTGTAGTTGGATTGAAGTCAAGAAACAGCCATACTTTTTTGTTTCTGGAGACAAATCCCACTTTCAAATTAAAGAGATATATCATAGGCTAGACAACTTAATGATAGAGATAGCAAAACATGGTTATATTCCTGCAGGAAAATCGCTTCTTTCTGATGTTGATGCACATGAAGAACGAATTTCATCTTATCATAGTGAGAATTTGGCAATTGCTTGTGGCCTTGTTAATACATCAGATTTAACATCTCTGCGAGTAGTACAGAGTCATCGGATTTGCAATGACTGTCACAACGTAATTAAGTTGATAGCTTTGGTTACAAGGCGAGAAATTGTTGTGAGAGATGCCAGCAGATTTCACCATTTCAGAGATGGAAGTTGTTCATGTGGGGATTACTGGTGACTGTTTCTTGGCTTTGTACGTATCTTAATTACACTTACAGATATTTGGAAGTTATGTTTGTAATCTGTTGTGTAGCTTTTTTACGAGTTTCCCGGGGAAGCAAGATTTCTTTATTTCAAATTTCACAAATTTATTGTCCTGATTATGTTGTTGTCTATTTATTTATTTAGTTTCCGGAAACAAAAAAGCGAAAAAATGAAACAAAGAAACAAAGAAACTTATGCTTATCCCACATATACTATTGTTGTTGAATATTATAATTCTATGATTAGTTTAGTTAGACCAGCAGAAGATTGGTGTGTTTATGTTGCTGTTGCTCTTGTTCTTCTCTTTAGGATTGTCAGTTTTACAGTAACTGGTTGTTGACAGTTCTTGGAGCCAACAGTCAGAAACCATTAATCAGTCAATGCAGCCTAAAAGAGTTGGTCACTTGGCAAAAACGTTAGGCAATTCATTGCGTAACAGCTAATAGATTACACGTGGTATTATTAGTTTTGTTCTTACCAAAGTCAGGATTTTGTAACCATTTTCTGTACTTAGATAAATTAACCAAAAAAGAGGAGAAAATTAATGATGAATATTTCATTGTATAATATCGAAGTAAATTTGACAGGTTGCCAGCATGTGGGATCATTCAATAAATGCGTTTTGGCTCATTTTGTATAATAAGGTTGCCCTCTTTCCTCCTTCCTTCAGTTCAAACCATCAATATACAGTCTGCGTACCTCCTAGTTTCTGGCTCTTGCTTCCCTGGGACAATGGGTCGTGCCAAGCTAGAAATCAAGAAAATCAAGGAACATGGACCTCGTCAAGGGGTGTACACAAATCGTAGGAGTGGAGTCGTAAAAAAAGCTGATGAATTCTTTGCAACGTAGATGTGGTGCTCGCAATGTTCTCTCCAACTGGGCGTCCAACAACTTTTGCTTCCAATGGAAGGACTGTAATCAAATACCCAAAAAAACTTCAGTTGTATATGATAGGTTCAGTCATTCATATTTCGTTTGAGATCTAACTGTGGTAATTTATCTATGTTTTTTTTTCAGGAGCGAGGAAATCTATTTGCGATACTTCAAACGGCCTGAAACTCGAAGAGGGTGTGTTTCCAAATCCAACAATTTTGCTCTTTAATTTTCAGTTTTCAAGTATAGTATGTTTGTTTGTCGTATTATTGAGCTCAGATTTGGGTCTGAAGGATGTCCAATCTTTTTGTAGATTTCCCTTGTATTTTTAAGTCAATAACTCATGTTTTGCACGGGGCCTATCTGTGGGGTGTTTTTCCTGAAATTATTTTCTTTTATTACGCAGGCATGTTCTAGATGCATCGGTAATACTCTCCCTCCTGCTCTCCTCTATATATGGAGTTCCATCACTGATTTGTGCCTTTTGTGATTATGTTGTTGTGCCGAGACTCGGTACAATACCTTTTATAAGGATCTCACAATTATAACCACTGAGGTGCTTGGAACTTTGGTTTTGGGTGTGTCTGTCTCCAAAGCTTATGCATTTCAGTTATCAATATGCAGCCAGTGGTTAGGAGGCTCAAGTATCTGAAGCGCGAACGAGAACTGATGGAGAAAATATCGAGGTTTCACTCTGTTTACACTCTCTTACACAGATATTACGTTGTCGAATTTAGATTTTCTCAATTGTTACGTGCAGGGCGATTTAATTTAATTTTTATCTTTGCGTGTGTGGCTCAATTGTTTTTGCTCTATGAGTATTGACTATTTGATTGTTAATCCTTTTATATAATTTGTTCTAACCAGATTTCCTTTTTCTGTTTCTTTTGCTTCGTTTGAATCTATGCTCTATTAACTGATATTGCAAGTACAGGAGGGAGGTAATACAGTTATCTCTTACTAAAATGATGTATTATTTGATGTTTATTAATCTATCGATGTTAATCATTGATTCGGTTAAATGTTTGCTTTCTATCAGGCTCTCAAGGAAGAAATCAATCTTATCAATGAAAAAGTTAAGGATACTAATGATAAGCTCAGGTCTTGCTTCTCGTCTATTAATTTTATGGACTTGTTTTTCTGTGTTTAGCTTGATTTTGTATCAGGTTGACTGAGTCAATCTCATTTCAACTCTGTCAAAGCTGTCTTTTTACTTAGACTAGTTAGGTTTAGGTGGGGCGAAAGCAATTACGTTTTTCACCATTTCATTTCTAAATGTGAAAATTGTTTAGGTTATGTATTCCAGTGGTGGAAGATATCAGGTCTATTGTGGTAGCTGAATTCTACGAAAGAATCCTAGCCTATGCCCTGCTGCTATTGGAAATTCAATGGGTAAAGCTTTTAATAATGTACAATGGTTATCTCATATGTGTCAATGTTTTAGAGATTTAGATTCTTATTCTGTATTCCAGGACGAGCTGACAAGTGACTGGGTAAACAATGTTCCTCAATATTCTGCTGAAAGTATTAAGGTAACTAAGATGAATAAAATTTGAAATTACTACTCATGGATTGTCAACGTTATAATTTTTGCTTTTGTTTCTCTGGTTAAACATTTGAAGCATACTAATAGGTGGTCAGATACATCCACTGATAGATAAAAATGTAATTTTTCAGATTTCATTGGAAGATATCGAGAATATGGAGACCATGTTGATGGACTCATCGGACTCTGAGCAGATTAAGTAAGATAATCAGATAGAATTCATTATAGAACCATCGATCGATGCATGTTGCATATAGTGTTAAGAATGTGATTCTGGTCATTGCAGCAGATAATGTAGTAAAGAAATTTTGTATATCGGTTTGTTCTGTATTATTGAAATGTTGTTTAAAGATAATTGTTGTTTGTTTTAGCGATGAATTGCGTAAGGGAGAAGTTGGTGAGTCTGTCAATGACCCTGAAGCTGGGAAAGACAACCTGGCATCTGAAGTTTGCATATGAAGGCCGTGCTTAGAAGTTCTTGCTGAAGCGTTTCAATAAAACTTACAATTGTGGATTGATTTAATAAGTTTGTTACACTATATTTTTTGAGAGTTGCTTATGGATCTACACTAAAATGGATTTAGTTTGTGGTTAACCACAGCCGAATTGGATTTTTTATAATACTTGTCAACTTCTTTCAGTTTCGGCATTTCTAATTCTTGGTGCCATTATACCACTGATAATTCCAGATTTTATCTGCTTCGAAAACATACAGTACCAAATATTTGTTGTATCATTTCGTATTTGTTTTCAGTTGTAACTAGGATTATCCTTAACATGCTTTAATCTTGGAAGAAAGAAAAAATTACTTCGGACTACTAAAATGTTCCGGAGGAAAAAAAAAGAGAAGTTTCACTTTTCTGAATTTCCGGATCTCGCTGCATGCCTCCTATAAGGATAAACTTGCGGAAGATTCATTCGTGTCTCTCGTGGAAGATTCATTCGTGTCTCGTATGAGCAGGATGGAAGGAGTATCATCATTTGAGAATGAATAGGATGCTCGCTTTGCATGCCAGAGGTATATTCTTACTAATTTATAGATAGAAAATAAAATTAAATAGCGCGCGGCTTCGTGTGCCATGTAAAATTGAAAGTAACAGGCTAAGTTTTTATAACATCGTCTATGTTTCTCATGCACTAGCCACGTTAAAATCTCCGCTTCTGCTTTGGCTTGTCTGGCTTTAAATGAGGGAATTGATCAATATGGTGGAAATAATAAGATCTCTTTTAAATGAGGGAATTGATCAATGTAGTAGAAATAATAAGATCTCTTTTATAGATTTGCTCACTGGTGCCGATGATTTCCTTATTTGTCTCTGGTTGTTGCTCAGAACCCCATCAAAGAAGCAACCAAAAAAATCTTTACATCTCAATCTCAGATAAATTACACTATAATTTGACCAAATCTACCTGTTTTAATTTCGAATATATTTCTTTTGAGAATTTTTTCTAGGAATCTTTTAGCTCTTAGAGCATCTCCAATGGAGTATGAGTATCTAAAACTATTGACGATATATATGATTTTAGAAACTCTTTGTAAAAAAAACCTCTTCAGTGGTTATTTTATGGTTAAAACATTATCTGTCATGGCATTTGGAATTTGGATGAGAGTATCTATTTTTAGAGACTCTCATCCAAACACACGTTATCAATTCTGATATTTTTTCATCTTGTTGAATAAATATCAACTGATACATAACTCAAATTTCCAGACTCTGTTGGAGTTGGTTTCCCCAACTATAATACATATCTAAAATTTTGTGGGCCATATAGCTAAAGATTCGAGGGGTTTTATCTCCACCTAGGATACATACCATACTCCGTTGGAGATGCTCTTACATTTTATTGGGCTAGTTTTAATCTAAATTATTTCGTATCAATCTTTTCATATTTTTAGGCTAGTAAACCTAGCTTTTATTATCTGCTAAGATGATAGACACATTTTTGTGTCTAAATTGTGCTCGATTATCTATTTTGATAGTGTTCGATTTTGTACTTATTATGGGTTTTTATGTCTTTGTAGGCGTTTTCAAGAAATAAATATTTGTGGAAAATCAGCTCAAAAAGTAATAAAGGCACCCTATAAAAACTACTAAAGGCACCCAGACAGTTGTTAAAGGCACCCTCATTTTTGATTTCAAATCCGAATTTGGCGGGAATACATGTTTCACACGTAAAGAAATTCTGATTTGTTTCGGGTCCTATTTTCATGGGATTTAAAGGGTTGGTTGAGTTGGATATGTGAAAAATTAATCAACCTAGGTCTACACACATCATTTACAAGAGATTCACGCCGGAAAAATGGGTGAAAAATCAAATTTGGAGCCGGAAAAAGAAACCTTCTTTGTTTGGGATTTTCACGGGATTTAAAGTTTGATTTGGATTTGTTTTGGAGTCCTTATCGGTTCATAAGAGTTATTAGGGTTTGCTAACCCTATATAAAGCAAAGAGAAACGATAAACAAAGAAAGGCAGAGCCACCAAAAAAATCAGGAAGAAAAATAGTTCCTGATGCTGCGAAGAAGAAGAGGAAGAACATAAGGCGTTGAAGAACTGTCGCTAGTTCTGTCACTGACGCAGCTGCTGAAGCAGTCTTATATCAACATCGCCTGGAGTCCGTCTTTCTTTTCTGTTCCCTTTTCCTTCTTTTGTAACGCAGAGAACACTTCTCTGTAACGCTTATAAGCGTCTCTGTTCTTCTGTGTTACTCCTTTTTCACCATTGTAAACACCTTTTGAGCAATGAAAGTCTATTTTGAGTGTGTTTCCATTACAATGAGCTAATCACCATCACTGGACCGACGGAGGAAGCCGTTCATCCAATAATTGTGGTAACTTCTATTTTAATTATATTTATTCTACAATTCTTTTATTATTAATTGCTTGAATTAAATTAAAAAAATGGTTTTTCTCGAATAATTGTGTTTTTTTCTGATGGGTCATACTTGGTTTGATGTCTCATGCTCTTGATTAACAATTATTCTTTCAAAAACCTATCTTTGGCATATTTAGATTAAATTGAATATAAGAATTGTTAGATGTTATCACTGAAGTATTGGTAATGGTGGAATCTTAAGCCCTAGTTTTTCTTCATCCATTTTAAAATCAAATTGTTTTAATTATCTTTATTTTCTGTTATTAAAAATTAGGTCTAGAAATTAAATCTTCACAAGTCCGAGAATCGAACCTATTTTACCACTATATTAAAATCACATCACAAGACACTGCTAACTATTAAGAATACAGAAAAAGAACTAGTTACTAGTTGTTTTTTTTGGTAAAATCATTCTGATATATTTAGTCTATATCTATCCTCCTTTCTGTTATATATTCTGTTTGTTTTGATCTCAATTTTTGATGGAACTTTCATTAAAAAAATCTCCTAAAATTTAATATAAAAAATTAAAAATAAATAAAAAACTTTGATAATATCTTCTTTGAAACATCTGGCTATTCCTTTTTGGCTCTGTTTTGGTCTTTACAAACAATGAAAATCCTGGCTTGGAATGCCCATGGATGTGGTTCTAAGAAAACTAAACAACATCTACGGTTTCTAATAACTAGTGAAAAACCAGATATTATATTCATATCTGAAACTAAATCTAAAAGACACATAATCATAAGTCTCTTATCTCCTTAGTTCCCAAACCACCACATTGTGGATCCAGCAGGAACCATTGGAACTGCGGGTGGTTTGGATGTGGCCTGGATTGATGGCTTTCAGTCGAAGTGGTCCATAGTAACATCAACATGATAAATGTCATAATAAAATCAAAATTCTCTTCAAAAGAATGGCTTCTAACTCTTTTCTATAGAAGCCCTTACAAACATAATAAGATGATAGCATGGAATTCCTTGGAAGAAATTTCCAATAGAGTAAACCACATAAATATGCTATGGCTTGTCTTAGGAGACTTCAACATAATTTTAAATAAGAATGAAAAACGGGGGGGGGGGGGGGGGGGAAAAAAAAATTATTAATAATAACCAAACCACCACAGTTTGGAACCAGCAG
>JAJJMC010022800.1:420287-497155 GCA_023531435.1 Papaver californicum
GATCAACTCTACCATATATGGTGACTATGGGATTTGATCATAGTCCATTAAAGTTAATCCTAGATACAAAATCTAGAAAACTCATTTTCTCTTTTAAATTTTATGACACTTCGCTAAAAGATCAGTCGTGTATTGATCTTATTCATTCAACCTGGAATATTTCAGTAATAGACCCTTCTGTAGACGTATTAAATATCATAAAGGCACTAGGTGAGAATCTAACAATTTGGGAAAAAAAAAAGGTGTTTGATAAAACATCCTCAAAGATAAAGCATACTCTAAATCAAATCGACAAACTTTTAAAAAATAACTATATAGCTATAAACCAAGAAATAATAAACGAAAAAAAATGGGAACTAGAAAAATTATATGACACAGAAGAAGAAATAACAAAATAAATTTCAAGAGATAATCAAGTAGAACTAGGGGAAAAGAATACTAAATATTTTCATGTGGTAACTCTTAAAAGGAGTAAAAGGAACAATATTGATTGTACCTTAGCTGCAAATGGTGAAACAGTCACCAATATTAATCAAATTGGAGAAACAATTACTAATCATTTCTCTTCAATCTTTACTGCTGAGGTTCTACCTCAAAATCACAGTCTGTTTGAATATATTGAGCCTGAGATACTAGATTTTGAAAATATTGAATTGATGAGATTCCAACAGAAAAAGAAATTCTAAATGTGGTAAAAAAAAATAAAATCTAATAAAGCACCAGGGCCAGATGGTTTCCCGGCAAGTTTTCACAAACATAATTGGACACTAGTAGGACCACAAATAGTTAACCTGGTCAAAGATTTTTTTTAACAAGAAATCTAAGTCCTAACCTAAACAAAACTTTTCTTTTCCTAATTCCAAAAACAAAAAAAAAAACAAAAACTCCCTCTGATTTTAGACCAATTGGTCTTTGCAACACACCATATAAAATTATCTCTAAAATCTTGGCAAACAGAATGAAACCTCTTCTAAAAAATCTTATTTCTTTACCGATATGCCTTTGTCCCTCAGAGGCAGATCTTCGACAATACAATAATAACACAAAAGCTAGTTCACTCTCTTAAAAAAAAAAAGCAAAATAAGGAATCTATGTGTCAAAATCGATATGTCAAAAGCTTTCGAAAGAGTCGATTGGAATTTTCTAATCTCTGCTATGAAAGCTTTTGGCTTCAGCAATAAGTGAGGTGACCTGTTTTTCCAGTGTATGTCAACAACTTCAATTGCTAGTAAATGGAAATGCTTGTGATTTTTTCAAACCTTCTCGAGGATTAAGATAGGGGACCCTCTATCCCCCTATTTGTTCCTTCTTTGTACGGAAATCTTTTCAAGATTATTGTTAGTAAAAGAACAACAAAAACTAATCACTGGGGAAAATATCTAAAAAGAATACCCCAATATCACATCTTATTTTCGTCGACGATTGCCTTCTTTTCACAAAAGCCAATTTACCAAGTTGTAAAAATCTTCTAAACATTATCGAGGAATTTATTAGTGCTTCAGGGGATTTAAT
The DNA here is from genome assembly GCA_023531435.1 of Papaver californicum. Taxonomy (NCBI): domain Eukaryota; kingdom Viridiplantae; phylum Streptophyta; class Magnoliopsida; order Ranunculales; family Papaveraceae; genus Papaver; species Papaver californicum. The sequence continues at coordinate 421,800 of JAJJMC010022800.1, forward strand.
AAATTTTAATAAATGAGTTATCTTTTTCAGCAAAAAAAGTACACCCAAGGCAGCAAAATCTAATGATAAGACTTTTAAAAATCAAAAAAATAAATACAAAAGAAACTTATCTTGGAGCCCCTTTATTTTTTGACAAGTCTAAACTCAAAACATTTGACTTCATAGTGGAAAAATGAAGACAAAAGTAAAAGCCTGGAACACAAAAACTCTAGCTCAAACAAGTAAAATGGTTTTGAACAAATATGTTCTTACTGGGATGCCTATCTTTCAGATGGGTTGTTTCCAACTACCATAAAAAAACAATTAGAAAATTTAATTATATTTAAGTGGACTTTTGGTGGGAGAAGAATACAAATTCAAAAGGCATATACCCAAAAACCTGGAATTATTGTTGTAAGCCAATTTTGGAAGGGGGTTTGGGTTTCAAAGAGGCAGGAAAATGCAGTCAAGCAATAAATGCAAAACTTTCTTGAAGATTCCTAATACAAATTGACTCATTTTGGGATAATATCTTTAAAAAAAAATATTTCAGAAATAAACATTTGTTCCATGCTTCTTTGCCTGTCTCTGCTTCCCCTACTTGGAAATATATTTTTCAAGGGTCTAGGTTAATCCACAAATATAGTGTAGGAAGTAGGAAATGGAAACTCAATAAATATTTAGCATGATAACTGGATCCCTGGTCTGCCAGATACCCTAAGTTTACAATCTTTAACACTCGTGTTAGAGATGATAGACTATGACACAAAAGAGTGGAATTCAAAGAGGATACATATTAACTTTTCTAACAACATCGCTAATGAAATTCTAGAAATAATACTTTATAAAAATGGGGATGGTAACTTACCAAAGGATAAATTAAGATGGAGTTAACAGATCATGGAAACTTCTTGGTAAAATCAATGTACAAAGAATTAAACAAGCAAAACTCTACAAACAGTATCATGCAACTGATTATGGAAAATTCTTTGAAGTTTAAACATATCACAAAGAATAAAAATCTTCTTGTGGAAATGCATCTCAAATGCATTACCTGTCAGAAACATCCTTCCACAACTTACGAATAATTTTGATAAAAAATGTATCTTCTATGATACAGAAACCATAACATATTTGTTATTTGAGTTTGCTTTTGCAAAATCAATTTGGGCTTTACCACCATACCCTATAATATCCCAAACAAACTATACTTAAAACTGTTTTATAAATCACTATAAACTCTGGATTTCTAAAGATAAGGAGGGAAAACATTTAAATTTAGCTGCAACCAAATGCTAGTTTATATGACAGAGAGGTGTAAAATAATTTTCGTAGAAAAACATGAGACCAGCTTTCAGATTTCAATGAAAATCAAAGACATTCAGATTTCTGGGATATAAATAATCTAGTCAATGACAAAAGATAAACAGATAAACAAGCTCAAATTATTATTTTTGAAATGGCGGAACCCAAATGAGAACATTTCTTTGTTAAAATTTGACGCCTCTTAGAAAAATTCTAATGGTGGTTATGGTTTTCTGGTGCATGTTCAGCAGCAGGAGCAGCCAGACTTTTTGCAAACAATCCAGAAGAATCAGAGGCATTAACAATGCTTCAGGCGGCTACATGGGCAAAGGACAACCATCTCCAAAACTTCTACATACAAGGAGATTGTGAAAAACTTATCAACTATATGACTGATAATAGTATAAAGATCAAATGACAGTGTATTTCGATGTTAGAAGAAACAACACAAGCTTTAAATGATTGTAGCAACTTTTTGGGATACAATTATATTCACATAACATGCAATGGAGCTGTGGACATCCTGGTCAAAAAAGGCAAAACATTTTGTAACAGCCAAATATGGCTTTCTGCCTTTCCCACTTTTCTCGTAAAGATCCTCGCAGTAGAAAGATCTAATGTAACTCTGGTTTTATTAGAAAGCTCTACTCAGTCAGTTTTTTCTTTGTAACAAACTTAAACGAAAGTTCTGATTCTCTTTTTACTAGAGGACCCTTGTCAAAAGTAACCAGGAATAATGAGATTTCGGTTCTCTAGTTTCCAATAATATATTTTTATCTTAAAAAAATAAGTGTTAAAGCTTTTAATTGATAAAGGGGAAACCAAATAGTAGCAGCAGGAGATACCAATTCCATATAAAAAAAACAATCCTGGACGCTTAATTTCTGGATTGATATCCCCGCTAATAATAGGGGGTGTTAACGGTAGTTAATGAAACAGATGGTGGTTGTTCCGTATCCGAATCTTTTAATGGATATCCTTATCAGATAATTATCCGACAGATAATAGAAATTCACTTTGTACCAGAATCCGTTAAGATTAACGGATACCGGATAATCCGAAAACTATATATAAAAGAAAGAAAGAAAACATCTAATTTGATTGTGTATATTTAATTACTTATTCTTTATGTGATTCCAAAATTGTAGCATCGAATTAATTTTGATGAATTTTCTATTCCTTCATTTTTTTAACAAATAAAATCATCAACACATGTAAAAAAATTGATAAATTTAATTTATAATAATATTTTATATACATATATTTATGTTACCGGACATTGGATAAGTATCATCGTATAATAATATTACCGTATCCATATCCGATAAAATATTTATATTCATATGTAAAACTTCAAATAATATCCTAAAATTTCAATACAGACTTAGATGGACGGTGGATATTTAAGTCTCCATCGACAGACCTAGCTAATAATTGATATCCCCTTTTATCAACCGTGTTAAAGCGGAGCCTTAAAGTGAGAAATAAGATATCGTTAATAAAATAAGTCCAAATTAAAGATCTCATCTGATCATTCCATTTCCAACTTTGAGTATTCATTATTAAAATATAAAATGTCCTTAACATACGAAATGGTAGTAAATGATAAGATGTAACTTTAGTAATACTAGTATTTTCCTTAAACTACATACAAAAAAGTACTGCTCTCCTCACGTATCCTTTTTCTGAACGCACCAAACAATCAACGTTATGATACTGACTAAATAATCTTTGAATACCAAAAAAGTCCCCTTATTTCTTTCTTCTTTTTGGTGGGTTGAATCTCTTCCAAATAATCACTTTTTTCACGTACAGATTTCATTCATTTTTGAAAAATAAATAAAATCAGCTGTTATTTGATAAATCTGGTGTGATATTGATTTGCCAAGAATTTGATTCAAGATTTAAAGGATCACCAATGGTTGATTAAGCTGCTGCTGGCTAAATTGTCAAGTATGATTCTGAATTCATAGAAGCTTTTTTTGCGTGTTTTAGGGCTTCTACCGACGTTGTATGGGGGAAAGGTTGGTTTTGGTTTGAAGCCCTTTGAGAAATCGATGAAATGAAAGAGGGGAAGAATCAATCGGTATGACAAGAGCAATCGCAAGGTTTTTGGTGGTTTTGGTTTGTATTTTGGGGTTAACATGTGCTCAAGGAAGAAAAGGAACAGACAATTCTGAATTTTTATCGAGTGATGAAGATTCTTCTTCCTCGTACTTGTATGAAGATACGGTAGGAGCTTGAAGCCCTTTTTAGGTTTTAACTTTTCTCTTTCTAGTTCTAGTTGTTGCTTTTATTAGCTTTTTCTAAGGTAGCAGAATCTATTGATTATGATATAAGAATTAATTAGTACAACCGCTTTACTACTGTTTTTTAATCGTGTTTGTCATTGATTAATTTGGTTGGTACAACAGTGATTGCGTCAAAACCTTAGTAGTTGCAAGATTACAATTTGAGAACTTTGCCAAAACTTACTGATACACTAACTTACTGATCCTATCATGAAGCATTTAGCCTTCTGCAACATTTATTTTGAGATCGCTAGGAATCTTGCAAACCTGAAAACCCTAATGCACCCACTAAAACAAGGAAGGAGATGCATAGAGGAACTCGTGCACCAATTTATGATAGAACGTACATGGGAGGATAAAGAAAAGTTAGTGTTTTGAAACAGGCAAGATGTACCACTATTCTTCATTGTAGGAATGCTTAATTTATCGAAGATGTTTAATTGCAGGTAGAGAACTTATGGATCAATTGCAGGCTACATAAGATGCAAATGCAGGAAACATATGATAGGTTTGAGTATTGTTTTCCTGAAGACTTTGCAATTGGCTCAGACTCAGGAAACCAGGTTCTAACAAAACAGAGCCTACATAAAGCTATCAATCTCCTGCCACTCGAAATGAAACAAGATCTTTTGGATTGTTTGCAAAAGCATATTATTTCATGTCAAATGTCTGGAGAAGAGGATGACTCTAACACTTGGTACACTAAATATCTCCAACCTGTTCTCGAGTGGTCTGCTGCTTCAAGACGATTCTTGGCTGCTGATTCACTTGTGATAGGGGCTTCAGCTGCACCATCTCCTTCTCCAGGTGTTCAGTCTTCACGTAACGGTCCTTCACGGTCTCCTGGTCACTCCTTGGGAAAACAAATTGTCTCACCTTCCAGTTCGAATGCGCAACATTCAGATGGTGCACCTTCTCATAAGAAGCCACAAAGCAAATCGAGTTCTCCCTCAAAAAAACAGAATAATCAAAAATCTATTGCTGTTGCTATTTCTGTTACGGCAGCAATAACATTCATCTTTGCTGCACTCCTCTTTTGTTGCTATCAAAAATGTAGGAAGAGTTACTCAGGAGATCGACTGAAAGATGATCGTCCCCTTTTGACTTTAAGCTTAAGTGATTTCTCTGTTGGTATGTGTAACAGAATCTGGTCTTATATTGGATTAGGCATTATCAACTGGAACCATAATTGTATATTCATCAGGTTTTTGGTTTTTGCAGGTTCCTCACAGAAGTCTTCTACTTATGTCAAAAAGGATAAGTTTGGAAGTCTATCTTCTGGAAATCGACATGGAAGGTCTTCATCAATGGACAGCAATTTGTCCCTAGATTCTGATAATCTTAATACGGACGCTCCCTTATCAGGAGTTAACTCATATACTGCATCTGGTGGTGCTGTACCATCTCACTCACATTTGAAGCCACCTCCTGGGAGGGTTGTTCCTCCTCCTCCTGGGAGTGCTCTGCCACCTCCTCCTGGGAGACCTAATCCACCTCTTCCTGGTAGTGCTGCTCCACCGCCAACTAGAAGACCACCTCCCGGGCCACCACCACCACCTCCACGAGCAACACCACCAGTGGGACCACCACCGCCGCCGCCTCCTAAAGCATCAGGTCTCAAACCTGGTTCTCGTCCACCGCCACCTCCAATAACTACTGGACCTCGTCCACGACCATCCGGTGTTACCAAAGTGCCTGAACCTCCTGCTAAAGAATATGGTATACAGGATGAATCTGAAGCTCCAAAGACTAAGCTAAAGCCCTTCTTCTGGGACAAAGTTCTCGCAAACCCTGACCATTCAATGGTCTGGCATCAGATTAATTCCGGGTCTTTCCAGTAAGGTTCTATATCCTTTTCGTTTGTTTATAGAGGATTATATTTTTTTAATTTAAGATTAGAAGCCTCTCTGGTAGATTGGTAAATTTGTTGGGTGGTAATACCCACGACCTGAGGTCGTAACTCTGCTACATCCTAATTTTTACTAGTAAAGAAGTCTTTTAAGTGGTAGGATATATTTTAACTGATGATATTAGCTTTACAGGTTTAATGAAGAATTGATAGAAAACCTGTTTGGGTACAATGCTACAGAGAAGAGCAAAAATGATCGCAAGAAAGAGTTGGCAGCCCAAGATCCGTCTACGCAGTTTATTCAGATTATTGATCCTAAGAAGGCTCAAAATTTGTCAATTCTTCTCCGGGCTTTGAATGTAACAACTGAAGAAGTATGTGATGCACTTACTCAAGGTAATCTTCTTATAGCTTTCTCTATTCAAAAAACGACTCGCTATGCTAAAGAAGAAAACCAGATTGTGCAATGATCTTTGTAAGAAGCATTCTTGAAGACAGTAAGTCTTAGGGTAGAATTGTAAGTGGTGTTTTTGGTTTTTCTTGCCGGTGCCTCTGAATTCTCTCCAATCTGTCTTTTGTTGCTACAGCCGTTCTCTGTCATTCTCCTCAACCATTTATTTTCATAAATATTCGTTAATTACAAGTTACTTATGGATCTATTTTTTATTGCAACTACCTTAATCCGCTGGTCTTGATTCTCGAATGTGTTGTATCTTACTAAATCAGGAAATGAGCTTCCTGTGGAACTCCTTCAAACCTTGTTGAAGATGGCACCAACAGCAGATGAAGAACTAAAGCTTAGGCTTTTCAATGGTGAGATTTCCCAACTAGGACCTGCAGAGAGGTTCCTTAAGGTCTTGGTAGAGATCCCGTTTGCCTTTAAGAGAATGGACTCATTGCTTTTCATGATTTCTCTTGAAGAGGAAGTCACGGGTGTCAAAGAATCCTTGGAAACTTTAGAGGTAACCCTCAAACCACTTACTAGTAATTCTTGTCACCGTGCTTAACCTCATTGCGTTGAATTAGGGATACTTTGATGAGTTGTGTATTAGTGAGTCATTTTTGTAGTTGTAGTTGTGTTTGCTTTTATTGCATACTAGTAGCCTTCTTCTGTCCATTTACTCTTGCACAATATAAGAGCTATTCTAACCAGTGATAGGATGAGGTGAATAGAAAATCGTACATCGTAGATGGTTAAGCAAGAATGAAGTGTTGTGCCTAGTTATGAATGCGACTGTTCTGTAGACTCGTAGCTTTCTTTCACTTGCACATGCAGGTAGAATAGCAGGCTGCTGTTGATATGATGTGTTGTACTATTTTGATGAACCTTTAATTGTCTTATCTTCTTGTTTAGATTTCCTGTTCTGAGTTAGTGTTATAAATGTGAAAATTTTATCTTGTAGATAGCTTGCACGGAACTAAGGAATAGCAGGCTATTCCTCAAACTCTTAGAGGCCGTTCTCAAAACTGGCAACAGAATGAATGATGGTACTTTCCGTGGTCGTGCACAGGCCTTCAAACTTGACACTCTCCTGAAACTGTCTGATGTCAAAGGAACAGATGGTAAGACCACACTCTTGCAATTCGTTATCCAAGAGATAATTCGGTCTGAAGGTCGAAGGGCTATGCGTGCAACACGCGAGAGCCTGAGCACGAGCAGTGTGCAGTCAGAAGATCTCATGGAAGATGAGAGTCCTGTCACAGTAGAAATATACCGCAGCCGAGGTCTACAGGTGGTTTCGGGTTTGTCTAATGAGCTCGAGAACGTTAAGAAGGCAGCAGTGCTGGATGCTGATGGCATAACAAGCACGGTCCTTAAACTCGGAAAGGCATTGTCTACAAGCAAGGAGTTCTTGAGCAAAGAATTGAAAGACTTTGACGATAATGCTGGGTTCCTTCAGTCCCTCCAAAGTTTCATAAAAAATGCTGAGGGAGATGTCACTTGGCTGGTGGAAGAAGAAAAAAGAATAATGGCCAAGGTGAAGAGTACCGCAGATTACTTCCATGGACATGCAGGAAAGGATGAGGGATTAAGGTTGTTTGTGATTGTTCGGGATTTCCTGATAATGTTAGATAAGTCATGCAAAGATGTGAAAGAGACATCGAATTATAGGCAGTCAAGAATGCAAATGAATAAGGATTCTCCAAGTCCGAGTCCAAGAACTCAACCTAGTCCAGATCTACAACAACAGTTTTTTCCTGCAATTACAGAACGACGAATGAACAACTCCAGTTCTGATGAAGATGATGACTGATGTCTTTACTTAGTATGCCACCAGCAGCAGGTAATTGGCTCTCAGTTCACTGGGAATCCGTTTCATCCCTACACTGATTATTCTCTTTTATACATACAACACAGTGTCTGCCTAAAGATTAACTAGGTTAAAATTTTCTTCACAGGTCTCTTGTAAAATTGCTTAGCGTAAATTATGCCGGATGCTGGTGAGGGAGGTTTCTAAATCTCTCTCAAAAATGCTTTGCTGTGCAGAGGTTTATGTAGAACATTTTTCTTATTTTTCTTTTACATCCCTGTGGTTCATTTTTATAGATTTTTATGTAGTTGATTATAATTCATTGTAGATCTTTTTTCTTTTCAAGTTAAAAGGGATGAGAATTCACGACATAGTGTATGATTCACTTGTTAGGGATTTGTAGTAGTCAATATTTGTACCACTACCTATCTGGTTTATATCTCAGTAAAGTTTTATCTGCCTGATTTTGATGGCATATATAACAAATAAAAACAAAAACAGAAAAAAGGAAATGAACCAAAAAAGAGGGATTATAACAATTCTTCATTAATAACTAGTTGATAAGAACAAACGATTTTTCCAACATAATATTCACATCCATGGAATATTCAAACAAGAAAGCTAAAAATAAACTGACCGACTACATTGAAATATCTAGCTCTCGGATTACATCTAGTCGTCATCATCATCTCTGATTACATTTAGTTATCATCATCATCATGAGATGATTTATTAGAAGCAGCAGCTTTCTTGGGAAGAAGAAGGGTATGAATATTTGGCATAACTCCACCATTAGCAATTGTAACTGTACCAAGTAACTTGCTTAATTCTTCATCATTTCTCACAGCTAGTTGAATATGTCTTGGTACAATCCTTGTCTTCTTGTTATCTCTTGCAGCATTTCCAGCCAACTCCAAAACCTAAATAACAAAATAAAACAAAATTAACTAACTGAAATTAATTGATTAAGACGAAATCCATGGCTTTAAGAGAGAGAGAAAAAGAGTTATTATACCTCAGCAGCGAGATATTCAAGAACAGCAGCAAGATAAACAGGAGCACCAGCACCAACACGTTCAGCATATTTACCAGCTTTCAAGAAACGAGCAATACGACCAACTGGAAATTGAAGACCAGCTTTACTACTTCTTGTTTGTGCCTTCTTAGATCCAGCAGATGCTCCAAGGGTTTTTCCTCTTCCTGCCATGCCTAATTTCTTAATTTCTTCTTTGAAATTTTTCAGAAAGTGAAAACAGACGGAAATACATAGAGAATCACAGAGAAAATGTGGTTCTGAAATCTACATAAGGTCTGTTGTAGACCTGAAATTTATTTATACTGGATGGTAATGTACGAGACCAATCAGTGCAACTCATACGGATCGAGGTGTTAACAATTCATTGAACGGTCAGATGTTAAATATTTCTTATTGATGTGTACGAGAACCAATCACGTCAAGTCATATGGATCGAGAAAAAAATCCGTCGATTAAATATTAAAATCAACGGTCATACTGTTCCTTTCTCTTACTTTTTTGGTATTGTTGTGCACTACGTCTAATCACGTCGAGTCACAAGAATTGGTGTAACTGAACGCTGATTTAAGATAATATGGACGGCAGATTGCGCAAATATAAAAAATGACACGCCCCTCGCCCAAAACCACTGCTCACCGTAGAGCCTAGTCTAGTTAATAATTCGGGCGTATTATTCACAAATCATCGTAAATTTAAATAAATCATTTGAATACTATGATATGTTCGAACTACTTCAAGTCCGAATACAATACGTTCGTTTTATGGTTGTGAAGAGTAATTCACAGATACTGGAATCGTGAATAATTCGGCTTATTAATTCGCCTAACTTTTTATACAACCCACATGTATCATTAAGTGCTACTCGGCCCATTTAGAAAAAAAATAGCTAATGGACTTACTAACTTTTACATTCCATATATTTTATTAGGGGTGAACATGGTGAATATGGGCCGGTATAGACCGATTGTCACCTCATCCACATCCAATTATATTTATTACGGATTTCGAATTTAGCATCAGCATCCAATCTAGCATCCAATGGAGGTACGAATGAACGGATTGAATGCGAAAAACCCAATAAATTTGTTTTATAATTAAAATTTAAGTTTGTAACTGATAAATAAAGGCAACAAGTTTATGGATGGTTTTATAAATAAGACTATATTATTTAAGGTTTAAAATTTGATTTAAGTGTAACGCCTTGAAGTTACTCAAATTTGACGAGGAAGAAAAACTCAAACCCTTTGAGATAAGATGTTTTTGGTGTACTTTGGGATCTAGTATGTCCACCTATAAATATATTTATCTTGTATCTTGTAAGCTTATCAAAGTACATGACATGAAAATAACACCTAATTTGAAAAAAAAAACAAATGTACTAACTTCATATTTGCATCCAGACCCAATCTGTAATCCGTTGGATTCCAAAAATCCCATTCGTATCCAACCCATTAGCGAGCGGTCCGGCATCCTACCGCAAAAATACGGATGGTCCCGGTTAAATCCGCAGATTCCGGGCCAAATGCTCACCCCTATCTTTCATACTCCCTCCGTCCAAATTATAAAGACGGAGTTCTTATTTTTGGTTGTCCATATAGATAGACATAGTTCTAATTCCTAGACATCTTTTTCATATATACCCTTATTAATTATACTAAATTGAATTTAATGTTTCTAATTTTCATCAAAAAGAGAAGAGTAATATAGAAAAAAAAAGAAATTTTTATAACTCTCATATTTTTTCTTAATCTAATACAAACTTGTTTTTCGCCTATATAACTTGGACGGAGGAAGTTGTTAGTAATTCAGCTTATTATTTACGAATCATCGCAAATTTTGATGAATCATTCAAATAATATAATACGCCTGAACTACTCCAACTCTGAATACATTACGTCCATTTTATGGTTATGAAGAGTAATTCACAAATAATACTGAAATCGCGAATAATTTGGCTTGTTAATTCGCCTGCCTTATTATACAACACACGTATCTTTTAATTGCTATTCAGTCCATTCAGAAAAAATTAGTTAATGAGATTATTAACTTTCATATTTCATATCTTACTCCATTTAGAAAAATTTAGTTAATGGAATTATTAACTTTCATATTTCATATCTTTCTTAGAAATAATTCAAAAATAACCTGCATCAGATTCGGAACCTGAAACTGCTTGGGCCTTGGACGCATCACCCAACCATTGTGCCAACGGTATTATATTAACTATAATTGAATATATTATATGCATATACTTCATTTGAGATGAAAAACCATACATAAAATTTTGTTAAAAGATCTATTATTATCATTTATATACGTCGAATTCATATTTTTAAAATAAATTATATGTGTATTATATCGTTTTGAATTACTGTCAAATTTTAAATCATTGACCGTATTTTTGATATTTAACTTTTATAAATCTGCATAGTATTCGTACTTTGTCGTTACGTACATTTGCCGAATTCAGAATTTCTAACTAGGCTACAGAGCGTCTGTACCGGTGTACCCTCCATGCCCTTCAATTATTTCGTGAGACGCATTTGCTATGATGCCACCTTGTCCAAAAAATTGTGAAGCATTCAAACGTGAATAAAAAATAATAATTGAAAAACCTTAAATAAATATTCTTAGGCCAGTTTCTATGCATATGGTAAAGTGCCAGATTTGCTACTTTTACTCTAGTATAGACATGGTAAAGTGGAAAAGTAACAAATTTATCAGTTTTTCTATTGGGGCGTAGACGATAGAGTCTTGACAGCTCAGTAAAGATTTGTTCGTGCATACATATCTATATCCCCAGTGATAGAGACTTTATCGCTTGATGTTATCTCAACCGTTTAAAGACTATATTATATCCAAAGGTTCAAAATCATTCCCTATTAATATTCAATTTTAAATACAATTCAATCCACACCTTTTTTGTTGTTTAAAACTTATTTTTGTTTTGAAATTTATTTTTAAATTTCTCCATGGCTATGATTTTTTTTTTGTTTCTGTAGGATAAAAACTCTAGCATTTGATTTTTTACAACTTTTGTATTGCCTTGGTCTCATAAACTTACAAATTCACACATTTTTGCTTTTCTTTCTTTTTCACTTTCTTCACTTTATATATACGATTTCGCTCTTTCTTTTGTTACTTATAAACCTTGAGCGTTTTCAACTTTCTTCATAAATTTGATGTTGCTTCACTTGTTGATGAAGATGATGTGTTTCTATGATCACTGCTTTGATAGAATGGTGCTAACCGTAAATTAGACTACAAAAATGAGGTTAATACGCAATTCTGATGTCACCCTCATGATTGATAAAGTTAGCATTCAGGATATCAAAAATTGTTGAAGGGGTGCGAGGTTGAGTAGTTCACATTCATCTCGGAGTTAGTGCATATGAAACATTCTAAATGGATGTTGAAGGTTTGGTGCCTCACTCAATAGGTAGTCACCACGAATGTTGGATTAACTCTCTAATATTGCAGTCCTTCTTCACCTAATTGCCACCGACATGGTTAAGTTCATCACGGTGGCTCTCTCAAATATTAAGAACACCTAGTGTGTAGTATTCTCTAGTCATTCTAAATTTTATTATTTCGATAAGAATTTTGTATGTAAACTTAGTAAAAAATTATACTACGTGACTCTAAAATCTCTAAAGTTGAAGGTTTCATGTAGATATTTATAAAAAAAAAAAAGATGGAAAAATTTACTACCTACGAAAGTGAATACTAACTAAAAATTTTATATGCAGATATTCCCCCAAACTTAAACTTTACATTGTCTTCAATGTAAAATTGACTCGTCCTCTGTGAAATCTAAGATGGGAAATCATAATATAATATGAAAAACTAATAAAAACTAAAAGATAAGGATAAAAATAAAATATCAATGGGTTGTCTCGCATTCAACACCTAGTTTAACGTCCTTAGCATGAATTTATAGTTATCATTCGTACACCAACAATCTGAAAATCTGAGGATCCACCCAGATAACAATTTACAATTTTAAGAACAACCTCACACAATTATTAGCATATGATAAAATAAGAAAACCGTTAGTTGGTGGAAGTTACCCCCGCACTTAGTCTTTTCTATACTTGGAAGTGCGTAAAGAACATAGCATACAGAAACTTCTACGGATTCCTTTAGGTTAATCTGCACAATGCTACAATCAAACGCATATAGTGGTGGATAGTTAGAAGCAAAGTAAATCCTTAAGAACTTTATAAACATAAATACTCAACCCTAAGTGAGGTAGTTCCTTAAAAATCGAGTTAACAATTCTTTGAGAAACTATTTCAATTATGGGAGGATGGTAATCACATACAGGTTTAGATGTATAGTTAAATAAACCTTTAAATTGCAAACCTAAAGAGTGCTCTATCATATCGTTAGAAGGTTTCGTCTGCGCTTCTATTACATCGATCAATTTGGTTTCATTCCCAATCAGCATCTCTTCAACACTCTCATCATCATATTCTGACCACTTTTTAAATGTGCATTTGGAGTGACATTTAGAAAATTTCTAGGCTTTGTCATTACTTATAGAGGGATTCAGGTCGACCCGAACAAGGTAAAAGTGATCACCACAATAGCACCCCAAAGAATATAAAAGAACTACATGTATTATCGTGTATATTTCTTGTGTACGACAATTTATCCCGGAACTGACTCAATTCTTAAAAGTTATTTTGCCACTCTTGAGGAAAAATGCGCGTTTTGAGTGGGTAAAAAAACAATAATCCTTTTTTCAAAAGCTTAAGCAATGTCTCGTCAGCCCACAAGTATTGTGATCGCCGATAAAATGAATATCCCTCTAATTATATACAACTGAAATGACAAGGGTACCAAGTACACCATAATATTTTCGATATCAACCTATGAAGTCTTCACCTTGTATAATATTATCGAAACAATAATGACCAAAATATTACTTCAACAAGATGAATCTTGGTAATATTCAAATTCCGAACTGAACTAACTATGGGATCGTTACCAAGAGATGACTAACGTACTAGTATGATTACTTAATTATGATAACAATTATAATACAAAAATTAAAGAAACCACACAATACACAAGATTTTATTAACGAGAAAAACTGATTGGCCGAAAACCCTTGGGACCTAGCTCAGTTTTGATACTCTCACAATTAACCCGCTATACAAATTGACTACCACAACTTTATATAAATTGAAACCAAGTAAACCACCCTAAGTTACCCAGTTCCTTCAGTGTCCCTGCGCCAACAACCAATCTGGCCAACACACGTGAATCCCAAAATAAAGTCCATTATCTTGAGTCGCTTCACCACTGTGAAGACTTCTACACATGAATCCTTTGGATTGTAACCCAAAACAGTATAGGACTAACCTGCTTCAGTAACCAATATCACTTATCAATCTCCCAGAGTCAATCTTTAGAACATATATAAAGTAAAACCAAAGGATCTTCCGTTTTATCAATAAAACTCATTCGGTTAAAAGATCAAACCAAGACAATGATTATCAAAATAATCAATCTTGATGAACAAACTCTATCCAAGCAACTTAATACAACTAGACAGTTTATTCGATCTTCTACAAGTTGTTTATGAAGATAAAACTCTTGTGTTATCCCAGAGAATCAAGTTCACAAAAAGTCATACATAAAGATCAGAACCAAAAAGAAAAGTCTTCAAGTCTTCAATCTTCATATATTCAATCTTCAAAAGTAACTGCAACAAAACAAGTTGATTCCATTGTTATACAAACACACAGAATAGAGATTATTAACATTGGTTGATTAATAGTTTTACCCTACAGTTCTAGAATCACTTAGATCTGTACTAGTCAAATCTTCAAACAACTTGAATGGCCTTATAGAATAAGTGAAGAACCTTGGAAAAAAACAAGTTTGATCTATTGAAGATGACTACACCATTAGTTCAAAGATAAGTAATCAATCAAAAACTAAATAACAATCTAGCCTTCCACCAACGGTAAAATGTAGGTTTCTTGATCCCATAGAAAACTTTAACAAAATGCAACACAAGATGTTTCACCTAATTAGATTACTCATATCTCTTTAACAAAATGGATTTTCCACACTCAGAAAAGGTGTGTTCTGGGATGATTTTGTAAGAATGCAAGACTCCTATTTATAAGACCAAAGTATTGATTGGAAATACTTTATTTACAAATTTCAAAAAAAATTAAGATAAGCAGTAATACTATATTTCCAAAATTTGTAAACAAAAAATACTATCCAACTCATAATTGATTTCACCCTTGGTCTAACAACTAAGATTAACTAGCACATAACATGTACTTTACTAATATAGAGTTTGCTAAAGATATGCAAACATCTGGAAATGGAAAACATATAATATTACACCAAATATGATATTGAAAAATTGATTTCTTGGGATCTTTCCTTGAGTATCAAAGGTGTATTCTTGAACATTAAGAAATTATAGTTTAACACATGTTCAAATCAATATGTTGATATTCTAATGAACTTTTAAATCTAACTTATTCACGTATCAATATTTGTACAAACTCGTGAAGACTAACAGACTAATCGAAAACGTAAAATAAAAGTCAGATTTACTTTGGATCGGTCCTTCTCAAGGAATTGATCCTACTCAAGGGACGATCCTAAACCTTATTTCGATTTTGAAACAAAGTTTGTTAAGTTTACTTCCTTACAATATATTTTTGAAACTATTTTCAAACATAATTAATAAGGTTTAGATTCTCCCAGAAGTTCAACACACTAAATAATACTACCTCCGTTTCAGGAAAAGAGTTACTATCACTTTTTCAAATTGGCCTATTTTTAGGCTAAAATGAAAAAGTGATAGTAACACTTTTCCAGAAACTGAGGGAGTAACAAGTTAACAATGTGCAATGTCATAATCAACGGAGTCTATGGATAAACTATTTTTTGCAACTTTACATACTTTAAATTACCGAAGCAACTATGTATATCATACTTTTTGGTACTTTGATCATATGTATAATGAACAAGTCACCAATACTAAAGTCACTGTAAGAAATGTAACTTCGTATGTTATGTTTTTAATGAATAAAGACTTGTGAGAAAAATAGATATAAATGAAATAAGTCAAGTATTTTAGTTACTAACCTTGAACTGAATGATAATGACTTCGTTTTGTCTTCAATAATAACTACAACAAGTCTCAACATTCTATGTTCCTAGTCTATCCTAACGAAGTTGACTTTTCTTCCACACACTTTTTGATTTTCTCAAATATTTTTTTCACGAAATTGCTAAATTTTACTGATGTTGTTATTTGAGAATATATTCTCCAGATGGTCTCGATGATTTGCATCTTGACCGGTGGCTTGGTGTTTGTGGGTAAAAACGTTTTGAGGGTAAAAATAGAAATGGTGAAGAAGGGTAATGCTAGTCAGAGCAATGAAAGATCAAGCTATGACAGTCAAAGCAAGTCACTCGATTAAACACCAGATCGCTTAAACATAAAAAATTTGTACTGTATAAGTACTTTTAAGATTCGAGAGATCGATCTGTACGAAATCAGCCTAAATTAAGAAATAATCATTCCAATTTCGTTTTAATCACAAAGGAATGAGAAGGGTTAGATATGTAGGGAGGGAAGCAGAGAGAGTATTGAGATCAATGAGGTTGAATGTCAACGGTTGTATGTGTTTGAATTGCTATAAAGACGAATCATAGCTATGTGATCCTTTTGAGTTCTTATGAGATGAAACTCTTGTTGTTTTTTTTCGATAGGTTGAAGAACCTATTTATAGCAGAAGAAGTTAACACATTGATATCGTAAGTGGTGGTAGTTGTAAAGGAGTGGGAGAGTAGAGAAGTGGTATCGTGTATTGATAACCAACTTCATCGTGTTAGTGGGATATGATAGTTGTGCGACCACTATTCTCTTCACTCCATCAAATGCCGACACGACTTTATACTTTACCGTCGTGGGTGTATTGTTACACCACACATGTTGTAGGCCGCTAGACCAAAACCCTAGTGAATATCCCCCCATGTGACATAATTGACATCTCGAGCATGGTTGAGTCTACTTTGTAGACGTGTATTAATCGGTCAATCGTTAACCTAGCTAGACTGCTAGTCTCAACATATTGATGAGTCTATCATGTTGATTCATTGATAGATGAAGCATAATCTGTATCCTGAAACAAGCATTGATGCTTGATGGATGATGTTTTTCGTAGTTGTGGTAAATAAAGTTCGTTCAAGACTTGTGAAGATTTGTTTTTAAATCTAATTTCTAAGACTAAAAATAGCAAAACTCAAATAAAATTTATAACAAGATTGAAAGTAAACTGAGGCTAGAATTCCACTATTTTCCAATTTTTAAAGTGATTAAATTCAATAATTATAATTATGCAATTCTAACATTTAATTTGATTCTAAAATATTGTAAAAAGTAGATTTTTAAAATAACAATTGTATAACAAAAGCATGAAACATCTAAAACCTAGGCCAAAGCATGTACCATCTAACGAAATCACAATTGCTTAACAAAAATCATTAAATAAATTTTTAACCAAGGAAATTAATCATAAACGAATTGCATAAATTAATTAAATAAAAATTACCACATAATTTTTGGAAAATTAGCTTCCTCCGTCGCCTCAGAGATGATGATTAGCTCATTGTATTGGAAAATCCCTCAAAAATATATTTCATAGCTCAAAAACTGCTTACAATGGTGAAATAATAGTAACACACGAGATTTGATACACTTATAAGCGTTATAGAGAAGTGTTCTCTGCGTTACAGAAGAAAGAAAAGAGAACAAGAGAAAAGGACGGACTTCTGGTGTTGTTGAAGTAAGATGCTCCAGCGACACTATCAGCGACACTTTTTTGACACCTTATGTTCTACTTCTTCTCTTTCACCAACAGAAAAATATTCTTCCTGGAATTTTTGATTTGCGATTCTGGCTACCTCCTGAGCTCTCCCAATACTCTCCCCCTTTCATATGACTCGAACACATCCTATTTATACATCTCAGGCCACCAAATCTTCAAGAAATCATCATTAACAACAAATATTCTCGGCTATTATTTTCTCATAAACCCGTGTGATCTGATTTGATATTTTTCTTCGATTTTACGTATGTTTTGATTATGTGCAGCTCACTCACAATTAAGCCAACATATTCTCTGTTTTAAAGCCCAAAAATCACGTAAGATATCTCAAATTCAGATTCGCAGAAGAGAAGACATAGTTTCCCGCCTATTTTAAAATTTGAATTACGTGAAGTGGGTTCCCTCATCCAATGTTTGGGTGCCTTTAGTAATTCTTCATGGGGTGCCTTTAACACTTTTTCGAGCCAATTTTTCCAACAATGTTTATTTTCTAAAAATGCCTATAAATACATAAAAACACAATATTAGTACAAAATGAGTTCCAACACTATAAAAGTTGAGAGCAAATTAGACACATAAATGTGTCTATCAAATACCCCCAAACTTATTATTTGCTAGTCCTCGAGCAAATCTAATCTAGAAAATCCTAACTCACTTTCGCAGGCATCGCGATTGCATTTAGCGTGTGCAACAAGCCTTTAAACCCCTAGAGGTGTACCCACAAAACCTTTACTCCAAATCCTAGGTACCTGTGAACGATTGAGGATAGATACTAAACAAACTATTTAGTTGGCATACTAAATTCTTCGCCTATAAGAATCATTATCATATATGAGTCCAATTGTTGTACATGAGTTTTCACTCAGTGTACTAAAATTCGTAAAAGAATTCAAAACTCTACTTAAATAGTCGTTCAGCCACGATACTCAGAATCTGTCAAAGTACAATCATATGGAAAGATTTAGAAGATGGATATAGACAAAATGAAGTTTGCGCATGTTGACTAAGGTGAACGGTGTTTCCCATATTTGTCTGAAGGTCAGTGCCAGGATCAATGGCTTGAGATACGCTCCCACTAGTCTTATTCCTTAAACTAATATCGACTCAGCTGGTATATACAAAGGTCCCAACGATCGATTTATTGAAAATATTTTAAATGTATTGACAACATGATTGGATCAAATGAATTCAAGCGCATGCTCCTTATCAGCATCGTACATGATAGTTCTCGTGGATCCTGAATTCCACGCTTGCTTAGGCGACGAAGACAGGGAGAACACACATATATTGCTATCAAAGTGTCAGTCAACTTTTATTTTATTTATTATTATTTATTTTTTTGAATAACGGTCTATATAATACAATAATGGGGCTTGATCTCAAACATTTCATCCTGGCGGTGAAAACAGAAGGTGATATAGTCAAGATAGATTCCGAGATATGGTGACAAATATCATGTTATTTCTAACACCTGAGCTAGGCATCCTTTTATGAATATACCATTTAACTAGGCACACCAATTCCTATAGAAAATAGCTAAGTTTCCATCTACCTAGAATGATTAGTGTCATCCTGAATTATTCACAAGTTTTTAGACTTTGGAGTTTTAATTTTCACTAAAAGTTTCTCCCTTACCCCCAAACTTAAATCTAACATTGTCCTCAATGTTCTAAAGATGAATTAAATATATGAACAAGGAGAAACTGTTACCAATCGAAGGAAAGGAGTTAAGGAAAGATATTACCGTGTCGCACGAGCATGGGTTACCTCCCAAGAAGTGCTAAGTTTAAAGTCTTCAGCCAGACTAAGAAAGAATTAGTCGCCTCATAAAATCATAGAATAATATACAGAACAACTGTGGATCTTCTGAATAAAACAGTACTATCCAACATAGAAGAAAACAACAACAGACCCAGAAAGTGAACAAACCAAGCACACCCTTATCTAGTTTTCTGTTTAAGACACTTATATCTAGCTGTGGTTCAGGTTCAGGCTTTATGAAAGGGTCTAGATAAATCTCTTTAGGCTGACTTTCCTCATAGGCAGGATCCAGAGGATCAGGTTGTAGAGTCTGGAAAAACTCAAATAATAAACTCAAGGCCCATAATAATAACCTGAATAATTGTGGATCCTCAAAGTCAATTAGATTTGACCCACACAGTTGACTACTCTTAAAATGGTGGTCATTTTTAAGCAAATGTGTCGATTCTAATTTCCTAAAGTAATTAGGCTTAGTCTTAAAACTTAGTAACTGACACATTTGAAATTCAAACATTCCCACATATGGAAGAAAATATTTTGGTGGGAAAACAAAGTCAATCTTGGTATTATTTCCTAGGTGAACCATGACCATAGGATGGGTTTCTAACAACTGAACTTCTTTTTGGACATGATTAGGTTCGGGAAACAGTTCGTGAAGATAATCTCTTAATATGGTAGAGGCACAAACATTAAGTCCCAAGTGAGGGACTTTTAAAAGAGTTAACGGTAAAGCACAAGGAGAATGATAATCACCCCCAAACTGAGAATTTTGGGTGTCTCTAGGTAAACTAGTCACAATTTCCCTAATTTTTAGATCATCAGATTCCTGAAAATGGTCAATTGCTTCTTCTAAGTGATAATCAGGTGGAGCAGTCTCACTCACATTTAAGATTTCTATGAGTTTATCTTCTTCGTTTGAGACTGTTGTGCCTGAATCGTTGGACTCTATAACACTAGTCTCATAATAGACTTGTTCCTCTAAACCATCGGTGTCTTCATAATAATGAGGAAATATTTCACCGTTTATAACAATGCTATCTCTAGTTAAATCCCTTTCCTCTTGAATAGGTGAATAATCATTAATATTATTAGGATCGGAACTAGAGACATCATTATTATCGTGAAACCCAATTGTTGTGAGAATTTCCTCATCATTATGACTACGGATTTCAATTTCCTCATCAAAAGTATCCTCATCATCATAATAATATGAAGATGATTAAACCTTATCCAAATAAATAGTGTCTTCTATTCTAACCTCGTCCTCTAAATTAGGTAAATATTCATCATTATTATCAAGGGTAAAAGTGGAAACATTTTATTGGCAATTAAGATTATTTTGAGCAATACTTTCTTTCGTCTTTAACATGAACCTATATGTATTCTCAGCTAACTTCTTGAGTGCTTCTTCTAGAGAAAGTAATGGATCATAAGGAGTACTAGATTGTAACTGCTCGTGTGATTCTTCTAGAGGAGGAGTTGGACTACTAATTGTTCTAGAGGAGGAGGAGTTATACTTAATGTGAACCTTCTTGTATCCCCAGTCAACTCCTTGACGGAATTCTCTATAGAAATAACTAGATCATAAAGATTGCTAAATATTAACTGCTCGTGTGATTCTTCTAGAGGCATGATAGGTTCACTATAAGTACTAGATTGCACCTGCTTAAGGGCATCCCTCCAAGACAAAGAACTCAAATTTTGCTCGTTTTCCCGTTCATATGACTGGTGCGTGTACGAATAGTAATTGGTGCCTCCATGATATGAACCATAACCTTCAGAAGATTGGTAGTGGTCCCAAGTACTATCCACACTATGGTCATAATAAGGGTCATGCCTGCTTTGAAACTCAGTTGGATATTTATTGTAATACCAATTCGATATTTTCTAACAAAAATTTCCTAATAAATTTATAAAAAAATCTAAGAAAATAAATCCTAACAGGAAGGGGTTCTAAACATACACAAACAAGGATGACTCAACCAAATCAAACCTACTGAATCTAGCAAACAAAAAGCATGATGGCTCCACTTAGATTGTTTCTAGACCAGCTTCTATTCTTCCAAAAGGCAACTAGTTACAGTTTTAGCAAACTCTTAGAACGATCTGAACTAGATTAAGTCGAATAGAAACAGGATAAGCTCAAGGAGCTTTGATAACCCTGCCTCTTTGGCAATTTTTTCCTTGGGTTACAAGGAGGCTCTAATCAACTTAAAATAATCATCCTGAACTTTAAGTTATGCTAACAAAGTAACCAATACAGTCTTTTTGAATGATTTTCCAATAAGCTCGATACCCTATAGGTCTCTTTCTAGTCAAATTTTAGGCTTAGGTTCGCGTAGGTAACGTGTGCCTAAGGCGGGCAAGAAGGAAACGGTGATGAAATCCGAGTCCTTATCTTATATGGCCAATCCTTTCCCTTTACTAGAAAATAAATCCGTATTCAATTCCTCAACATATATGCATACGAAGGAATACAGATAACCCACTGACAGGGGATTCGTGGGTTGATCAAGTCTTACCTCCCGTACCAGACGGGCGATGAACCGTTGAAGTCGACTCAGGCCACCGACTCCTATGTCAGTGTACGAACCCGATGGGCCGAGACAATATCGTAATTTTCGTCCTTCCCTGTGCAGTTTATATTTAATACCCTTCCTTAGGGTTTAAAATTAATAATAAAAAAGTTCAAAAGTTCAAAGTCCAAAGTCCAAAAATAAGAAAAAATATAAAATTACAAAAATAATTACAAAAATACTAAGAATTTCCTAATACAATTTTCTAAAAAGAAAAATAAAAACCCTAAAAAAAATTAAAAAAAAATAACTAAAAAAATCTTGTCTTCTTTTTCCGTTCTTTTCGCTTTGTATTTGACTCCAAGTCTTTGATCAATCAATATAATCTTTAGCTCCAATTTCTTTTTGATCCAAAACCTGTAATACAAAGAAAATACCCAGAAAAGTAAAATAGAACAAATAAAAATAAGTAAAATAAAAATCTAACTAAACTAATTAACCTAAATTTTTTTTCTAAAAACAAGTCCGCGTCGGCGGCGCCAAAAATTGATGTTTTTCGTAGTTGTGGTAAATAAATTTCTTTCAAGACTTGTGAAGATTTGTTTTTAAATCTAATTTCTAAGACTAAAAATAGCAAAACTCAAATAAAATTTATAACAAGATTGAGAATAAACTGAGGCTAGGATTCCACTATTTTCCAATTTTTAAAGTGATTAAATTCAATAATTATGATTATGCAATTCTAACATTTAATTTGATTCTAAAATATTGCAAAAAGTAGATTTTCAAAATAACAATTGTATAACAAAAGCATGGAACATCGAAAACCTAGGCCAAAGCATGTACCATCTAACGAAATCACAATTGCTTAACAAAAATCATTAAATCAATTTTTAACCAAGGCAATTAATCATAAACAAATTGCATAAATTAATTAAATAAAAATTACCATATAATCTTTGGAAAATTAGCTTTCTCCGTCGCCTCAGAGATGATGATTAGCTCTTTGTATTGGAAAAGCCCTCAAAAATATATTTCATAGCTCAAAAAGTGCTTACAATGGTGAAATAATAGTAACATAGGAGATTTGATACGCTTATAAGCGTTACAAAGAAGTGTTCTCTGCGTTACATAAGAAAGCAAAGAGAACATGAGAAAAGAACGGACTTCTGGTGATGTTGAAGTAAGACTGCTTCAGCGAAACTTTTCTGACGCCTTATGTTCTTCATCTTCTCTTTAACCAGCAGAAAAATATTCTTCCTGGAATTTTTGATTTGCGATTCTGGCTATCTCCTGAGCTCTCCCAATACTCTCCCCCTTTCATATGACTCGAACACATCCTATCTATACATCTCAGGCCACCAAATCTTCAAGAAATCATCATTAACAACAAATATTCTCGGGTATTATTTTCTCATAAACTCGCGTGATCTAATTTGATATTTTGCTTCGATTTTGCATATCTTTTGATTATGAGCATCTCACTCTCAATTAAGCCAACATATTCTCTGTTTTAAAGCCCAAAAATCACGTAAGATATCTCAAATTCAGATTCGCAGAAGAGAAGACAAAGTTTCCCGCCTATTTTAAAATTTGAATTACGTGAAGTGGGTGCCCTCATCCAATGTTTGGGTGCCTTTAGTAATTCTTCATGGGGTGCCTTTAGCACTTTTTCGAGCCAATTTTTCCAACAATGTTTATTTTTCAAAAATACTTATAAATACATAAAAACACAATATTAGTACAAAATGAGTTCCAACACTATAAAAGTTGAGAGGAAATTAGACACATAAATGTGTCTGTCAATGGACCATAGACGTAGAGAGTCTGATTAATGTTGACACTGGTAGTTGTGTCGTATCATCATGTCAGTTGAGGAGCAACAATACTCGAATGATGTTTGTCGTTCGAGCCTCAAGTCGCGTGAGCGCTTGGTCGTGCGAGCACCAAGTCGAGTAAGTGCTAGGTCGTGCGAGCCCCATATCGAATGGGTGCTAGCAAATTTAAAATATTTAGTTTCGTTAGAGTAGGAAAAAACTGAGGTTATTTTAAATATTGGTAGCGGGACCAATTGAATTAAACCTTAATATGGCAGATGAACCATGTCAGATGAACCATGCCAGATGAACAATGGTAGATGAGTAACTAGTGGAGTGACCAAAGTAGAGAAGAAGGAGAATCCCAGAGAAGGAGGACCGACCAAGGTGATGGGACCGGTTAAAGGTAGGTCCAATCATAGATTAAACACGAATTTTTGGTAGTGATTAGGACTATGCTTCGCGTACCATGTCGTCTCTATATAGCTGTGCAGAGCTATGTATTTAAAGCAAGATATATTAGGCTTTGGTAGAAAGATCATTAAGAGTTTCAATGGAAAGAGAAAACCCTAAATTAAAATAGAATAATAACGTTTTTAGAGAAAATGTGGGAGTGGGGACCGGCCAAGGGAGGCTAGCCGGTTGGTGCCGGTCCCGCAATCTCCCTATTTTTTCTTATTATTTTATTTCTTTCTATCCTTTGCTCTTTAAAGTTATGCTCTTCGAGCTATGCTTTGAAGAATATTATCGTTACTTACACTCATGGGTGTTAGTTTTTAATAAAAATTTCAGACATGACGTCCTTTAATAAAAACGTTTAGATTCTTCATACGATGTTCGTTTTCGATGATCAGTCCCAATTAGGAATCCTGAAATCGCTGGCTACGTTCCTATGCAAAAGAAAGTAATTAGGTTTTGAGCTCTTTTTGGTTGTTTAACGGAGCAAACAGTAACCTTCCAGATGAAATTCTGACGGTTTTCAGCTTGTAGTTCATCTAGGTTTTAGACTATATCTCTTAGACCGTTATTCGGAATAAGATGTCATTTTAGTACGTTGTAGTGGGAAAATAAGGGAATATATGTTTTTTAGAACATTTTGCCCAATTCCACACCTATTATCACGTTTTTGCAAGGTGATATGACGATGTGTCAGAAACCAATATTAGGGTTTCGTTGTATTTCAACCAATATTGAGATTTTAATGCGACCAATATTGAAATTGTGTATTTTTTAAGCTCGAACAATCAGTATTGGAGATTTAGATTAGCATTTGGCGCGATGGCGACTTAGTGCCTACACGAAGATGTGATGTTTCGACTTAGTGCATTAGTGAAAAACTTGTGATGCTTTATGATCAATCAATATTATTAAATTAGAGTTTGAATATTGATATAAAGTCATTTTAAATATTCAACCAGGGAATATAAAGAGAAATTAAGTTGCTATATACTAGTAGGCAATCTATCTATGAGCATTAACATCCACTCAGGAACAAAGAGATGTTTAGGATGCTTATTCTGTATAGTTAGAGGTCATCTGAGAAAGAATTGTAATCAACACCAATGATACTTTGAGGACATTGATGCTCTATACTAGTGATTAATTCATCTAGGAGTTGTCCTATCATTGTAGAGGAGTAAGCACTAAGTTGCACAGTAGTAGTGTTGTATGTAGAATATTGAGAGCTCAGCCGGGTGAGGCTCTAATATCTTATGTATATTCTTAGAGAGGGGACAAGATCAGTGTGAGATGCCTGTAGTGAGCGTTCGATATTTTAATTTTCTTGCGGAATATGAAATATGAATTTTATGATTTTGATGCCGGGTCAATAACATAGACAAAATCATATATTATTTATATTGATTCTACTGCTGGGTAGAAATAATTTTACTATTTTATCCTTTATTAATAATCCACCATCTACACTTGGTTTTGAGTTTTTTCTTTCTAGAGCAGCACTATTATGTTCCAGCTGATTTTGTTTCCAGTTTTGACTTTTTTGCTCAAACTATCAACGCCGCATATGGTTCTCACACTAGAAACACCAGTCTATGGTGCTAACAACACTAAACAACGCCAGCTTATGGTGCTAACGACGTCAGCTTATGCTGGTGCTAACTCTATCCTAATGTAGCGCATATTTTTATCTTCACCTCTTGGTATGTTCTTAAATTTTTGTATAATCTTGATTTCAAATACTTCCAATTTATGCCATGTTACTCTTAAGCTTGTACATGACTATTAATCTTACTATTTTTACTAGACTCGACACTGATCAGTCTACTCATTAACTTAGTGAACTGAGAAACGTGCCTCACTAATGTAACAGGTTATTGACGTAACCTAACTAGTAGCGGTCCATGACTTCACTACTTTTTATAAGAGATATCAAATACATCACATGGGGGGATTCTCATTGGGGTATTGGTATGGCAGTATATGACAAGGTGCGATGTGGCAACACATCCACGACAATAAGGTAATAAGTGGGACGGTTAAGAGCAATTGGAAAGGATGGTGAGTAGTAGTCATACAGTCCTCCTAAGTTATCGGACATGACTCCACTACAATCTCCACGATCATCACTTCTCCACCTCTTGGCAACCTCAACAACTTACAAGGAATCAGTTTATTCACGACAAAACTATAAAATAATGGCTTCATCTATTCGAAACAAGAATAAATAACGTAACATAGATCTATCCCAGAGATAATCCAACTTATAGTCCTGCACCCAGTCTTTAACTACACACCATCACTTTTTCATCACAAATGATTTCCTATCCTTCTTTGCTTGATTCCCTCCCCTAAGATCAACCCATCATCTCCATCTTTATGACCGAAGCAGACGTTAACGACCATTTCTTAGGTTAGGCTCGTCCTATACGATTTAATCTATCAAACCTATAGAATGTACTATTTTGCAATATACTTATTTTCACCCTAAAATACCTGTATGCTGGACGTGATTGATCTTGTGTGTAATTCCACATATCTGGTAATGGTGGGATGTTCAAAGAAAGATTCTGTGAAGTAGGTGTTCGAGTTATTAGTTGAGATAATATTGGTTGAGATAACATTGGTTGAGATATTACCGGGGTCTTTAGTTTATTGAATTTTTCAGCTAGTACATTGATTGATCTGAGGAGTTCTGCCAGCATGTCTCATGGAATGTTGATTGTCGTTTGTTGTGGTGCTAGTGGTTGTCTGGTTGTTTCTTTGTCTACTGAAGATAATGTTTACCTAACTGATATACCTTATAGACATCCATCTAGTCCTAACATCGTCATAGATGAGATTGTTTTTGTGGCTACTGTTGGGATCTGGTTTGCGGTCGAAGCTGCAATACCATCTATTGTAGCTTTAGTAGCTGTAATTGTAATATATGTTCTCGCAAAAGTAATTACAAAATATTGAGGTAGCGTTCGTATTCCCTTAAATAACATGAGATGGAAATAGATCTGTCATTTCTGCATCTATGGCTGAAACAACTCGTTCGATGACGAATCTCAGTGGTGAGGTAATAACACCAGGTCTAGGTGGTAATCTTCTTTGCATTATCTTCACAAAGAAAACGAATAATCGTTAGGTGTGTATATTTGAATTAGATATTTTGTTGCTGTTATTTATTTATTTTTGACACTTCATCTTGAGGCCTTTATAAACTCAATTAGATCTGAATAAAAAAATTTACTAACTTGAGATATATATAACGTTTATTAAAATACTGTAGGACTTAGTAATCTTATCATTAGGGGTTGATAATCATCATTTTTCATATACATTTAAATAATACTTAGATAATTTAATGAGATAGATGTCACAATGACATGGATAATATTTGTACATGCTGAGACAAATATAACCTTCATGGATGAAAACATGAATCAGGTGAAAAATATTGGTTTACCAACATCACCAACAAAATACTCTTTAAATTATTTTAACTGCTAAAATAAACATCAATTGTTATTAAACAATCATAGATCCAACTATTCAGGTAAGTTAAATAGCAGAGTAGTCATATGAATTCAGATTCGAAACGGCGAAATCAAGATTTTGTGAAATTACATAAAAACTTATAATTTATTTAGTTTAAAATCTTAAATCATATATCTACAATTATGAGATTAATTATGAGATTAATTATGAGTTTTTGATGATAAGCTAGTTTTGAGTTGAATCTACTCCTTCAAAACATGCATATATATGCAGACTATAGATAAAAATTCAGTAACCGATGTCGTAATTTTGAAACTCCATAAAATCGATAGAATTCTTCATCATAAGTGAATTTAAAATATTAAATGCTAAACTCATGTTATGAAGTATGATTAAAGTATGCAAAAAGTGTGAAAATCATAATTTTTATGTTTTTTTAATGAAGGTGCAATTATTTGTTGGTAAGGATTCGTACCTTCACACAATTTGTATTACGGTTTAGATGTGAACTGCTCAGATAATTCATTAATATTGTACCTAGATTTAGAATCTAGATTCTAGAATTAAAGTTACGAATTTTGTTAATAGAGATGAATAAGAAGAGTAGAACAAAAGAAAGAATTATGAGAGAGAAGTTAAAAGATTCAGTTTATTGATGAAAATATATTATGTTTACAAAACGAGCCTTACTGACTATATATACAAGAGATGATCCACATGTTTATTGTGTGATCAGTGTGGACCAATTACATTTTACATATACACTGGGACCCATCATATCATTTTACATTTCTCGCCTCTTCCTGGAGACGTCTGATATCTATTCTTGCATATTCCAGCTTCTTCAAGTGCTCATCTTGTCAACTACAAATAACTCTACTGCTTCCAGCTCTGGAATCCAGGTCTCCGATATCTAGTTAGCTCTTTATCTCAGCTTTTTTACTTCTCAGCTCTCAGCTTTATAATCCAGATATTTGTTATCATGTTTTTATAATCAGAGTTGTTATCTCGTGACTTTAGTTGTTGCCACGTGATTCATGTAGTAATTGGTATTGACTTTATATATTTTTTTTAATTTTATTTATTCATACCATGGCTTCCAGCTACATGTAAACGTGATATTTTATCATCTACAAAGAATTTGTATCGGCACACATATCCTACAACAGATCCTGGTTGGTATCTGTGCTACCCCATTTGGCATTGATGATAACTTGTTGAGTTGCCCAATTAACTCTTTGTTATACCCTTGACCCACATACCTCTTTCATTTATTGCATAGATACTTGCAAGCTATCCAATATTTCTTGACCACTTCATTTCCTTGTGTGTATTGGTATTCTTCCTTGTAAACCTCTTTATCTTCTCAGTTTTCAAGTTATTGTAAGACTTCAAAGGTGTTATTCTCCATGTATATCTTCATAAAGTTAGTGGGTGAATAATCTTCTTCATGTTAATGTCTTCAATCTTTGGGTTCAACTCTTCGAAAATATCTTCAATATTGCATCTTCAACTCTTAAAGGTCTTTGAGGATTCAATTGTAAAGACTCTTGACTATGTACTTCTGTAACTGATTGATTCATTCCTTAAAGAACCAATTTGAAGATTATTTAATCACTTTAATTGACAATAAGACCCAATTCGTAGACCTCAAGAACTTGGATTTTATATATAACAATTATTGATCATCAACCCTATTTCAGAATCCAATTCGAAGTGAAAGGATACCTTTCATGTAAAAAGTACAAGTAATGCAGACAACGCGAAAATCAACGACTTTTCTATTGATATCGTGATTATAATCACTGAGATGATGATGCACAAGAGAAAATAAACGAATATATGATACTAGTGGAAAAATAACTCGTGATGTTATAGATGGTAACGTGGCAACTAACAAGCTCAAAACAAAGTTGCTACTGAGAAGTGACGGTGACGTGGAAACTAGCTGCATAATTCATATTAATACCGACGAAACATCACATAAATAAATCGAGCAACCATATATTGTGGATTCTCTAGGTGAAAGTGATGATAATGAATGTATCTATACTCGGAATCCTAGTAAGTTGAGGATGCACGTAGATAAGTTATCAAACAAAATCAAACCATCAATTTCAAACCATGATAAGTCATTCATGGAGGCGTTGATGTTACAAATTAATAAACTCAGAGTTTTAGCCATGGATATGGGTAAATAATACTACCTCCGTTTCAGAAAAAAGAATTACTATCACTTTTTCAAATTGGCCTATTTTTAGGCTAAAATAAAAAAGTGATAGTAACACTTTTTCAGAAACGGAGGGAGTATGATTTTGCATTAGCTTTATCACCTTTTTATCAGAAAACATGGTGTTAGTAAGATGATACTAAAAAAAAGTAACATTAAATTCTTCTTCCATGGATGGCTTTTGGCTTGCATCTTTTGAACAGGTTTGAAAAAAAAATGCTAAGTCAAACATGAGATTCATATGGGAACTCCTGCACTGAGTCTTCATGTTAAACAATGAAGGTGAACTCCATGATGTTTTCTTTCTTTACCTTTTTATTTTTATTTTTATTTTGCCTTTATTTTCTTTTGAAGGTTAATGATATATGCCCCTCGTTGTTGTTTTTGTTGCTTTATCAGTAGTGAGTTTGTCCAATATTGGTCCAAGGAACAATGTTGTTTTTGTGTTCTTTTGTTTATTCAAGGTTTGAATTAGCTAAATTGGCGTAATTGAGGTTGAGATGAGGTGTTGTTGGTAATCTTGTTACCGGTTCACCAAATATAATGCAAATCGTATTATCACTTTACCAAATCGTTGATTCTAAATCAGGATTAGTCAACCATAATTCTTTACAAAATTGTAAAGATGATCTTTAAAACAAAATTAAGAAAAAGAGAAGAAGATAAAGAATCGAACAAACAATTAAACAAAAAAAAACAATGTGTATTGAGGCGAATAATCTCTTTAGACATTTAATGTCATAACCTAGATGCTGATACAGGTTATGGCATAGGGTTCAATTACCGTAAGGGATAGGTAGTCATCCCCGACCGACGGTTTCATTGCTGAGTGATCGCTCGCGATTTGGAGTCATTTCATAGAGAGGTACTCATTAGCTTTCGGATATCAGCCACACTGGGACTGAGACACGGCTCGGACTCCCACGGAGGGCAGCAGTGGGGAATCTTGGACAATGGGCACAAGCCTGATCCACGACCCTATCGAACTGAAAAGAGACAAAATATAAGCCCATAGATGGCCATGTGATTGTTTGCGGCGTATTAAAATGCGAGTCTATAAGTAGGTCGCTACTAAATGCCTGCTCTTAATCGAAGATAGATTATGATCAAAAGCCATGAAAGTGTTAGGTCTTTTTTAAAAGAAAAACGAGTTTCTCTTGTTAAGTTACCTACGTTCATTGAACATAGAAAATCGTAGAACTCTCAGTTCTTGGAAGGAGGTTCTTATATCGACAACGATTATAGTTCTTCTTTGTCCTCCGCCTAGATGCTTTAGGAAACAGAGATCGGAGTTATCTTTCCTTCGCTAAAGGGGAGAACAAAGTGGTTGTTGCTCGACCGGGTTGCGTAAATAAGGGCACTAAAGATCGGTTGACTTGCTTATTTATGAACCTTGATGGGAACTGTTTCGGTAGTCCCTAGGTATGAAGCGCTCGACTTACTGAAGATGGCGTTTTACCAGCTACTGTACCTTCCACTCTATAAAATCTTTCTTAAATTTTAAACGGAAAAAAAGGATGTAACTCTTGTTTATGTTCCCGTACTACGCCTGCTAGGGTTTTCAAGACGTAGAAACCGACGGCGCATACAGTCTAATCAATGCTCTTCTAAGCGCTTACGGGCATTACATTATTCTTTTTTTTCGCTCGCTAACTCATGTGGAAATATCATAGTTGAATGAGCTGTGATTATCCAATGCTTTGGTAGAACTTTGATCTCCTTTCTTATTTGTGGCTTGCATGCATACAACTACTATCACACCTTATTGATAAAGAAGTCTATTTTTAAGACTGGAAATAAAGTCTATATAGAAAGAGGAATGCCATCCATTTCCAACCTTATATTCATAGATGATGCTGTTTTATTCGGGGAAGCAAGTGTAGAACAAGCGTTGGTTGTTAAAATAAAAGATGCTTAGACTGTTTTGCTTCAAGATAAAAGGTGAGTAATAAAAAGTAAAAAATCTTCTTCTCTCCCAACAAGCAAGAATTAGAGAAAGTTGAGATTTGTGATGTAAGGAGATGCCAAGCACTGAGAACCTCGGAAAAGATTTTGAATACATGTCATTCATGGTAGAGTCACGAGAGCCATGTTTGAGGATGGGTCCAACGAGTGGATAAGAGTAGGAAAACTGCATCTCGCTTGCAGGAAGATTGACGTTGATTCAAACGATGTTAACGTATATTCCATCTTACACAATGCAAACCACAAGAATGCCAGGAATATGGTAATGAAAGACCTTCATTTTTGGCCTTAGTGGATGCTCAACTTGACTCGACATGACCTAACAATATGGTCGGTTGTCAGCCAAGCAAAATTAATTCAAGTTCTTAATTCACTAATATAGATTAGAGTATAGTAATAAGAACAAGTTCGTTCCCACAGAGAGGCAAGTGATTGTTAATTACCTTCGATTACTTATGTAAACGGGGGGGGGGGGGGGGGATTATAACTAAATTATATTGAAGCAAAAAGATTAAAATGAATATCAAAGATAAAGGACATTGGTTAGAGAGTTCATCTTCCATCTTCCAACATGTTATCAACCAAATCATACTCAACATTCATGCACTCTCAATATCAATAACCTTAAAGCATCCTATCGCAGGCTTACTCCGGCAAAACTCCTATTATCATCAAAGGCGCAAGAGTCGCTATTTGAATCCTTTTCAACGAATAACTTGGCGCAAGAGCCACTCAAGTTTAACCCAATCAAAGCAATAGTATTTGTGAGTTGAGGTTATTCTAAGCAATCTGGCGCAAGAGCCACTCGGATTTAACCTAGGTCACGCTTCTACACATAATTGCATGGCAACATCCCGTCGTTAACAACTATGTTATACTACTTGTAACAAGGGTCTTTCGACAATTCCGGATCTCAAACCCTAGTTTAGCTATAGATGTCAATGCATGCTCATCTAATTTGCAACTTAAAAAAACAAATAATCCATCATACAAGGCGTTATAAACGGTAGAACATAAGCGATATTGAAGAGATTATGGACATATGAGAATAAATACTTCAATTAATAAACATGTTTTCCAACTTAGGACTATATTTCTAACTAATAAGAAAAGTTTAGTTCATCATGGGTTTCTCAAAATCCATGGAAAATAATCAAGAAAACAAGTAAAGCAAACCCTAGTTATCGTGATGATCAATTTCAACTCCCAACCCTAGATTCTTGTTCTTCTTGTGTTTTCAAGTGTAAGAGGTATTTTTTTAATGTCTTGGATGTCTCCTTATATAGTATCCACGAAATCTCGGTTTTGAATCCTTCCGGGACCATGTTTTCCATGTTTTAAAAGCCCACACACGTGCCAAACTCCCCAGTTACAGTTGGGTTCAAGCCAATAAACCCAACCGATTTTCTGACACAAAAATCTCATCCAAAATCCCCAGATTTACGGTTGGGTCCAAATCAATAAACCCAACTGATTTTATGACACAAAAATCTCACCCAAAATCCTCATATTTACGGTTGGGTCCGAGCCAATAAACCGATCCAACCGTAATTCTTCCTGGACACTTTTTTGTATTTCACTGTTTTAATCATTACTCCCTCATCCGATGTCTGATTGACCTCATTCTTTTTGGGTTGACTTCGTCTTTGAATTCTATATAAGATGGAAATGACAAAATTTTTTCATATATCTTCAACTAATTTTAAGGTTGGGTTTGAGAGTCTAGACCCAACTGTAAATCTTCCTGGAATTTGCCTTCAAAACCAACTTCTTTTACGGTTGGGTTTTGAGGTACTTTCCCAACCGTAAATCTTCCTGGAACTCTTGTTTCAAAGTTGTGTTTCCATCCTTTAACCTCTTCTTTGGTAGAATACACTTCAGAACTCCTAAAAAACTCATAAACAAACAAAACCAAAGCATAATGATATGAAAACTAACAAGAAATCAATGAATTAGAGTATCCAAATAGTGCAAATAATGCACCTAACAAATTCCCCCACACTTGCCTTTTGCTAGTCCTCGAGCAAACTAAAAATCTAAACTAACCTAAACTACAACAACTCCATTTCGTTGAGGATACGGTTACACTTAGCATGTATAACAAGCCTTTAAAACCCTAGGTGTCCCTAGTGGACGAGTTATAGTCTCGTGAGGGTTTACAAGAGGTATACCCACAAAACCTAATTTCCAAATTTAAAACATTCAAGAGCACATGCATCCAAAGAGCTACGAAGGCATAAAGTTTCTGCACACTAACAATAAGAAGTTAGAAGTATAAAGAACATTATTCTCATGCTTAACCCTTGAGTTAGGAGAAAACCACCATGTGAAAGGATCCAGGTTTGAGAGTGACCGAATGTTTCAGCCTCACCAACAAGATTTTATGAATTTGACACTCAAAAGACGCACTTTATGGTTCTCACATGTGTGCAGAAAGGAATGAAGATAAAAATCCTACACACGTTGAATGGTAGGAAGGAAAGGTAACCTTCCGGATCATATGAAGATGTTATCCCATAGAACGTAGGACGAAAAAGAACCTTTTTTTGTTTTTCTAGTGACCTCTAGTAAAGGAAATCAACCACTATGCGAGGATGGGAATGCTTACTTACCTTCTCACCCGATCAGCAATCAACACCACTCTCACAGCATCCAATAGAAATGTCTTCGGTCTTCAACTGTTGATGATGAACTTTTGAACCTCGTAGAACCTTGACAATTTGTAACTCTTTTCCTCAATTTCTTGTTTTTTGAAACTTCTCTATTGATTTCTTCTTCCCCACGGCCTTATTGAATGAATACAAAAAACAAATATACAATAAAGCAATGATAAACTTTTTATTTTTTTATTTATTATTTTATTTTTATGAAGATATAAACTGAAAAATAAATGATGAAACTACTATGGCCGTGGGATAAAGACTACCACTTGATTCTTCTCAACTTGTATTTCCTTGATATCATGAACTTCACTAACTCACATCTTTTGATTTCTTTCGCTTTGGTACATAAGTCTTCAACATGTATATAATTCTACTAATGTATAGTTGCTTTGCTTGAATATGAAATTTGTTCTTTCCTGAACAATTGCTTTTAAACCTTGACTGTCTTCAACTTTCGTGTAAATTTTTGATGTTCCGCTTGTTGATGATGATATGTTTCTATGGATCTGTTGCTGTCAAGAGAATAACGCCAACTGCAAACAAGACTACAAGATAGAGTTAGCAATTCTGATGGCACCCTCATGATTGATAGAAATAGCACTCAAAAGATCAAAAAGTAGTGCTGAAATTGGTGCGAGGCTAGGTAGCTCATCATTCTACCCGTAATTTACGCAGATGAAACACTCTAGGTTTGGTACCTCAGTCATGGGTATTGAATGATCAACAACTCTAATACTGTATTCTCTACCGGAAGTTTAACTCCATTTTTGTCAGCTCTAGCCTCTCAACAACTAAGCACTCCGTATATAGTTGTCTAATACTTCTAAGTTCAGTTGTTTCGGTTAGAAATCCGTATGTAAACATAGCTAGAAGTATACTAAGTGAATCTAAAATATCTAAAAGTTGAAGGTTTTCATGCAAATATGTACAAAAGTTTAGTTTTAAAATTCTACTTAAAAACTCTATATGTTCCCCCACACTTAAACTTTACATTGTCCTCAATGTAAATTGATTCCTCCACTGTAAAATCAAGATGGGAAACCTTATCATGATATGAAGAACTAATAAAAAGCAAAATATAAAGATAGAAATACAAAACCAATGGGTTGCCTCCCATTTAGCATTTAGTTTAACGTCTTCAGCCCTGGAAGCATAATAAATGGCATGAGGTAGTTTCCCAATACGCTGGCCTAAAACTGCACCGACCGCATAGTCACTGGCATCACACATTAGCTCAAATAGCTTTCTCCAATCCAGTGGTTTAATGATAGGGTTTGTTATCAAAAGTTCTTTCAAACGATTGAATGCCGCGAAACACTTCTCATCAAAGTTAAAAACCACGTCATTTTGTTATAAATGGCATAAAGGTGATGCAACCTTTGGAAAAATCTTTGGTAAGCCGGCGATAAAATCCTGCATGACCAAGAAAAGCACGAATCTCCCTAACCATAGTGGGAGGGGTAAGAGCACGAATAAGATCGATCTTTATCGACTTCCAAGCCTTTAGAAGATATAATATGGCCTAAAACAATGCATGAGTTACCATAAAATGGCACTTCTCCCAATTTAGCCAAGATTAGTTTCAACACACCGCTTAAGAATCAATGTAAGGTTATCCAAGCACAATTCAAATGAATCACCATACACACTAAAATCATCCATAAAAACTTCGATAATGTTTTCAACGTAATCTGAAAAGATGCTTAACATACACCTTTGGAAGGTAGCGGGTGCGTTACACAAACCAAAAAGCATCCTCCTGTATGCAAATGTTCCAAAAGGACAAGTAAAAGTGGTCTTCTCTTGATCCTCAGGTGCTATAGCAATTTGATTGTAACTGAATAACCATCAAGAATACAGTAATATGAGTGTCCTGACAATCTTTCCAACATCTGATCCATAAAAGGTAAAGGAAAATGATCTTTTCTAGTGGTTGCATTAAACTTTCGATAATCAATACAAACTCTCCAACCGGTTTGCACTCGAGTTGGGACAAGTTCATTGTCTTTATTCTGCACCACTGTAACGTGTGACTTCTTTGGTACAACTTGTACCGGGATCACCCACTTGCTATCAGAAATGGGGTAGATAACTCCCACATCTAATAACTTAAGTATCTTTTTCTTTACTACTTCCATCATTGGAGGATTCAAACGATGTTGAGCTTCCCTTGTAGGCTTTGTTCCCTCCTCAAGTAGTATTTTATGCATACCTATAGAAGGGCTTATTCCCTTGATATCAGCAATCGTCCATCCTATGGCCGGTTTATACTTCTTCAACACCCGAAGAAGTCTTTGTTCCTGCAATTCAGTTAGTTCTTTAGAAACTATTACCGATAAATCTTCATTATCACCCAAATACATGTATTTTAGGTGATCAGGAAGAGGCTTAAGTTCTAGTTTAGGAGCCTGCAAGACAGACGACAACAATTTTTCATTAGTGCATGGTAAAGAGATAAATGAAATATCATGAATTGGTGGGAATTGTTGTAATGAATTGAGTTCACAAATAGCTTCCTCAAATTCATCCCTGATTTAAGCTCGGTTCTTGGATCTGTAAGATTTTTAAAACCCACACTTCTCGTGATAATAGCCTCAAATGGATCGTTACTCCCCAAATCAAACATCTGTTGAGCTAAAGAGTCAATACCATCAATAGAGAAACAAGAATGGACGTCACTAGGATATCGTATCGCCTCATAAATGTTGAAACATATTATTTCTCCATCAAATTCCATTGTCAATGTTCCACTATAGATGTCAATTTTTGTTCTCGTCGTTCGCATGAATGGACGTCCCAGTAGCAACGGTATAGACGAATCAGTTGATCCATCTGTCATCTCCAGTACACAGAAATTTGCTGGAAAAACTAGCTGATTAACCCGCACAAGAACATCTTCAACAATACCTCTAGGGTATACGTTAGAACGGTCATCTAGTTGTAAAACAATTCCAATTTCTTTCAAAGGTCCTAAATTAAGAGATTCATATATAGATGCAGGCATAACATTTACTGATGCTCCTAAATCAAGCATAGCATTATTAAACGTCGTGTTACCAATAACAATAGGAATATCAAAACTATTGGGATCTTTACATTTGAGTGGGAGTTTCTTTTGCAAGATAGGCGAAGCATTCTCCCCCACTCTCGTTACCTCATTACCGGGTAATCTTTGTTTACTGGTGCACAAGTCCTTCAAAATTCTCGCATATTTGGGGACTTGTTTAATCGCATCTATGAGTGGAATATTCACATGAATCTTCTTGAAAATATCTAAGATATCCTTATCTTGTTCCGCCTTTTTCGAGTTAGCAAACCTACGAGGAAAAGGTAAAGGGGGAACATAAGTAGAAACATGAGGTTTAGAGTTTTCTTTAGGTACCTCATCGGTTTGGGAAGAGTCAATTATCTCTTTTTCCAAAACCGGCCCCTTAGGGTCTTTGTTTTTCTCAGCTTCCTCTGGTTGCACAGTTTGTGTACCACTTCTCAATGTCACGGCGTTGACATTTTCTCTTGGATTTATAGGTTGAGAAGGGAGTTTCCCACTATTCTGTGTCTCCAGATGATTTAGTCTACCTGCCATAGTGCTCATCTGAGTTTGTAGCTCTTTTATCGCATTATCAGTTGTCTGCTGATTTTTCTGCATCAACGTCGTCATATTCTTCATCATGGAGAGCATCTCCGATGATTGTGAATTTTGAGCTTGTTGTGGAGGTTGTACTTTTTGTTGGAATCCATTTGGGCGATTGAAAACCGGCCCTGGAGCTACATCTTGCTTGTTCGCATAGCTGAAATTTGGATGATCTCTCCATCCTGGATTATAAGTGTTGGAATAAGGATCATACCGTTGTCTCTGTTGAGTTTGGAATACTTCATTCACCTGTTCGGATTCTTCTTCATAAGATGGGATGATCACTGCTGCCATTTGTTGCATCATCTTCTCCATATTACCAATTCTATGCTCTAAGTGCGATGAAGAATTAACCTCATTAACCCCCTTGACTAGTGGTTCTGACCCACGACTTGAGAATTGTTGAGAGTTTGCTGCCATGTTCTCAATTAACTCTCTAGCTTGAGATACTGTTTTGTTCACTAATGCACCACCACCTGCAGCGTCGAGAAGATTTCTGTCACTTGCTTGAAGACCATCATAGAAGTATTGGATGATCAATACATCACTGAATTGATGGTGTGGGAAGCTAGCGACCAATCTCTTGTAACGTTCCCAACATTCATACAATGTCTCTCCTGCCATTTGCTTAATGCCACAAATCTCTTTACGAATCTGAGTTTCCTTTGATGCAGGGAAGTATCTTTCTAAAAAGAGTTTCTTCATACCATTCCAAGTTGTGAGACTACCAGAAGGTAAATATTATAACCATTCCTTAGCAGTATCCATCAGGGAGAATGGAAAAGCTCTTAACATGACTCCATCAACATCAGTCTATGCTGGTAGCATGGCCATGATTATGTTATGGAAATCCATCAAATGTTTATTTGGATCTTCATTAGTCATTCCATGAAACTTTGGAAGTTCTCGAATCAACCCTGGCTTGATCTCAAATGTAGATGTCGTCTGAATACACCATTGTTGCGTATCCAACTTGTGAGACGCTAAGTCTTTGAGTGTACGATTAGTGTCACCCATTGTTTCTTATTCTTCCCCTACGTCTGAATCTGTGAACTCACTTGACGATGTACTAGGAGGAAGTGGAGTGTTCACTGCTCGAAAGAATTTTTTTAGTAAAGTGCCTGATCGAAGTCGTATACCAATTGGACTTGGTCTACCCTCTCTAAGCATTCACGAAAGAAATAATACCAGAAAAAAAAAAATCTTAAAACTAAATTAAAAACTAGAAATAAGAAATCAAAAAAAAAAATAACAATCCTCTATGCCTCCCCGGCAGCGGCGCCAAAATTTGGTCGGTTGTCAGCCAAGCAAAATTAATTCAAGTTCTAACTTCTCTAATATATATTAGAATATAGTAATAGGAACAAGTTCGTTCCCACAGAGAGGCAAGTGATTGTTAATTACCTTCGATTACTTATGTAAACAGGGGGGGGGGGGTTGGTTGTGATTATAACTAAATTATACTGAAGCAAAAAGATTAAAATGAATATCAGAGATAAAGAACATTGGTTAGAGAGTTCATCTTCCATCTTCCAACATGTTATCAACCAAATCATACTCAACATTAATGCACTCTCAATATCAATAACCCTAAAGCATCCTATCGTAGGCTTACTCCGGCAAAACTCCTATTATCATCAAAGGCGCAATAGCCACTCTTTGAATCCTTTTAACCAAATAACTTGGCGCAAGAGCCACTCAAGTTTAACCCAATAAAAGTAATGGTATTTATGATTTGAGTTTATCCTAAGCAATCCGGCGCAAGAGCCACTCGGATTTAACCTAGGTCACGCTTCTACACATAATTGCATGGCAACATCCCGTTGTTAACAACTATGTTATACTACTTGTAACAAGGGTCTTTCGACAATTCCGGATCTCAAACCCTAGTTTAGCTATAGATGTCAATGCATGCTCATCTAATTTGCAACTTAAACAAACAACCAATCCATCATACAAGGCGTTATAAACGGTAGAACATAAGCGATATTGAAGAGATTATGGACATACGAGAATGAATACTTCAATTAATAAACATGTTTCCAACTTAGGACTATATCTCTAACCAATAAGAAAAGCTTAGTTCATCATGGGTTTCTCAAAATCCATGGAAAATAATCAAGAAAACAAGTAAAGCAAACCCTAGTTATCGTGATGATCAATTGCAACTCCCAACCCTAGATTCTTGTTCTTCTTGTGTTTTCAAGTGTAAGAGGTATTTTTTTAATATCTTGGATGTCTCCTTATATAGTATCCACGAAATCTCGGTTTTGAATCCTTCCGGGACCATGTTTTCCATGTTTTAAAAGCTCATGCACGTGCCAAACTCCCCAGTTGCGGTTGGGTTCGAGCCAATAAACCCAACCGATTTTCTGACACAAAAATCTCAGCCAAAATCCCCAGATTTATGGTTGGGTCCGAGTCAATAAACCCAATCGATTTTCTGACACAAAAATCTCACCCAAAATCCCCAGATTTACGGTTGGGTCCGAGCCAATAAACCCAACCGTAATTCTTC
This sequence comes from Papaver californicum, assembly GCA_023531435.1. Taxonomy (NCBI): domain Eukaryota; kingdom Viridiplantae; phylum Streptophyta; class Magnoliopsida; order Ranunculales; family Papaveraceae; genus Papaver; species Papaver californicum. The sequence continues at coordinate 462,428 of JAJJMC010022800.1, forward strand.
CTGGACACTTTTTTGTATTTCACTGTTTTAATCATTACTCCCTCATCCGATGTCTGATTGACCTCATTCTTTTTGGGTTGACTTCATCTTTCAATTATATATAAGATGGCAGTGAAAAAATCTTCATATATCTTCAACTAATTTTACGGTTGGGTTTGAGAGTCTAGACCCAACTGTAAATCTTCCTGGAAAATTTGCCTTCAAAACCAACTTATTTTACGGTTGGGTTTTGAGGTACTTTCTCAACCGTAAATCTTCCTGGAACTCTTGTTTCGAAGTTTTGTTTCCATCCTTTAACCTCTTCTTTGGTAGAATACACTTCAAAACTCCTAATAAATTCATAAACAAACAAAATCAAAGCATAATGATATGAAAACTAACAAGAAATCAATGAATTAGAGTATCCAAATAGTGCAAATAATGCACCTATCACAATACATCCAATACTTACGATCTGTGCTAGAATGTGTTGCTTGAAAGACAGGCAAGAACGAACGTAACTCGGGGCTTCCCTTTCATTACTTCTACTTCACTTGAGATACGAAACAAGGTCATCCACCGTTTCTTCTTATTCTACTCTCGCCAAGAATCTACTCTTAAAATCGGCATCAGGAAGTGGCCAATGGTTGTCATACCTCGGGAACTAAGAAAGCAAGAGCTTACCCCAGATTTCAATCTAGTCCAAGAGGAGGAAACCAACTTCAATATAGAGGATATACCTTTGAAAATATTAGATTTTAATATTTCTATATCGTAATTCATGAGATACATTATTTAGTAGTTACAAGAGTTCGTCTCTAAGCTAAGAGAATCGAGTTCCCTCTGTTATTGGTTGAAGGCTTAGGTCTCTTAATAAGGAATGTCTAGACAGTCACCGTAATTCCATTAGCAAAGCGTCTTTAAAAGATATATTTTTTTCATAAAAGCCTGAGTTAGGAATCCTCGATATGATAACCATGAAACCGCAAATTCAAAATCGTATAAAAATATATAGAGCATCTTCTCTGACCTTTCTTCAAAGATCTCAAAGATCACCGAGTGGTCTTCACTGAAAAAGGTTTTCAGCTTATAGGCTGGCAGGGATCATAAATCATCACCTGGTGTCACCACTAAGAAACCTGTGACATATGGAACATGAACTAGATTCACGCCTCCAGTATCATCAGTTTGATTAACTTATAATAAAAGAAGGGATCGAGACCAAGCCGAGCCACTAGTGGAGTGGTAAAGAATGCCTATATTCTTTTGGCCTGTTACTCTTTGGTTTTTGGCTCGCAATAAAGCTAGGGTCCTGATCGAGCCTGCTAAATTAGTCTAACTCTTCCTATCTATCTACTTCTCCAGACGCAATATCTTGAGTACCTATGATGGTGATCACATCTGCTGGCATATGATGTTTGGACATAAAATCGAGTCCTTGTGAATGGGCAGAACCAGATGCTCTTATTTTACAACGGTAGGGACGATTGCTTCCATTCCTGACTAGAAAGACACCAAATTTTCCTTTATGTGCTTCAACTGCGGCATAGGTAGAAGGATCTGGTACAGAAAAACCTTCAGTACAAGGCTCGAAATGGTGAATTAAGGATTCCATGGATAGTTTCATTCGACTTTGTGATGGAGGACATAGCTTACGATCGTCGGCTTTGATCATCCCACTAGGCATTTGATTATGACATTGCACAATGATCTGAACACTTTGGCGCATCTCTTCGATACATATACAGTAACGGTAATAGCGATCTCCTATGGTACCTACTGGTACGTCAGGATTTGATTAGTCATGAACATCGTAAGGTGCTGCTCTTCTCGAATCCCAGCATACCCCTGAACCTCTTAACATTACACCACTAAATCCCCAATCCGTTGCTTGTTGTGCAGTGACAGTACCAATATCCACTAAGCGTTGTTTCCACATACGGTTGCCGGTTAATATCTCTTCTGATTCGTCGATACAAGAAGCAAATTGTTGCGTGAATGAATCAATATCTTGACATGATCCAAGAGGAAGATCTTGTGCCACTCCACCTGGTCGTATGAAATTGGCATGCATCCTCGCTTCCGGGACTCTTTCATGGAATTCCAACAATTTCTCTCGCTCCTCAGAATCCCACATGAACGGAGTTGATGCTCCCATATCCACATCATGAGTCGTTGAAGCAAGTGAATGATTTGAAATTCAAGTTATTTCACGGAATAAGACTCGTATATATTGAACTCGTAATGGTACCTCGCAATTCAAAAGTCTCTCTACGGCTGAAGAATAAGCGTGTTCTTGGGCCATCGTAGAAACATAGATAGGGTCGACGACAGAACGAAGATCGGGTCAGTAGATACATTAGCAAGTAGTCTAGGTCCAAAGAGAAGTTGTGCTAGGTTAGGATCCATAGGTATAAAACGTGACCTCTTGGCTGAGCGCTTAGCAGGTTCCTCAATATCAGTTAGTTATCTTGAAAGGAAGATTCCAATAGGACAAAAAGGGATCCTCTTGGAAGGGAACTCCTGTATATAACCGAGCCATAACTCTATGGGGTCACCAGCGTTCAACAGTACCTTTGGTGTTCTTCAACAACACTTTGATGAACGCCAAAAATGAACGCAGATTGATGTAGCACAAACTCTCTTTTACATACTCTCAAAATCTCAATGGAAAATACCAAAATTTATGTATCTCAAACTCAATAAGAAAAAGAGTTTATATAGTTGTTGAAATAACACTTTTGCTGACGGTTACAGTTTGATGTGTGTCGTAAGTGCAACAAGTTAATCACTATATTTCCCACTAATTAACTAGTAATAGTAAGGATCGTTCTCACATAAAGCTGTGTAATTGATAGGTTATTTGGATTAACAAAACCAAAATAAATACTAAAAAGAGGGATTGGTTTAATTAACTAACTAAAAAGAACAATAAAAATATAAAAGGAAAAAAGATGATTATGGAGTCATTCTCCATTACCAAACGTTAACTGAATAAGTATACTTATCTATCTTTCATCAGAACCATTCATCACCAACCATAGAATAGCAATCAGCTCTGTTATCCCCAAAACTCCATTTATCACTGGATATGGAAGCGCTCGAATACCAGATTTTATCCATCTGATCCACCATGAATAAGATCTCAAGGTGTAACCCAATCGAATGCATTAGGGTTTGTGAATTTAGGTTATCATCAAACACATAAGCTCGGTCTGCTTACTAGTGTTGTCTTCACACACGATTGCTCCACATAATCCCTATGTAAGGTCTCACGTTTTCTACCTGTATAATAGATGTTCGACTATTACATGTATCTCATAACTTTCTACTAGCAATAGAGTGATCAATAGAATAATCCAATTGTACACTTGAACAATCTAGAAATCAATCATAAACCCTAGATATAGTAAAAACTAACAATAATGATTAAAACTCCAAATAAACTTGTTTTACTAATAAAGCTTCATGCTTAGAACATTGAATTCATCCTTAATCAACAAAAGAATTAGCTACTCATATTACAAGTAAGAACAAGATGAAGAAGAATGGTGGTTTCCCCCTAAAAGGGGTAAACCATAGGTTTTTGATGTAGAAGTTGTGATATGAGAGGTAAGAGGTTATAGAGATTCATTCCTTGATGTCTTGTTTGAGCCTTAAAAGTCTTCTTTTATAGCCCTCAATACTTGGGCGTCAAGTATCCTCTCTTTATAGAATTTAGAATCCTTCCGGAACCGTGTTTTCCTTGTGTTAGAAGTCCAAAAGCGTGCCCAATTTACAAAATTCAGAATGGTCTTGTTTGCAAACCTCTGTGAGTTAAATCTTCAATATTATCTTGTTTTGCTCATAACTTCTTCGTCCGATGTTGGAATGACATCATTCTTTTTGCGTTCTCTTTGTTTCTTCGTCCTCTTTAATATGATATTAAAAAAAATCCTGATTTTGGATGATTTGAACTTGGTATTTGTCATGTCTTCACTTGTAATGCTTTACTTCCTTGCTCATTCGGCACTTTGTAACTCCTTTTTTGATGATTCACCTACTATGATACATAAGATAGAAAAAAAGATTAATAACAAGTAATATGCAATAATTATAACTAAAAAAAGTACGGATTTGACACTAGAAACATGTGAATTTAGCACTTATAAAATTCCCCCACACTTACGTTTTACTAGTCCTCGAGCAAACTACTATCTAAACTAACCTAAGCTAAAATACAACAAATTTATTTCGTCAAGGACACGGTTATACTTAGCATATGTTACAAGCCTTTAAATCCCTAGGTATCCCTAGTGGATGAGTTATCGTCTCGTGAAGGCTTACAAGAGGTATACCCACAAAACCTAAATTCCAACTTCCAAACGTTCCAGAGCACATGATTCCAAAGAGCTACAACAACATAAAGTTTCTGCACACTAACAATAAGAAGAGAAGTATAAAGTACATTATTCTCATGCTTAGCTCTTGAGTTAGGATAAAACCACCATATGAAAGAATCCAGTTTCGAGAGCGATCGAATAAGCATTACGCTTCGACTTCTGCCTCACCAATAGGTTTTTTAGAAATTGACACTTAAAGACGCACTTTATGGTTCCCATGTGCGTAGGCAGGAGTGAAGATAGAAATCCTACACACATTGGATGGTGGGAAGGAAAAGGAATATTCTGAATTATATGAAGATGTCATCCCATAGAAACATGGGACTAAAAAGAACCTTTTTTTGTAGTGACCTCTTAGAAAGGAAATCAACCACTATGTAATGATGGGAACGCTTACTACCTTCTCACCCGGTCTACAATCAACACCATTCTCACAGCATCCAATAGAAACGTCTTCGGTCTTCAACTGATAATGATGAACTCTTGAACTTCGTAGAACCTTGACAATTGTAACTTTTTTTCTCAATTCCTTGTTGTTTGAAACTTCTTTATAAATTTCTTCTTTCCCACAACCTTATTGAATGAACACAAAAAGAAATATACTAAAGCAATGATAAAACATGTTTTTATATTTTTTTTTACTCTTTTTTATTACTTTTTTTCTCTCTACTTTTTATATGCTAAAATTGAAAGAAAAACTAAAAAATAAAACTAATATGGTCATGGGACAAGGATTTTACCACTTGATTCTTCACAACTTGTATTGTCTCGATATCATAAACTTCACTGACTCTTATCTTTTGATTTCTTTCGCTCTTGTACATAAGTCTTCAACATGTATATATAATTCTGCTCATTGTATTGTTTCTTTACTTGAATATGAAATTTGCCTTTTCTTGTAATGTTGCTTGTAAACCTTGAACGTATTCAACTTTCCTTCGAATTATTGATGCCCTGCTTGTTAATGATAATGGTGTTTCTATGGACATGTTGTTGTTAAGAGCATGGTACCAACTGCAAACAAGACTACAAGATAGAGTTAGCAATTCTGATGACACCCTCATGATTGATAAAAATAACACTCAAGAGATTAAAAAATAGTGTTGAAACTGGTGCGAAGTTGGGTAGGTCATCATTCTACCCGGAATTTGCACAGATGAAACACTCTAAACAGACAATTTATACAGGTACAAATAATTGCAGGTCTGGTGCCTCACTCATGGATATTGAATGATCAGCTTCTCTAATACTGTATTCTCTACCGGCGGTTTAATACCTTTTTTGTCAGCTCTATCCTTTCAACAACTAAGCACTCTGAATGTAGTTCTATAATAATTCTAAGTTTAGTTATTTCGGTTAGAACTCTGTATGTAAACTTAGCTAGAAGTATACGAAGTGACGCTAAAATATCTAAATATTGGAGGTTTTCATGCAAATATGTACAAAAAGTTTAAAAATTTACCTACAAAACTGAAAACTCTATAAAATCTATATGTTAAATACTCCCCCACACTTAAACTTCACATTGTCCTCAATGTGCAAAACCGGAATTTCTGAACTATGACGTAACCACATATTAATCCTGAAAACTGTACATATTGGTAAGGATTTTGACAAAACTTCCTTGACGAAAAGTTGTTCGTCTACATGTTTTCTATAACGTTCCAAAGGGTCACAGTGTTTCGGTAAACGGTCTGAATTTTATGGCCTTTGTACTGACAAACATGCAATCTGAAAAATTTCAGGAACAAAAAATCCGGAACTCAGTTTACCAGGACAATCTCTCCTACCTAACAGACTCCAAATTTAGATTTTATTTTTGAGGGTGATTCTTTCCTCTTCAAAAGTTTGGGTCAACCACTCAAATCGGACTCCTAATAAAGTCTCTAGAGATGTTTCATTGAACGGTCTCACTGTCAGAAATTTTTTGACGAAAAATTTCTCGCCAAAATTTTCTTCATTATAGATTCAGGATTCTATGAAATTAAACATGGGAATAAAAATATGATATGCAAACTAAGAAATTAAAAAGAAAAGAGATAGAAATACAAAAACAATGGGTTGCCTCCCATTCAATGCTTAGTTTAACGTCCTCATCCTAACCTTCTTGTTAGCGCCCGTAAACCAACAATCTGAAAATCTGGGAATCCACCCAGACAACAATATGCAGTTCTAATAACATCTTTACAAAAATGTTAGCATAAGATATAAATATCGAAACTGCTACTCTCCCCCACACTTAGTTTTTTATACACTTGGAGTGTATAACGAACACAGAACAAGGGAACTTCATTGGGTTCCTCTCGGTGAACCTGCACAATGCTAGAATCAAACACATCAAGTGGTGGATACTTAAAAGCAAAATAATCCTTTAAAACTTTAGAAGCACACAACTCCAATCCTAATTTAGGTAGCTCCTTAAAATTTGGTTTAACAACTTTTTGAAAGACTCTTTCAATCAGGGGAGAATGATTACTAGAAATAGAATTATCAAGAGGATTAGACAAACCTTCCTCTATCTCTTGTATTAGATTATTTACATCTTGTGTATCGTGGTCTTCTATCAAACTTTCTATCCGTACTTCGTTAGTCTCTGCTTCGATCGAAATCTTAGCATCATTATAATCCATGTCAAGCTCAATTGGGTCTTCCACGAAATCAATCAATTTGGTCTCATTCTCAATCTTCATCTCTTCAACACACTCATCATCAGAATTAGAATCCTCTCCTAGAAAGTCTAGTTCATTGGTGCAAATTCTAGGATCATCTGTATGAGTCTCTTCCGAAGAAATAATCGGGTCTACTACTTGCAAATCAACTGGGATAAACACATTGTGATCCGGACATTCTTTATAACATTGATATGCGTTTAAGTACACTACCCCGTTCAGAACAATGGTTATGTTATACCAAGGCTCCTCCTTTTGAATAGGCGAACGATCATTATAATGATCCGGAGTTGGCATAACTTCATCATGGTTGCAAGAAATTTCCAAATGTTGCTCATCTCCATAATAGTCTTTATCGTTCTTAAGAATTTCCAATCTTTTTGGTATTGAGGCCATACTTCTTCCTCATCCCTATTTTTTACCCAGTTGAGCAATTTTTTTGTATAATTTCTATGAATTCATTTGAATTTCTCGATATGACTCTTCCCAATCATATTTTTGTTGATGATGTTGTTGCAACTCATCTAACTTTCTACTATACTTATCTTGTTGTTGAATTAATTGCTCTATTATCCTTTGGAGTTCGTCTAACTTGGAACAAGTAGAATCTGTAGTAATAGAGAAATTATTAGAAGCATAATTATCCTCCCATCCTTGTGATTGTTCACTTACATACCCATCATAAGGTTGTTGGTATGTATGTATGAGAATAACCATAGGTTCCATACGGTATTGGTCGTAACCAAAAGATTGGTTTTGATTATACCCTTGGTACGGTTGGTAGTTGCCATAAGATTGAGACTGAAAACCGTATCCATCACCACTAAAATATGATTGATCTTGTGAACCGTAAATGTTATTTCCGAATGGAAGCATGACGACTCACAAGAAAAACGTAAAAGCTACTAAAACTTAAAATAAAAAATAAAAATAAAACCAAAAGTGATACTTACAACTTGTTTTCAGAATTTACCTCCCGCTTTTGACTACCGGATAACACCTTCAACTAGTTGTTAACACCATGAAAACCTAAAAATATGAAAACACTAAAGAAAACATGAAGATTATATAAACTACTAAACAAACTAAAACAAATAACCAATCAATTAACCACTGCTCCCCGGCAGCGATGCCAAAATTTGATGCGTGTCGTAAGTGCAACAAATTAATCAATATATTTTCCACTAATTAACTAGTAATATAGCGGTAGTAAGGATCGTTCCCATAGAGAGCTGTGTAATTGATAGGTTATTTGGATTAACAAAACCAAAATAAATACTAAAATGGAGGGTTGGGTTTAATTAACTAACTAAAAAAGATAAAAGAAAGAAAGATGACTAGGGAGTCATTCGCCATTACCAAACGTTAACTGAATAAGTATACTTATCTATGTTTCGTCAGAACCATTCATCGCCAACCGTAGAATAACAATAAGATTCGCTATCCCCAAAACTCCATTTATCATTGGATATGGAAGCGCACGAATACCAGATTTTATCCATCTGAGGCACCATGAATAAGCTCTCATGGTGTAACCCAATCGAATGTATTAGGGTTTGTGAATTTAGGTTAGCATCAAACACATAAGCTCGGTCTGCTTACTAGTGTTGTCTCCACACACGATTTCTCCACATAATCCCTCTGTAAGGTCTCACGTTTTCTACATGTATAGGAGGTGTTCGACTATTACACGTATCGCACAACTCTCTACTAGCAATAGAGTGATCAATAGAATAATCCAATTGTACACTTGAACAATCTAGAAATGAATCATAAACCCTAGATATAGTAAAAACTAAGGATAATGATTAAAACTCCAAATAAACTTGTATTACTAATAAAGTTTCATGATTAGAACATTGAATTCATCCTTAATCAACAAAAGAATTAGCTACTCATATTGCAAGGAAAAAGATGAAGAAGAATGGTGGTTTCTCCCTAAAAGGGGTAAACCCTAGGTATTTGATGTAGAAGCTGTGATATGAGAGGTAAGAGGTTATAGAGATTCCTTCCTCGATGTCTTGTTTGAGCCTTAAAAGTCTTCTTTTATAGCTCTCAATACTTGGGCATCAAGTATCCTCTCTTTATAGAATTTAGAATCCTTCCTGAACCGTGTTTTCCTAGAAGTCCAAAAGCGTGCCCAATTTACAAAATTCAGAATGGTCTTGTTTGCAAACCTCTGTGAGCTAAATCTTCAATATTATCTTGTTTTGCTCATAACTTCTTCGTCCGATGTTGGAATGACATCATTATTTTTGCGTTCTCTTTGTTTCTTCGTCCTATTTAAGATGGTATTAAGAAATCCTGATTTTGGATGAGTTGAACTTGGTCTTTGGCCTGTCTTCACTTGTAATGCTTTACTTCCTTGCTCATTCGGCACTTTATAACTTATTTTTTGATGATTCACCTAATATGACACATAAGATAGCAAAAAAGAGTAATAACAAGTAATATGCAATAATTATAGCTAAAAAAAGTATGGATTTGACACTAGAAACATGTGAATTTAGTACTTATCATAATTCCCAACTATTACAGTTGTTACTAATTCAAATGATATGATTGTTCCCAACAATCACTTTATTTAAATGAAGCAATTGTTTCTAACCGTTGCCCATTTTAAATATTCAAATCCTGACCGTTAGATTACACCTCTTTGATATGGATTAATTAGTACCGCTAGATCATAAGTGTTAAACTTGATCTAAATCATTAGATCTTAGATGATCATATAAGATGTAATCCCGACCGTCCATTTAAACTCATCGTATAAAATCAAAGGCTCCAAGTGCTCCTCGCTATGAGCGTGCTAAGAGCAATAACAAGTAAAATATAATAATTATAGCTAAACCAAATATGAATTTGACACTAGAAACATGTGAATTTAGTACTTATATACAAGCGCCATAAACTCCCATTTTCCCACGCTACGTGTGGTGTAGGTGCGGTGCTTTGGTGGAAGCACCAAGGAAGAGGTGCACCTTAGTTTTGTATTCATAAGCTAATGTTACACATATAGATTATATACAAAAAAAAACTTCAAGTTTTATGCAATGTGGGACTAAAGATTTCCCTCATATTTCAACATAACACAATTTCCATTCAATTGGATATGGGCTTAAGTGATCATTCCAAGCCCAGGAGAGCAGGAGAAGATTGAGAGACGAGATCAAATGTAAAATGAGATGAAGAAATCAGTTGAGGATTGAGGTAGCATCAAGAGGAGATCAATATGAAAATTAGGTAGCATCAAAATAACTTGGATGAGTTGACATCAAAATAAAAAAATAAGACGATGAATTGAAGTTGTAACACCCTTGAAATATGGCAGTGGTTCATTGAATATAATACAAAGGTTGATTGAACTTTCCTAACACTGCGATCTTTTTATCACAATTAGCTTCAAAGTTTTAAAAAAAAAACTCTCTAATTAAGCTTGTTCAGCTAGTAACTATCCACAGACGGGTAGCCTCAAAGGAAGCTATTGCCGGATCAATACTGTAATGTGTGTTGAAAATCTCATGATACAGGAAGATCGTGATAGTCAAATTGGATAATTTCAATGGGCCGAGACATTGCAAAATGTATCAGACATGAACATCATCTGTCGAGGGTAAGCGAATATGTTGGATGGGTTGGACCAGGAACTTATCTCATAATGGATGCAAAAATCAGATATCTTGCTACATATTCCAGAGTCAACGACTTTATTATTATAAGGTGGTGAGATTTTCATACTCCTGAAATAATTGTAGTATTTTGACGAATGTAATATAAGTAATTATTTGAACTTTCCTAATAGAGTGACATTTTCAGCACTATTGATTTTAAAATTTAGAATATACTTTATAATTAAACGTGCTAGAATAGAAATGATCTGGAGATCGATGGCCGGCGGATCGAATTGACTCATAAAATCACCTGTAAATGTTACTTGATTGCTAGAGGCGGATTGTTGTCTAACAGCCAAAAGTCGGATTGTGTCGGTTTGTCCGATGGATTAATCACATGATAGATAACGGTTTTCCATTTATATAACCAAACCCAAAAACTCATATAAATAAAAATAAATACATATCAAATTAGGAGACAGTGGTCAATTAGCATCAGACAGATGGAGTAAAAGGAAATCACCAAAAATTAAACAAAAACAAAAAGTTGAAATAGGAATGACAATGTTCCTTAGACAAAGTTAAGCATGGGATCCATTGTTGAATTTCTTGGCATCTTCCGTTGCAGCATTGGCAGAAGCATAGTAGGATACACAAAACAGTCCATGAACAAAACAGAATATCCCTCCAACGGATAGAAATTTGTTGTGTGAGAACCCGCACGATGACCTATTTTTTGAGTTCGCCAATGCTCCTATTATCAATACCGAGAATCCAACAACTAATACAATCCTGAATCATCATTGTATCAATAAATTAGTTCCAATGAAGATTAGTTGATTTGAAATTAACATACTTACTAAATTCGTACCATAACCATCGTTCGTGGTCCATGTTATATATTATACATGCTGTCCAAAATGTAATAATTACCGGGGCCATAAACGCCATGAAGAAGCTTTAAGTACTTAAACTAATGTTCAAGGTCATGGTTTGACTCTGACCCTGTTGCTTAACTGTATTGAAAGCTAATCTTAATCAGGCCCTAACACGTGGATACGTCGACAGAGAATTACTAAGAAAACAAGAAAGTTGGTTGGAGCCTCGAAGGATTAAGGACAGATTTTTCCTTTGGCTTTGCTCTAAAAGCATATCATCTTTCTTTTCTTTACCTTCGGTTTTGTTTCTTTTTTTCTTCAGTTTTTCTCAAATCAGGCCGTTGCTTGCCAAGAGACAATCAACTTAGAGGCCGACACCAGCTTGAAGGACATATCTTTCCTTTTGCCTCAAGGGACATTATGCCCTTTTTGTATTTTTGGGCCTTTGGATATGATTTTTCAAAATGTGTAGTGCGTGCCTAAAGTTCGACTTTGAGAATGTATGTTAATAAATAACCTGTTCATTTTAAGGGCTACCTAAAATTAATTTGGGGTGACTAATAAAACAAAATAAAGTCATTATGAAGTAATATCAATACACCCCTTATCCATATATTTTTTTAATGGTTAATCTGCCTTTGTTTAACTAGTGTTAAAAATTAATTAAATTAGTTAAATTATAATTAATTAATTATTTTTTTGTAAAAATAATATTTTTTTCGAATAATTTTTTTAAATAACTTTATTTCAATTTTTTTTTAATTTCTTTTGATAGCTTTTTCCAAATTTTTGTTTAAAAATTAATTAAACTTTTTGTTAAAAAAAACAAAAATAAATAATCGGTAGATAACTAATTTTTCGAAACTACCGATTATGGTAGTAGAAAAATTCAAAAAATTTAAAGTTTAAGAAAAATTATTTCTGGGGCTAGTTTCATAATCGGTAGGTTAAGAATTTTTTAACCTATCGATTATGCATGTAGCCTCAAATTGGAAATCGAAAAAATTATCAAAATTCTAACATTTTGAAAATGCACAATCGGTAGTTTAAATTTTTTTTAACCTACCGATTATACATGTAGCCCCAAATTGGAAATCGAAAAAATTATTAAAATTCAAACATTTTAAAAATGTACAATCGGTAGTTTAAGAATTTTTTAACCTACCGATTATGCATGTAACCCTAAATTGGAAATCGAAAAAATTATCAAAATTTCAACATTTTGAAAATGCGCAATCGGTAGTTTAAGAATTTTTTAACCTACCGATTATGCATGTAGCCCCAAATTGGAAATCGAAAAAATTATCAAAATTCCAAAATTTTGGAAATGCATAAGCGGTAGGTTAAGAATTTTTTAAACTACCGATTATGTATGTTGCCCCAAATTAGAAATCGAAAAAATTATCAAAATTCCAACATTTTGAATAATCGGTAGTAATCGAAATTGTCAAAACTACCTATCATACAATGATTTTAACAAAAAATTAAAAAAAAAAGTAAAAAAAAAATTATTTTTTTAAAATAAAAATTGGAAAAAAATATTTTTTTGTAAAAACAATTGAGAAAAATTATTTTAAAAAAAAAATTGAAAAAAAAATATTTTTTAGATTAGTGAAAGGATTAATGGTAATTGTTTGGTTACTAAGAGGCTATTTAAGTATTTTTACATACCACTAGGTTATCCCATAACCACGTCTATGAAATTAGTTTAATTGCTCTAAATTAGTTTTAGATAGCCCTCAAAATGGCCAGGAGAAATAAAAGCTTTCAAGAACTAGTACTGCAAATTACCAAGAAAGAACGAAGCAAGCAGCTGCCAATTGCTTGTTAGCAGAAGATCTATCCAACTCATCTTTTGAACAAATACAGACACATCCACCAAGCAAAGTAGCTATAACATGAGCTAGAGCCAGGAGTGAAGCTGCAGCTAACCCTAACTTGAAAGCTTGACTGCTTGGTTCTTTACATTCAAATATCCAGAGCTTTAAATGTTTCACCTGCATATTGAATTTCACTGTATATGTCAAATGTCTCTCCTTAAAATGTGAAATCGGTTTACATAACAGAAGTAGAAATGCTTAAACACAAAATTCACCTTGTTCTGAGCAATCTCTGCTTGGATTCCAAGTACCCCAGCTACTATATCCAGGCAGACAATCAACAGGCAGATCAGTGCAGCTATTGCTTGATGCTTTCCCATTTTTGATCGAATGTTCTTAATTAACTTACTAGCCTAGGACTACTCCAGAGATGATATGATCAAGGATGAAGAGAAAATGAGGGTTTAGCACAATATCTTTTTGTGAGGGAAAGAAAGAAGAACTCTTAACCTCTTATGGGCATAAAGATGAAGTGGAGACTGGGGAGAGAATAATTCAAGTTGAAACCAGTGGGAACTATATATGGTTGCCTTGGTGATATTTATCATCATCATCTACTAGACGGATAACTAATTATGTGTGAGAAAGAATTGAAAGAAAAAGCTTCTTTGATCTTTACAGTTTTCTTCCTCTACTTTCTTCCTCTCTTTTTTCTACTTTTTGCCCCCTTCTCATTTCTTTGGGTCTTCGAAATATTCTTTACATGGGAGACAAGAAAAGTAGAGAATCACCAGCTCTATATTTGAGCCTATCTTTTCTTTAGTTACATTTTCTTTTTCTCCATCTAAATTTAGACCCATGTTTGATGGAACCAAATTGTCTATCAGAATCCTGATAAAAAAAAAAGAAAAATCTTTCGGTATAATTAGTAAAAATCTAAAATCTATTCGTAATTTTAGTTTTTTAATAAAATATATAGTAATATCTGATACCGAGCAGTGAGATACCTATATACCATTTTTATCTCCTATTTTTTTATATTTTTATATTGCAGTATCTAAATTCTAAAATCTAAAATACTGAACTTTCTAGGCCTGTAATAGATCAAGACTAAACTGTTATAAACCAGTACTTTTAGAATACGTAGGAGAAATATTTTTTAATATAAAAAAACCAGTTGATGAGGAAGGCTTTATCACTGCAAAAAGAAGAAGATCAAGGTTAGCTAAGATGTATCAAGCACAGCTAGAAATCCCTCCGATGTTGCAAACAGAAATAATACAAAGCAATCAAGAACAAGGAGATCAATAAAAGTGGAGAGGAAGATCATAGGAGGGTCAATGGGCAGAAAAGGACTAAGAGAGATTATTCACCTAGCTATCTGGTCAGGTAACAAAAGGTGTTTCTGCTGGCTCAGTCTCAAGGCGGGAATCTGGCTAAGTAGGCTGTTGAAGGAGGATGCAAAGATTGAAGGGAACAAGACTGGTATATGGAGTTACAAAGAAAATTTGGAGTGGATGTCCGCATCAAGGAATGATAATGAACATGGCAAGTTCATCTGCTTACAGGTCTTTCATAATCGAGAGTACCCATCCTCACTGTATTTCCCAGTCGGCAGCAATGAAGATGGTTGGTGGAATACAAGGGTATTCTTAGAAGACCTGATGAATGTTTTTGCAACTCAAAAAGCAAGACATCGGGAAGTTTTATCAGGGGCTTATGAATGGGTAACTGGAAATCAAAATCATCAAAAGGACTTTCAAAGGACAAAAACCAATAATAATGCCCGGGCAGTTAGAAAACAAATAGAACGAAATGATACTGTTAATATCAATCATCGGCCAATTTTGAAGTTGCCTAATGCCAAAATGGAATTAAAATCCCTCTGCCAGAGAACAATGGTGGTGGAAGTGTCTGCAAAAGAATTTGATTGGAATGAAGTAGGAATCTGGGTGATGGACAAATTCGATTGGACTTTTGGGTTTGATTTACAACCCCTTGGTGAGGATAAAGCTGTGTTTACAATTAAAACCATTGATGAATTCACAAGGGTCAGAAATTTTAAACGATGGAAAATTGGAGATTCAGTAATCAGTACTTACCCCTGGTTTGTTGGTATCACTGCCATCTCTAAACCAAAACAGATGGAAACCAAACATCTTTGGATTGGGGTAGGAGGAGTCTCTTATGAACTTTGGGATTACTCCACATTCGAAGACATAGGGGAATCCTTTGGGGGGCTGGTGGAAGTGAGTCCGGAAACTTCAATGGCAACAGATCTATCAGAAATCAGAATCAAGGTGAAGGGACCAGTTAGCAATGGAGTTTGGTGCCAGGATCTTCTGTTAGGGCTTTCAAAAACTTGGGTTGAAATTAAATTGATTGGTGAAGTTCTGGAAACCCAAAAATCTGATTTCAAACCCATCTTTATCGATAAAGATCTTTGGTACCATAACAAAAAAAAAATATGGCGTCGGAAGAGTGGTCAGATGACCAGAGATGGGGAAGAAGATGAACTGAAGCGTGGTGATTTGGGGCTAGAATCATTTTGTTCAGAAGCTAATCCTAGGTGTTAGAGAGGGAGTGGCGGAGACAGTGGCTTTGTATACGTCAGGTGTTAGAGAGGGAGTGATGGAGGCAGAGGTAACGAATGTTTCTAAGCCACGTGGATCGAAAATTCCTGCATCAGTACGAATCAGCTTTAATTCAAACTTAGAAGCAGCTTCTCATCACGTGATTCTTTCTAAGTCAAAAACCCTAGAATTTTTTGGACATGGGCTACCTTTATTGAGCCAAAAGAACTTCTCCTCAACATCTAATGTGATTACTAAGAATCATTCAGATGCTGGCCCATCAGGATTTGCTCCTGTCTGTTTTGTCCCAAGTCCGGCTACAGACCCATCAGGCTTCTCAACAGGCTTTCCTCCTGCCTGTTTTGCTGCCAGATCGGATCCTGACCCAACATGCCTCTATTTGGCTTTCAGCTCAATCTCTATGGGTAATTCTTCTTTGAGAAGTCTAAAGAAGAAATTAAAGACTAAGCTCTCTAAAAAATTTCAATCTAGCTCTAGTTTACCTTTTCATATTAATGAGGAAGCTTCAAGCAAAGAAGAAATTAGAGATATGGAGCGAGGCTCAAGGCCATTCAAGACAATTATGATCGTAATAAATTCAAGGAAGTGCGCAAGGAATTATCACGCGATAATGAGGATGCGGCGTCGCAAACAAGTTGTAGTCAAAAGCTACACGGTGTTGGTGAGGATCTAGAGATGTCCAATGGAATTCACGAGAAATTGATGCTTCTCTTCGACAAAATTAAAGAAGTCGGTAAGTACTCGGGGATTGAATTCTCCAATAAATAATTTAATTTTGTGTCAAACTCTATTATATCTCATGTGCATGCTTTCAAAGATGTTATGGATGCGGGAGCTAGCGACACAAATTAATGTTTGTCTTGTTTGGTTTTCTTCATTCCTATGGATACTTTGTTTCTATTATGTGTAAGATTATTTGTTAGAATGTTAACGGTCTTGGAGACCTGGATAAGCGCTGAAAATTAAAAAATCTTGTGAAACGGTGGAATCCAACTATTCTCATGATACAAGAGACGAAGCTTAAGGCTTGCACCGAGAACATTGTGGGCCAATGTTGGGGGGCAACTCCTTGTAAGTGGATTGCACTTCACTCTTATGGAATCGGGAGGTATTTTGATGATTTGGAATTCGGATTTGATTGAAGTGGAAGACTTTCTTGATGGTACCTTTACCATTAGTATTTCTTGCTGAAATTTAGAGGATAATTTTTGTTGGGCTCTAATCGGTGTATACGGTTCTTGCAATGTGAATGAAAAAAAAAAAGCTTTCGCTTTGAGCTCACTACTTTGCATGGCTATTGGGATGGAATACCTTTGTGTTTGGGTGGTGACTTCAATGAGATTAGATTTATGGAGGAGAGAAGAGGGTGCCATAGAATCTCAAACTCTATGAAACTCTTTAATGACCTTTGTAATGATCTTGATCTTGTGGATATGCCTCTTTACGGTGCTAAGTACACTTGGGGTAGACCGCCAAATAAGAAGAGCAAGATTGATCGTTTTCTCGTCTCTTCGGATTGGGAAAATCATTTTCCACATGTTACTCTCAAGCGCCTTGCAAGACCTTTCTCGGATCACTTTCCTATCGAGTTAGGCTCTTTGGATTCGGATTGGGGTGCTTGCCCTTTTCGTTTTCAATTATCTTGGCTTGAAGGCACTAACATAATACCCTTAATGAAAGAATGGTGGGAGTCTTTTTCCTTTGTAGGTATTGCCGACGAATGTTTTACGAGGAAGCTAAACGCTTTAAAGGAGAATTTGAAGGTGTGGAATAAAGAAGTCTTTGGTTGCATTGAAAGGGCCATTGATACGGCTCTTACCAAGTTGAAAGATTTGGACGATCTAGATGATGGGAGGGGTCTCACCATAGATGAAGAAGACTTGCTTGTGACGGCTAAGGTGGATTTCGAGGTGGCTCATCGGCGGCAAAGCGTGATATGAGATAAAAGTATAGAATTAGATACCTTAGAGATGGAGATCGCAACTCAAGATTTTTTCATCGAGTAGTGAAGGGTCATAGAGCTTCAAACAACATCTTCAACCTTGGTATTAATGGTCGATGGACCGGAAACAAAGAAGAAATTAAGTTGGGCATTGCGAATTATTTTGAGTCCGCGTTTAAGGAGACATCATACAATCGTCCAAGAATCAAAAATATGTGTCTTAAGAAGATTGATGAGGAGTCTCGTTTATGGTTGGAGAGGTCTTTTAGTGAAGAGGAAGTGAGAAACGCAATTAAAAGCTTGGGAATAGACCGTGCTCCGGGTCCGGATTGTTATCCTATGAAGTTTTTTATTGTTTGTTGGGATTTTATTAAAGAAGATTTGATGAAGGTTTTTAAGGAATTCCATGACCACAATGTTCTTCACTCGTCTTTAAAAAATAACTTTATTGCTCTTAATCCAAACAAGGTGAGCGTAGAGGAAATTAAAGATTTTTGGCATAGTAGCCTTTTAGGGAGTGTGTATAAAATCATCTCCAAGGTATTGGCGGAACGTCTAAAGTTATATCTTCCTTCTCTAATTTCTTCGTCCCAATCTAGTTTTATTAAAGGTAGACAAATCCTTGATGGTGTGTTGATAGCAAATGAATGTGTGGAGTTTAGATTCCATCAAAAATTTCCGGGTTTGGTTTGTAAGCTCGATTTTGAGAAGGCTTTTGATAACGTAAATTGGAACTTTTTAAATGAATTCTTATTTAAAATGGGGTTTGGTGGTGTTTGGAGGGCATGGATTAGAAATTGTTTAACGTTATCTAAATTTTCGGTTCTCGTTAATGGTTCGGCCTATGGTTTCTTTGGAAGTGAAAAGGGACTTCTTCAAGGAGACCCACTTTCTCCCTTTCTCTTTACAATTGTGGGTGAAGTCTTAAGTTGTATGTTGATTAAAGCTCAAGAATTTGATCACATTTCGGGGTTCTCGGTAAAGGAAGAAGGAACAAAAATAAATCATTTGCAATTTGCCGACGATACAATTGTCTTTCTTGATGCAAATGAGGAACAAGTTGCTACCCTTCGTTACCTTCTCCTTTGTTTTGAGTTAACTTCGGGCTTGAAGATTAATTTCTCCAAGAGTAGTTTGTATGGAGTCGCGGTGGAAGAGGGTCTTGAAAACTATGCAAACATGTTGGGATGTAAATATGAAAGCTTTCCTAGTATATACCTTGGTATTCCGTTGGGCTGCAAAGTAGGAGGGTCACAAAAATGGGAGAAAACGCTTGATACTTGTGCGAAAAGGATTACTTGTTGGAACGGAAAATAAATAGCAAAAGGAGGTAAGTTAACTCTCATTAAAAGCATTTTTGCGAGTTTACCAATTTACTATCTCTCCCTTTTTCTTGCTCTTTGCGCCATAACTAAGAAAATTGATAAAATGGTGAGGAATTTCTTATGGGATGATGATCAAAATATTAAAAGAATTCACAATATTAGTTGGAATATGGTGACAAAACCGAAGGAAAAGGGAGGGCTTGGTATTAAAAGAACTAAAAGAGTGAATTCGGCTTTGCTAAAAAATGGTGGTGGCGCTTTGGCTTAGAGAAAGATGCGTTGTGGAGGAAGATAATAGTCGAGAAATTTGGTGAATCTCTTACCGGTTGGGAAACACTCCAACCTAAAGGTTCAAAAGGAGGTAGCCTTTGGTATAACATTTATAAAGAGCTCGAAGATTTCAACAAACATATTAAATTCAAGGTTGGCGCGGGGAAGGAAACTAGATTTTGGGAAGATGTTTGGATTTGTGATGGAAGATTATGTGACATGTTTTCTTTGGCCTATGAAGTCTCAAGGACCAAGGAGCTTGTGGTAGCCCGTATGTTCGATGTAGTAGATGATGATATAAGGTGGAAGTTTATGGCTAGACAAAGATACCCGCAAACCATCTCAAATGAAGTAGCAAGTATATCAAATCTTCTCTCCTCTTTCTCTTTTCAAGAAGGTGTTTCGGATTGCCGAATTTGGGATGGAAATGACAATGGTCAATATACGGTTAAAGATGGTATTAAGAACGAAGAGGAACAAGATGTGTCAATTTTTACAACCGATGTTGTTTGGAGCCGCAATTATCCTTGCAAAATTAATTTCTTTCTTTGGCTTCTCTCTCATTAAAGGTTAATGACAAAAGATAAGTTTCTAAGAAGGGGCATGTAGGTATCTAGCCTTTGTTGTTTTTTGGTGAAAACGATGAGACTAGTGTGCATCTTTTCTATATTGTTGGAGGATCCGAAGGATATGAGACTACTTTAAGGAAGGGCCTAGGAGTAATTGGATTTATAACTCCAATGTTACTACAAACATAAAATCTTGCAAATTCAATTGGGGAGATGATCGTCTTAGTCGAATTTGGAATAACATTCCGGTAGCAATTTGATGGTGTATTTGGAAGGAGCGCAATGCAAGAGTCTTCGAAAACAAAAGGAAAGAATTAGAAAGTATTATTAGAAATATTAAATTACAAGCTTTCTTTTGGGCCGAATCGAATACAAAAATGTTGGGTCTAACCGCAAATATGGTTATAGCTCTTTGGGACTCATTATTTTGGCCCCTTTGATTTTGTGTGCTCTCTTTTTTTTTTTTGTTTTTTTTTTTATCTTCTTTTGTTTTTATTGGGTTGAGATACCCCCTTAAGTACCTCTTCTTTTCAATGAATTTTTTTTATCCGATCTAAAAGAAAACGGTTGATGAAAAGTATTGTTGCATGCTTATAAGGCCAGCGAGACAATGAACAGAGACGGTGTAACTAACTGGTATGACCCAATTTTATACTTCGGGAACTAATGTTTTAGTGAAGGCGAAATGAGGGTTAATTTAAATTTTTCTCTATAAAATGATTTTCTCATAGTTTACAAAAAAAAAAAGAAAAAATGATTACAAAGATTTAGTCCTAGCAGGAAAAATAAACTTTGAAAACTTATCATTTTAACAGTATCAAAGCAAAATTTTGTTGAAGGTCACAGACATTTGCTTTAAATTGTTTAGGGTGTCAATTGCATTTCAATAATAGTCAGAAAATACCGTTTCCAAAATGTTACTTTCAGATCTTAATAAATTATATTAACATTAATTAAAGTTATTTTTCGCTCATGTTGGAAGAATTAATTTGTCCTTTAGATTATTCTTCAAAGTGACTATTGATTTACTTTACAATTAACATCTCCTCGAGATTGATTCCAAAGATACTCTACATTTCCTATTCATCTTTTCATTCGTTCATTTTCCATATGCATCCAGCATTTCCAGCTAAGGTTAGATACTTAGATTCCAGTTTAATCCGGAAGTCGATCACCGACGGGCCTTTTGAATACCAATCTCTTCCGATAACCGGCCCATTCATTCAGTCGTTGGCTATTTACGTGGGTGAACAAAACAACCATATCTACAAATTTTATCCGGTTCAATCCGAATTTTAGCAGGTAGATAATCAGTTTGTTTTGATGGATTGGACATGGATGAATTTCTAAAACCGGTTATTTTAATGGGTTAGACGTGAATGAATATCACTCGTCCATTGGACACCCTGCCCGGTTATAATAAACAGTTAATGTTCGCTGATATGTAACCTTTCCACAAGTCAAATAGGTATTAGTTTATTTTTTTGTGAGAAAGATAATATTATACATTAAATAAGAGATAGTACATCTTTAGCCAGATTTACATGTAGAGTAGCTGGTGGAACCTGCCACCACTCTCCTGTATTACAAGTTTTACGAACATATTAGCTAAAAAAATTTACGTCTTATTGCAAACTCCAGTAACATAATTAAAAGATCAGTTACTTTGGTTTTTACAATGTAGAACACACCTAGGGATGCACAGGAACCGAAGGACCGGATGGGAACCGACAGAACCGAATCGAAAACGGATCGGAACCGAGAAATTCGGGACGGATACAGGTACACGGGTAGAGAATCGACCATAGGGAAGTACAGGTACTCGGTTCTACCTAGGAACCGACCAGAACCCGACCGAGTGTACCACATTGTTTTATCCGTTGATTAGATTTTTGAGTTTTAATCCCAGCCGTCTGTGTTAGGTAAATGTTACTCGATCGAGTTGAGGACATTTCACATTTCTTCTCTTCTGTTCTGTTCATTTCTTCTGTTCTTCATCGAGTTGAAGTCTAGAAGACCACTATCAGTAGATACTCGATCGAGTTGAAGACCACCATCAGTAGATATTGTAGATTCAATACCACCTTCTTCTTCTTTTTCTTCCTCCCTAAACTTCTTCTCCCACCATCAGTAGATTCAGGACCACCATCAACACAGGTAACATGTTATTCTTACCTAAATCTTATTGTTGTATCGTATTTAGAGAAAACCCTTGTTGTGTATATGTTGATTCATGATAATCTGTTAGGTTATGATTTCAGAGGATTTATTAGGGTTGTGTATTTCCTAGTCAGGTTATGATTTCAGAGGATTTATGAAGGCTCAACAACTCTGAGCACATTATCAAATCTCAAATCTCCAACTCTTATATTTATTAGGGTATGTACTTGAATTCAAATTTATTAGGGTATGTACTTGAGTTCAACTTTATTGTTAGTTTTAGCTTAATTGATTTCTACTTCAGTTGGAAACCCTAGCTAAATTCTGAGTTAATCAGGTTTTTGAACTGATTTATGTTTCTTAAATTTGGGGGGGTTTTGAACTTATTTTATGTTTCTTAATTAGGTTAATGAGTTATTTTTTTTTTGTGATATTTGTACAGAATTGGAGCAAAGAAAAGTAAAAGGAGAAGGTTAACAACATGCCCTTGTTTGGTCAAGCACTCAAGCTAGGGCTTAATATGTGATTTTGCTTTGTAAGGTCAGTACTTCAGCTGGTTTAATAAATATTAAGGTTAACAACATGCTCAACCGTACCCGGAGTTCTTGTGTTGGGTCATTTAGGGTACAGAAAGGCCTTAATATTTATTAAACCAGTTGAAGTAATGATCTTACAAAGCAAAATCACATATACCCTAGCTTGAGTGCTTGACCAAACAAGAGCATGTTGTTAACCTTCTCCTTTTACTTTTCTTTGCTCTAATTCTGTACAAATCACAAAAAATAACAACTCATTAACCTAATTAAGAAACATAAAATAAGTTCAAATCCCCTCAAATTTAAGAAACATAAATCAGCTCAAAAACCTAATTAACTCAGAATTTAGCTAAGGTTTCCAACTGAAGTAGAAATCAATTAAGTTAAAACTAACAATAAAGTTGAACTCAAGTATATACCCTAATAAATTTGAATTCAAGTACATAGCCTAATAAATATAAGAGCTGGAGATTTGAGATCTGATACTATGCTCAGAGTTGTTGAGCCTTCATAAATCCTATGAAATCATAACCTGACTAGGAAATATACAACCCTAATAAATCCTCTGAAATCATAATCTAACAGATTATCATGAATCAACATATACACAACAAGGGTTTTATCTAAATACGATACAACAACAAGATTTAGGTAAGAATAACATGTTAACTGTGTTGATGGTGGTACTGAATCTACTGATGGTGGGAGAAGAAGTTTAGGGAGGAAGAAGAAGTTGGTATTGAATCTACAGTATCTACTGATAGTGGTCTTCAAATCGATTGAGTATCTACTGAT
Organism: Papaver californicum; assembly: GCA_023531435.1. Lineage (NCBI taxonomy): Eukaryota > Viridiplantae > Streptophyta > Magnoliopsida > Ranunculales > Papaveraceae > Papaver > Papaver californicum. The sequence continues at coordinate 485,958 of JAJJMC010022800.1, forward strand.
AGTGGTCTTCAAGACTTCAACTCGATGAAGAACAGAAGAAATGAGCATAACAGAAGAGAAGAAATGTGAAATGTCCTCAACTCGATCGAGTAACCTTTACCTAACACAGACGGCTGGGATTAAAACTTAAAAACATAATCAACGGATAAAACAATTCGGTACACTCGGTTCGGTTCCGGTCGGTTCCTAGGTAGAACCGAGTACCTGTACCTCCCTATGGTCGGTTCTCTACCCATGTACCTGTACCCGTCCTGAGCTTCTCGGTTCCGGTCCGGTTCCGTCGGTTCCTGTGCAGCCCTACACCTATGTAACAAAGGAGGATATTTCAAGAGAGGGAGAAGACCTGTATTTACAGAAAGCATTAAGTTTTTACAGTCATATTCAAATATTATATTACCCCATTTGTTTGCTTTAGCCCATTGCATTGCTTCCAGTAGAGCCCATCTTTCAGCTTGATGTACATGTGTTACCCTCGTAAGAATTCCCTTTCCTGCGACAAATGACCCTACAGAGTTTCTTGTTATCATTTCAATACCAGCCAAATGAAAGGGTTTATAAAAAGAGGCATCAACATTGATTTTTAATGTATCTGGTGGAGGTGGAGTCCAATGATGATCATGTGTTGTATAATGACTACTATGAGATGGATGAATATTAAGATCAATGTCATTTAAACACTTAAAGAGATGATGAATAAAAGAATTAGGATTGATTGATTCATGTTGAAAATGAATTCTACATCTGTACTTCCAGATATTCCAAATGGTTGGATAGTTCCATATAAAGATGGTGAATCTGAATTAAAGTTGATGATAGAATTTTTCGTCCAAGAAGTTATCCATTCATGAAGAGTTGTAAATTGTTGTAGATGATTCAAGTGCTGGGGTAAAGAGGCTTTCCAAATAGATAAATCAAAAGGGCCGTTAAAATAAGTGACCCATATCTTTTATTTGTTGATTATTGCAGAGAGCACAAAGACTATCATTTGCAGAAATATGATGTAAAGTAGCTTTGACATGTAATGCATTATGTATAACTTTCCACATAAATATCTGCAACTTAAAAGGTATTTTTAATTTTCAGAATCTCAACCAAAAAGAAGTGTTGAAGGGTGTAGGTATTGAAGGAAGGTTTATATTACATAAATGGTAACAAGTTGAAGCTGTTGTGAAATGACCATCTGAGGCAAGTGGCCATTGCAAAGTATCTTTAAATTACAAATTAAGAGGAATAGTTAAGATAGAATGCACCTAGAGATGAGTGAACAACTGATGAAGAAGATGTACATTCCATTGAGATATCTCTGAGTTGATTAGTTGAGATACCCATTGAATATCATTTGTATTGAGGTCATCCCAGGAATAGAGAGCTAGAGATTCACTAGGAATCCAATTGTGCTTCCATATATTGATAGTTTTACCATCTCGAACCTGCCACTTGCTGAATCGCTGAACAATCTGTACACCATGCATAATGCTTTGCGAAATCCAACTAGATTTTTTCTCATCAGGAGGAGGTTCATATTTGAGATCATGATAAGGGAAACATTTTGTTTTCAAAAAGCAACATATGGATCATAGGGTTATATATCATATTTCAAGCTAATTTTTCTAACATAGCATGATTATAATGATGAAGGTGTTTTAATCCTAACCCTCCTAGTCTTTTAGGAAGTTTCATATTTTCCCAGGAGATATAGTGTCTATTGTTCTGATTGGATGAATTATTCCACCAATAGTTTCTTTGAATTTGATCCATATGTTGGATAGTTGTGTCAGACAGCTTTAAAACTTGCATATGATATATGCTCATAGTGCTGAGTACATAGTTAAGTTGAGTTATCTTACCAGCTTGGTTGATGATTTTACTGCTCCAGCTTGAAGTTTTGCTAACATATGATCTAGAATAGGTTGACAGTATTTAGTTCTTGATTTATGCAGCAGAAGGAGTATTCCCAGGTATTTCTCACCATGTCCCATACCTTTCATATTAAGAATGTTAGTAAAATGGTTTCTAAGAGAGGGGGAAACATTCTTACTAAAAAAGATAGTTGATTTCTGTAGATTTACAACTTAACCAGAAGCTTTACTGAACTGAGTGAGAATATTTGGAAGATTTTTGAGATAAGTATAGGAAGCTTCAAGGAATAGTAAACAATCATCTGCAAAGAATAAATGACTTACCTCTGGACTGTTTTTGTTTTTGTTTTTTTGCAATATTGATGCCTTTCAAATTTCCCAGAATTATTTGATATTGAATTCTAGAAAAACTTTCCATAATGATAAGGGAAAGATAAGGTGATAATGAGTCACCTTGTCGAATTCCTCTAGATGGATTGAAAGGGGTTAAAGGGATACCATTGATGAGGACAGAAATGTTGGTTGTTGTGATACATTGTTGAACAAGTTGAATCCAATCCTGATAAAATCCAAACTGTAAGAGAATATCAAAAAGAAAAGGCCATTCTAATTTGTCGAATGCTTTCGACATATCAAGTTTTAGGCCAATATAAGTTGTTTTTTTTTTTTTTTTTTATTCTTCACTGAATGAATAAGTTCATGGGCTATTATGACATTTTTTTTAATATGTCTGCCTGGAATATAGGCACATTGAGTAGGGGATATGAGATTTGTAAGTAATGGTTTTAGTCTGTTGGAGATGAGCTTTGAAATTATCTTATAACTAACATTACATAAACTAATTGGTCTATAGTTATTGGGAGTTTATGAATGTAATGTTTGGGTATAAGAATTTGAAAGTATGATTTATAGCTCTAAGCATGAATTTATGGGTTAAAAAATGTTGAACCATAGAGACAACTTCATTACCTACAATTCAATATTGTTGGTAGAAAGCAGCTTGGAATCCATCTGGTCCCGGTGAATCCCAAGGTCTGATATGGAAAACAACACCTCTAATCTCTTTTCAGATGAAATTTGAAGAAGTCTTTGTTATCTTCTTCAGTTATACATTTCTTGAAAATGAGATAAGATAGAGGTATGTTGAACAAGGTTAGTAGATGTCTAAATATTAGAAAAATGATTAAAAAGAGTATTCTCAATATCCTTTTTGGAATTATGCCAAAGACCAAAATAGTCTTTAATGAAGTTATATGTTTTTTTGTTGTAATTTTCTGTAGCATGAAAGTAAGAAGTATTTTTGTCAGCATCTTGAGAGTGAGTTATAGCTTTTTGCATGTACAAGTCTTTTTGAATGGATAACCAATGTTCAAGGGATTTGTTCAGATGATAAATGGTAGGATGAGTAGATGGATAATTTAAATTGTGGTAGTGCTGGAGCTGTTGATGTACTGATTGAATCTGATTTTCAATGTAACCAAAAGAGTTTTTCTTCCAGAGCTGAAGTTGTTTTCTATATTTGAGTTTGGAGAAAAGTTGATAAGATGGAGAACCTAAAAAGTTTTGAGACCAACTATTATTTATAATATCAATATAAGAAGGTTGAGAAAACCAACATCTATATAATTTAAAAGGTGGATGATTAGGTCCAGAATCTTGGCAGGTGGATAATAATAGGACAGTGGTCAGAAGTAAAAGGTGGTATATGTTGTAGAAAAGCAGAGGAGTAGTTGTTTATCCATAGAGTATTGACTAGGGCTCTATCTAATTTAACAACAATATGATTATTGTTTGTTCTATGATTAGACCATGTTGTAGAAGATCCAGAGAAACCCAAATCAATCAATCCTAATTGTTGTATAATATGTCTAATTGATCTGGAATGATTATGATGAGTATTATGAGAACTGAAAACTTCTGAATCAGTCATAATAAAATTGAGATCACCTATCAAGACCCAAGGTAAATTAACATAATGATGCATATCTAACAAATATTATCATTGATAGTTGGGTTTACCCCGAAGTCTGAATACTAATCTCATATCTCTAGTCGTTATTCGTAGTGAATCAACTAAGTCTAAATAAACCCCTAGTTTTCAGGATATCTCTTTGTAAGTCAACTAGCTTCTATCAATTTCTATCTATTTTATCGGTTACTTTTCGATTCTACTCCGCTGTAAAATTTTATTATCACTTTAACGCTTCCGTGCTGCATCAATCAGGATGCTGAGTATGAGTGTGCAAGGTAACATGAATGCTATGTTTAGTAATATTCATAATTTCAATATCAACACCAAGCTTTCAAGATATAGAGATTCCACCGGATAAACCAATAGGAGAAGCATACCAGAAATGAGGGTACTTAAATTTTTGAAGTAAAAAATGCGTTCTAGGATCCTTGGTTTTGGTTTTAGATTAAAAAAATATCAGGGTTGTATTTGGTAATGCAAAATTATAACTAATCTTGAGTTGAGGGGTTTCCAAAACCCTGAAAATTCCATGAGATAATTTTCATAATAAGAATTGTGTAATGACAGCTTAAAGTAAGAAGAAAAATGATAGAAATTACATGTTGTCCATCATCAGTGAGGTTACGATTAAGAAATCGATTCCCTACAGCAATGTCCCAAGCAGTTGGCTCAAAATTAATATTGGTATGGGCTTCCCAATATCTATTACCCCCTATAGTAGTAGTAGTGAAATCTTCTGTATGTTGGATATCAAGAGGTAATTGGCTTCTTAAAGCTTGCTCAGTTTCAGTTTGTTGGTAGCTTATAGACAGGGTCGGCCCTGAGATTAGTGATGCCCAAAATAAACTTCAAAAGCGTTACCCCGTATCATTTTCATTTGACCTGGTCAACGTTGACCGGGAGGAATGAAGAAAACAAAAATCTCTTCTCCACGATTGACGAAGAAAAATACCTGAATAAAAAAACTTAAGAATCTAATGATTGAAATGAAATGATACGATTATGACTATATATACAACATATTAGTATGGTATGGATGTAATTATTAGCATTGACTGTGCGCAATTAATGGTGTCCATTTTGCATGGGATGGAACCGCATAATAACTTAGTGTTAGTCTTTTCCGTTTTAATTTTCAATTTGCTGCCCCATTAATTACTGCACAATTCAAGTAAGAAAATCCTATGTTTTAGGAAAAAGTCCACTGTAAATACTATTTTGCTGCCCTTTTGGTTTTTATGCCCAAAGTTGAACTTTGTCAAAGCTTGATTATCAGAAGTAGCTTGTTCCAAATCTTCTTCAGAAAGGACAATTGTATACATGTTTCTTGTTCTCTTTCGACGTGTGAAGGTACGTCAACTAGAATCAGAACTAGCAGGAACAAAAGAAGTATGAGGATGAGGTATTTCTGTATTAGTTGGTGCTATAAAAGAATTAGATTGTGATTCTTTTGCGGTGAAGTAAGATAATTGCATACCATGTAAAGGAACTAGCTGAGATGAGGTAGGTTCTCTTAAGAAAGATCTTTTTTGGTGGCCATGTTGCATGTACAAGTTCGCCAATTCTTGAGTATTTTTTTCTGGTAATAAAACTGGCTCTATAGAAGGACCAAAGTATCTGATTGTTCCTTCCATGTTGATTCTTCTTGTTTTACGATTAATACAAAGTCTAGATTCATGGTTAGCGACTTTACACTTATCACATAGCTTGTAAGGTTGCTTTTCAAAAAAGAAACCTACCCATCTTAAAATTCCTGCAACATTATCAGCATGAATACCTTTTATCATGGGAGTAAATACATTCATCATTACTAAAGCTATGAATTTTGTTTTAATAGAGGGATGAACTCCATCAGGTTCAACTACAATTGTTTCTCCTACTATGTTTCCAAAGAGGCTAAGGATTTCTAGATAAGTGAATTCAGGTAGAAGGTATTAAATTCAATCTAGAAAGCTATTGTGTTAAATTTTAGTTTTTGATAGGGAAAAGAGGGATGACATCTCTTATAACAAAAAGATATCCATCTAAGTGCCAAACACCTCCAAACAAAATAGCCTCTTTATCTTCAGAAGAACAAAAATGAATAACAAAGACATTAGGTTCAAGTGATCTCACCATAAATTGCCATTGATTATTACGTTGAGATGAGACCACATAAACCTAGCAGATTTTTCAGCATTTTTCCACAACATTATTCATGGAGCAAAGAGTTTACCAGCTAGACAAATTTTCCATTTTTGAATACCTTGAGATAAAGCTATAATGGAGTGAGTAACAACTCTATCTCTTTCAAGATGATCTTTTATATTGATATCTTCCATATGTTGAGAGATAGAATCAATATTATCAATCATTACAAGGTAGTAATATAGGAAAAAAAGATTGATATAGCTAAAGTATAGATAAATATTGATGTTTGAAAAGGTATTTATAGAAGAAATATAGCAGGGATATATATTAATGAGGATAGTTAGTCAATGATAAGTGTTAAAAAGTATTGAGAAAAGAGAAGGTGAATAATTGAATTTGTATACAGGTGTTGATGTAAGTGAATTGAATGAATGATGACAAGGGTAAAAAGTCACACAACCATTCTTAAAGTACCAGGTATCATTTATGGATAATAATGTTGTAGGAGGATGAAAAGATTGCACCAATGCATAAAATATACGTCAACAGACATGTAACCAATGAAATTGAATCCAACTGAAGATGATAGATACTGTTGAAGGCGCCGATGCAGACAACCAGGCTTTAATGCTGCATAACTCTACAGAAAATAACATGAAACTGATTGTAAGCAAGAGAAAAAAAAACAATAAATTGTGAGATTCGAATTCATTAAAAGAAGGGATAGGTTAAAATTAAACAAAGAAAACAATGGGATAAGGATAAAAATTAAGGTTTAAATTTTAAAAACAGGTTAATTTTAAAGAGGGAAAACCATTATTAATGTTACAGATTAAGATGGGTAAAAGAGGAGAAACAGAAATTAAAAAGAAATTGAATGTGAAATTGGATTTGATGAAGGTTGACTAGTGTTGACTTTTCGCCTGGCTTTTCGCTTTCTCCTTCTTTTATAATCCCATAAAAGTCAAATAGGTATTATTCAGGGAAGCCATTATATATCTGATCGGTTTAGCTTATACAATCTCATATTTAATGGCTAAATTAAGAAATTTGACATTATTCTCCGTTCCACGTTTTTCCTCTGCTAACACATCATCCTGACTTAGAAAATTGAACATTACGCTCACTGATATGTAACCCAAAACAACTACTATTTTTCAAAAAATTTATCTTTTGTTGTGGTCAGATGTAGCTGTGCATGAATGGAGTATTTGAGTGTAGTTGGGGAGATTGAATTTTCTTCGGCATGGAGTAGTAGATAGAATTTGATTAGATGTTTAATTTTTAATTTAATACAATATCATTAGTTTACTTACACATACTTTCGAATTTGTTTTTATTAGTGTTTCGTTTTTTGTTACTATATTTTGAAATTCGTCAATCCATTCGTATCCATCCGGCTCATCTACTCACCCACAAGTATCAAACCTGTTGGGTAATGGATTTAACACATGCATTTCTAAAATCCGTTATTTTGATGGATTGTACGCGGGTGGTACTAAATCCGCATTCACCCATCCGTACTTACCTCTACTATTTACTTAATTAAACAATGTGGTTGTATGATGAGCTTCCGGCAGCGACTTGTCCAACATGGGATTAACATATCCAGTTTGAAGATAAAATAAGATTCAAAGAATGGATTTGGGTAGGTCACTTATTTAATATTGATGTTGTTACGAGCCACTTTGAGAATTCTTCTTCTTTCTTCAATTATTGTGAAGCCTTGAATATAATCTACTAGAGACTATACTACTTGTTCGCACCCTAAATTCCCTAGATAAATAATGAAATAGAGAAAATATTATTTTGTATAAACCCTAAGTTTTGTAACAAGTCTGCGCAACATAGTAAGAATAAAAATATTCTTATATAGGGATTTATGGACTTGGAAGTAGTCATCTGTAGGTTTCTTGGTCAAAACTTATCAAAATTTTATCCTAACAGTTTAAACTATTCTTCCACCATATATGCGGGAATATAATGGAATTCGTCTTTGATGCATGTCGTTTGCGCACAAATTAATTAAGATATTTTCCACTAATACTAATAAGTAATATAGTGGTAGTAAGGATCGTTCCCACAAGAAGCTGTGATTTTTTATTTGTCTTTGACTTCTTATGTCACCAAGAAGGAGATTGTAATGAATTAAACTAAACTAATTAAAGTAAAAACTAACTAAATAAATATTGAGAATAAGGTGAAAAAATGTTGGTTAAGGATTTCATCTTCCATCGCCAATCATGATCTTCAATTGATTAGAATCAACATCCGTTCTCTCTTCATACCAATAGTCGTAAACTCCTCATCGAGAGCATATTCCAGTAAATTCCTCATGTCATCACATACCGATTAATATGTGAATACTACTCAGCTAACAACCTAACGCAACATGCTATTAAGTTTAATCCTCCAAGAGCATTAGGTTCTTTGAATTGGGCTAATCAATGCAATAGAAATACTACAAGTAATATATTTAGCATTGGTCAAGCTTCTAAATGTAATCACACGAAGGTTTTGAATATAATCAATAATCAAATTATGCTACTTATAACCGGGTCTATTGACTATTCTGTATCTCCAAACCTAGTTTAGCTTTAGATATGAATATGTGTTCACTTAGTATGCATCCTCAACAAACACACCTCCAATCATACAATCGATATTAAAAGTAAAACAAGAACGATATAAAAAAATCTTGAACATCAATAATAACCAGCCAAATTGATTTACATGTCTAGGACTTCCAACTACATCCTCAACCAATAAAATAAAGTTATCTACTCATGGATTTACTAAAACCCATGAAAAAATATACAAAGAAGAAGAATGGTTTCCCCCTAAAGGGAAAACCATAGGTTTTTGATATAGAAGATGTGATATGAGAGGTCAAGTATAAGAGATTAGCCTTCAATGTTTGTCCCTTAAGTATACTCTCTTTCTAGGGTTTAGAATCTCATTAGAACTAAGTTTCCTTGTTCTCTAAGGTTTGGAATCCTTCCGGGACCGGGTTTTACTCGTTTTAGAAGTCCATAAACATGCCAAGTACTCCGCCTACGGCTAGGAATTGTTTCCATGACTTAGCCATATCTAAATATAAAATTTTGGGTGATTTTCAGGGTCAGTTATGGCTGGGTCGAGCTAGGCAATTCCTGGCCGTAACTGAGCCTGAATACTTTTTTTTCCTCCATCATTTCGGTCATAACTCCTTCATCCGACGTCACATTGACTTCATTATTTTTGTGTTCGCTTTGTCTCTTCGTCCTCTACAAGATGGTTTCTTATAATTCTTCATATATCTTCATCATATTTTACGACTAGGTTGAAAAACATTTTCTAACCATATGGGAGTCTGAAATTCTTGTTTCACTTCTTCATCTTGTCTACTGCTATATATTAGAACTTTCTTAGTCGTAAGTGCTTTTGGAATTCACCCCAAAAGTATCTTTTCAGCTCTAACTTCTCCATTATTCCGGAATGAACTCTTTTTTTCTTCTTTAGTTGATTAATCTTCAAAATACCTAAAGAAGTCATAACAGAACAACTCAAAGCATAAAAGCAAGAAAAATAACATGAAAACAATTAAATAGAGTATTAAACTAATGCAAATAATGCACCTATCAGTTTTGGGTCCAAACACGACTGATCAATTACATTAACATCTCTGACTCGCACGCATATAATATATCACTCTTTTTGTCACATTACTAAACTCTTCATACTGGATATATGGTGTGCGACCCCATGAGCATTACACAAATGGCAATAGTAGTACAACCATTAAGTTTTCACGAAAATAACCAAAATAAATCACTCACTAACATCTCGTTTTTACCTCAGATAATTTGACTATACCTAACAGAATATCTTAATCCATCCAGAAGCAGTATTGTACCGACATACACACACATACACACATACACACACACACACACACACACACACACACACACACACATATATATATATATATATATTCATTGTACTCATGATTTTCGACAGACAAAAAATGCTGGCTAGCAATGAATCTTAATTTATGGTGTATCATCAAATTGTCTTCCGAGAAATTCATATAAGTCCAATTCAACGTATAGTAGCTTTCCTAGACATGTATCATATTATAAAAAATTTCATCGCATTTGAAAACATGCTAAAATAGCATCATTAAGTATCCCATTCATGAAATAAAACCAAGTCAAATGGGTAAAAGAATTGGATATCAATCCAGTGTTTTAAACAACAATAAAGCAGGGAATCATGTTAGTGTGCAAAAACTTTATGTTTTCATAGCGCTTTGGATGCTTGCGACTTTAGAATACTAAGGAGTTGAAATAGGTTTTGTGGGTATACTTCTTGTAAACCCTCACGAGAATATAACTCGTCTTTTATGTACACCTAGGGGGTTTAAAGGCTTGTTACACATGCTGAGTATAACGATGATTCCTCTGAAAGTGATTTAGGTTAATTTAGGTAGGTAGTTTTCTCAAGGACTAGCAAAAGGTAAGTGTGGAGCAATTTGATAAGTGCATAAATTACATATTCTTAGTATCAAATCCATATTTATGTTTGTTATAATTCTTGTATATTTGTTGTAATTCTTGTATATTACCTTGAGCTATACTTTCCCCCTAGTTTATGTATTTTATTAGGTGAATCATCCAAAAAGGAACTTCAAAGTGTTAGAATTAGTAAGGAAGTGACGTAATGCAAAGGAAGAACAATCAAATACCAATTGGAACTCGTTCATTTACATGATTTCTTCACTTTGTATCAAATATAATTAAAAGGCGAAGTCAACGCAAAAAAAGAAGAGTTCATTCCGAGGTCATATGAAGAACTTATGAACAAAAGGGTGAAACCAACTTGGATTTAGTTTCTGTTGGGCCTGCGCGGGAATAGAAAGAAGTGATGCGCTTTGGGATTGCCTTGGACGTGAAGAGCTATTTTTGAACGATTATTTGGGGACCAACCCAATTTTGAGGGGACCATTAAGTGACTAGTCCATCCATTGTATGGTAATAAAGAACGTCCAAGTGTTAGTAAATGACTAAGTTACTCTTTAATTATTTAAATTATGTTATTATTCTTATAAATATTTCATTTTATATATTTATTTTTTATTTATTTTTTAGTTTTATTATAAGTTCAATCATTTTTTTATTTTAATATATCCTAGCTGAACTTTAGTCTATTCGGCTAAGTCGATATTTTTTCTTTGTCAAACTTGGGTTCGGTTT
>JAJJMC010022800.1:497165-570284 GCA_023531435.1 Papaver californicum
TCAATCTATTCGACTGGCATATGAACAACATATTGAGGTTCGGTTGGATTTTTTCCTAGGGTTTGGCTAGAAAAATAAAAAAACCTAGCCTGCCAAATCCAATAGAAAAATTCAAAAAAAAAAAGAAGGTAAAAGGACAAAAAATAAATATATAGAAAAAAATCAAAAATAAAACGATATAAAGGGTATTTCGGTCATTAACTAAAATATATGGATAAGGGGTTTGGTTTTTACTTCAATTCTATTTTTGGACGGATTTTGGTGTTTCTTTGGGACTTTTAAATTGAGGAAACTTGTTCCCAATGGGTTTCCAAATTCTATAGAGAGAGGATATTTAAGAGCCAGTATTAGGGGCTATAAAAGAAGACACATAAGGTTTAAACAACCAATCTATCATCTAGTACTCATACTACATCCTCTACATTCCAAAACCTAGGGTTTACTCCTTTAGGGGGAAACCATGATATTTATTTATTTTTCTTGTATTATGAATAACTAATTTTTTTATTGATTAAGGATGAATTCAATTTTCTAAACGTGAAGATTTATTAATTATACAAGTTTATTTGGAGTTTCAATCATTATCACTTGTCTTTAATATATCTAATTTTATGAGTGATTGTTATATTATTTAGGATGCATAATAAATTAATCTAATTGATTAGTCTAATAACTTTCTACATAGGAGATCCTACTCACATTAGACCCAATGCTCAGGTGGTTTGGCCAATCGTGGGCAAGTATAGATCACTAGACCTTGCAGAGGGATTCTGTGGAACAATTGCAAGTAAAGATAACATCAACAAGTGGAACCTGAGCTAAGATTTTAACTACTGGATCAACCTAAATTCACAAAGCCTAAAGCATTCGATTAGGTTATACTTTGAATGATTTACTACTTCGTGGTTCAGACGAGTAGAATCTGGTAGTCGAGAACTTCCGTATTCAGTGATAATTTTTTTTTTTGGAAAAACTGAGCTAGATGTTATTCTTTGGTTGGTGATGAATGATTCTAATAAAAAAAATCATTAAGCCGTTATATTTTTCTATCTTGGATTTGGTCCTTTTGGACCACATATGAGCAAAAGATTTTTATTTATTTTTAAGTTTTAGGAGATAGTTAATTGAGTAAGATGTTTTTACATCGTTGTTGGCGTCTTTTGACATATTTCTTCGCTATTACGAGGCTATTTTTCTTCGTCGTTGTGGGGCGAGTTCTTCAAATTTTGATGGCTGGTTCGTGGCTTGTTATTCTCAATTCAAAAACATCAACGATTCAACACGATGTCGCTTTGAATCCATATCCAAATATTTTAGATCATACGAGTTTGTTTGGATCTACAAGTTTATGGGCAAAATACTCCTTTCTTTTAGGAGCATCTCTTATCAAAGAAGAATATATCAGCATCTCTCCCTTCTACATAAACAAAAAATTGATATCTTTGCGGTTTATTGTTCTTTCTCTTTGCAGTTTACTTGTAATTGATATCTTTATTTGTATTATGGTTTTGATTATCTTGTATTTTGATGTTTTTGTTATTCGTGTAAACGAACATGTAATCACTATTTTGATTTGAATGAATTAAAATATGTTGATTTCAAAAAAAAAAAAAGTATGTCAAAAAGATAGGTTTGAAAGTCAAATGTTTAAAATCTACAACAATGAAGGAAACCACTTCTCTCAAAGATAAATTAGGAGAGAACATAAAAAATGGCTCTAATGATTAGTTTTCTTAATCTTAGTGCAAAATCAAACGAACCTATTCTTTTGACACTGAATAAGTATTACATTGTTATGGTAAGGATATAAGTTGAAAAATCTTAAAAACCAGCATTTCTCTTTATTTTTCTTAATAATTATGCAAATACGAAAATGTTCAATTCCTTTGGGACCGTGGGAATATTTGTTTTTGGCGGACATGGATTTATACCATTTACTTCCGATTCTTCGCCATTATGTAATATCCAATGGTGGCTTAGATGCGGCTAGCCCGTATAGGCTTTTGGGGTGGAGATCCTTAACTTATAACCCAAGGTATGCCATTTCCCAATGTGATTTTTTGTTCAACTTTTGCTGATTTTACAGTTATCCAGACTTTGACTGGTCACTCTTCTTGTCCTAAAACAAAACAAACAAGTAAGTAAGAGCAAAGCCATTAGGGTGGCCATTTTGGCTAATTTTCCAGTTACCACCCCACAGTGGGATGGGAAAACCCAAAAAACGACTTGGAAAATGGGTATATTGCGGGGTTTTCCCGTCGAGACTCAGACTAAGTCGATCGTTTTAGTTTGTGACGATCGACTCACACTGATCCGCTCGGCTCATGCTGGGACGAGGCTCGGATGGGCCGAGCGGCTCAGTGAGATACGACAATGGTCGAATCCCAACGGCTCTTAATTCTTTCCCTATAAATTCAAACATTTTCAACTCCAAAATCACACCTTCTCCACTCAAAAAATCTTCTACTTTTATTTCAATCTTAATCTTTCCATCTTAAACTCTTTTTCTCAACTTTTGTTCAAAAAAAAATCAGAAAAAATGGTAAAAATTGCAACCCAACTTGATCTTCCAACCCAACTAGATTTTTCTGGAGTCATACTTGGAGATGCTATTAATAAGATATGTGATGGTTATAAGAAAATTGAGAATGAGAAAAAAAAAAGAGGTCTTCAAGTTTTAGATTTTAACCAAGTCAAATCTGCATCTATTAGAAAAAGAAGAGTTCAAGGCAAGAAAATCGAAGGAAACGAAAATTTGAAAGTAAACCGTACGACGGTTCACAAATGTCAGAAAAATCTTCTCAATAGCGCATTGAATGGAAGATCCGTCAAATGAAGATAAACAGGAGGTCCAAGATTGTTAGAGATTTTTATTAAAGTGTTTATTTAATTTAAGTTTTTACTGCCCTAGTTTATATCTTGTAATAGAGCATAGCTTATTAAATTAATGTAATGGAGATTGATGTTTTAATATAATTTTAATTAATTTAATCTAATTTTAGTTAATTTGATCTAAATTTAGTTAATTTATTCTAAATTTAGTTAATATAATCTAAATTTAATTTTGTTTAAGTTAAGCTTGTTCATTCCTTTTGAAATCAAAGTATATTTAATTAAAAATTTGTTATTGAATTAGTTTATTGCTAAAATCATAAATAAATGTTTGATTAAACCTAGATGAACGGCTAAGATCGAAATTATAAATTATATAGCCGTTGTCATTGCAAACTGAGACAATCGGTCTAGGTTGAGCCGACAACTGCTAGTGCCATACAACGTCTATAAAATAGTTCTATAAATTCAAGCATTTTCACTTCCCAAATCACACCTTCTCCAACTTCTTTTACACTCATATGGCTCAACCATATATTAATCCGGCATAGTTTAGCATTGATGAAGATCTATCATTATGTAGAAACTTTGTTGCATGCTATTTGGCAAGGAATGAGGAACGACGGTAAAATGGTTTAGTGAGCATGAGTTATTGGAGCAAAATCTATGAGAACTTTTGCAATGACACCAGCGGTAACCCGAATAACCGTAATGTAGCTGGGTTATTTTATCGACATCAAACTATAAGAAGACAAGTGGAAGAATTTATAGCTTTAGTTCGGATTGTCAATCAATATCGATTAAGAGGTGGAACTAATGTTGAAGTTGTATTGCGAGCTCGAGAAGAATGAAGAAGATGGAAAAGGACAAGTTTTGCTTATGAAGCTCATTACGCAATCCCGAAGGATTTTTTGATTTTACGTATGAGATGTTAAAAAGTAGGCATGCTATTCCAGAAAAAACATTGTTAAATTTTAATTAAATGTGAAATAAAATTAGTAGTTTTTTTTTATGAAGATCGTTATGCAATCTTGAAGGATTTTTCGATTGCACGTATGAGATTAGTTGTGATTACATGTTCTCTAATTCAATTACAAATATTATAAATAGTTAGGATGGAATTATAGTCGTTGGATTTATTTGATAAAGATTCGACAACAGTTGAATCATGTTAAGCCGCTCGGCTCAGACTGAGACGAGCGGCTCAGGTTTCCTCGGTCGGTTTAGATTGCCTCGTTTTGACAATTTCCTATTGCCCAAAACCGAATTTTCACATCTATCTGATTTAGTATTTTGGCAAAAAAACCAATGCCCATTGAAATTGCTCTAAAGGATCGAAACTGTTCTGTCTTTTTGTCCTAAGTCTTATCCTTCATTAATGACCCATTCACCACATTTTGGCCTGTTTGTTTTATTCGTTCCCTACAAAAGGCAATACTTAATATTTCCCATAATTTTAGCCTTGAATTTCTAGTTCCTTCGTTTTTTTACCTCATTCTCTCATTTTCTCGTATACCTGTCTCTAATTTTCCTGGCAAATGTTGCCAAAAAAAAAACAAAATTTTGGTGTTATGTATTCCATAAAATTTTGGTGCCAAATCTAACAATGGTTTCAGTCATATGGAGTGAACATAAAAGGCTTAGAACTTTTCATTTTGTTTAGATTTTATATGTAGGTACAGTTTGAGCTTGAAAATGCCAACAGTGTCAGTTTGGTTTGCTCTAAAGAGATCCCTACATTGCAAATCAAATCCATCCGACGTTCATGATCCAAAGGTCAAGAATCATTTGAAAACTATCTCAACAAGAAGAATTTGTGGTAAGTCTGGTTGTTCAAGGTCTATAGCTAATCTCAAAGACGTTATCCATGGAAGCAAAACACATTTAGATAGGCCTCCAAGTTGTAGTCCAAGATCTATTGGAAGCAATGAGTTTATGAACCCAATTACACATGAAGTCATTTTAAGTAATTCCAAGTGTGAACTTAAAATTACTAGTTTTAATGGTGGTCACCGTGAAAGTGGTGGTTCTGGTAGTTCCACTTTTGTAGGTACATTAAGTCCTGGAACTCCTGGTCCTGGAGGAGTTGATTTCACCATGCATTATCAAACCCCTTCATTTAGAAGCTCAATTACTCCACCTAGAAAATCTCATGGATTTCTTCTTGATAATAAAGAAGGCTCTTCTGGATTTGGTAATTCTTCAGACAATTTGGGTGGTGCAGGTAATAATTCAAACCATAGGGCTTCATATGATTTTTATTCTTCTAATGGGTGTACTTCTTCTACTGTAACTTGTCTTAAATGTGGAGTTCAATATGGGGAGTTGGAAGCTGCAGAAACCCATCATCTATCCAAACATGCCGGTGAGAACTTTTTTATTTTGTTTGGTAAGCATCTTTATTCATTTATTTATTTTGGAAATTGATATACCTGATTGATTTAGAAATGTCAAGTGTCTTTCTGTTCTTCCGAAGTTGATAGTTTAATCTGAATTTTCATGTTACTAAGCAGTAGATTACTGGTTTCTGGGTGAAGTCTTAACTTAAACATAGTGCTTTCAGTTTTCGCCAATATTGTAATTTGTAAGACTAGTTTCTTTATTTTATTCGGCAAGCTTTGTGAAAAGCAGTAGCGATACATGATTTACTCATTTCGCCTAGTTCTTCTACATACCACAGTAACCGAGCTCGTCGAAGGGGACTCATCTCGCAAAATCGTGGAGATAATTTGCAGGACTAGTTGGTTGAAATCCGAGAACAATTGTGGACGGATTGAAAGAGTTTTGAAGGTCCATAACATGCAAAAAACCGTTGCTAGGTTTGAAGAATATAGGGAGATGGTGAAGATGAAAGCTAGCAAACTGTCCAAGAAACACCCACGTTGTCTCGCCGATGGGAATGAATTATTGAGATTCTATGGCACAACTGTGGAATGCTCTCTTGGTACAAGTGGTTCTTCCAGTCTTTGTGTATCAGAGAAATGCAGCGTCTGTCGGATCTTAAGACATGGATTCTCAACCAAAAGTGAGCCTAAAGTTGGTATAGGCATCTTCACAGCATCAACAAGTGAAACAGCTTTTGAAACTATTGAACCGGATAAAGAAAATGCACACTCGAAAAAGGCCCTGATAGTTTGCAGAGTGATTGCTGGGAGGGTCCATAAACCATTGGAGAACTTCCAAGAACTTGTTGGTCAGACGGGATTCGATTCACTAGCCGGAAAAATGGGTGTTTATTCGAATATAGAGGAGCTCTATTTACTGAATCCAAAAGCTCTTCTTCCTTGCTTTGTGGTAATTTGTAAATCTTGAAAAAATTTGCCTACATTTTTTTGGTGAATTCATCTCGTATCTATCCTGCACTGCATTTAACCTTACATATTTTTGTGAGGATTTAAAAGATACAACCCATAAAAGTAGGTAGATTCGTAAATTCGGTTAGGTAAGGTAGGATCCTTGAAGGTAACAAGTATCAACCATGAAATAATGCCTGGAAGCAAAAAAAAATCCTCACTCTTTGTAATTCTAATTGTTTGGATACACAAGAGAAAGTGAAACAAAATTCGAAATGGCTAACATAGAACAGCAAACTTTGAAATGTCAGTTCCGAACGGATGATGGACCACTTTCACCGTGAGTAGTATGAAAGGGACAAGAGGTTTTCCTGGTCCATATCTTTTTAGACATTAGTAGTCCAAAATAACAGGCAGGATCACGTTGGATTCAATGCAATCTTTGTCTGTCTAAACAGAGAAATCAAATCAATTGTCTGGTCCATTTTTATCCTGTCTTGAAGTGTTCATTCTTTTTTCAAAAACTTAAAGAAGACTTTTTCCAATATTGGAAGATTTTAATCTTATGTTTGAGGTTGTAGTGGATGGTATCATGGTAATATATCATCTGAACTGGTAGCACGTTAACTTGAGCTTCTGTTTCTAGTCTAAAACTTGATTGATTCCTTTTCAAAGTTTATCAAATTTGGTGTCAGCGACACAATCACTGTCGTGTTGAATCAATGCAACATGTTCAATCAACCCATGCTGCACACAAGAACCAACACTCTGCTTGATGATATCAACCAAACCATACTTGTATCGAAAACCAAATGAGTTAATTTCTTTGAGGATATTTCAGAAGGAGCTGTTTTGTTCCTCAGTATACCTAGAAAACCAAAAACGTAGATATTATTCAGAACAATGATGTGTAGCTTCCTAAAGAAAGAAAATCCTTCTAACCAAGAGGTTTCATAGAGAAGATTAATATACCTTTGCGTAGTATAATGAGGATATTCTAGAGTGAGATACTCTTCCAATTGAGACATGGTACAGCTCTGAGATGAACAAATATATCGACCTTTCGCCCCGGATTCCATTAAGAATATATGTGCATTGCATATGTCCTCAATATGGACTACCGAGATTGAACCCATTCTTGTATGTACAGCTGATAATATTGGGTGTAATTCAGGGTCACCTGCATTCCCTAAAATTGATAATTATGTTTCCTTCACTACTAGAATATAGTCGACTAGTTGATGAGTGAAGGATTATGAATATGACCTGTGATTGGAGACAAAAGAACTCGAACACTAGTGGGAACTGCAGGAGTAAGAAATGGACCAGCCACAGTAGTAGGTATTACCGAGACAAGATCGATACCATGCTCATTTGCATATTGGAAAGCAGTTTCCTCTGATATAAGCTTCAATAGTACGTAAACCTGTTATTAAGAACCCATTAATGAAAGTGGAACCTAGGTTATTGAAGATTATGAAAATATTTAAGAAACTAAGGTAAAATCATGGTAGCAATGAATTCTTCAAACAATAATATAAAATAAAAAAAGCAAAAAAAGCAAACAGAAAATGAATTCTTCCACATACCCATCCGCTTGCTTTTTTGTCCAGGATATGCCGAATTGGTGTTTGGCATGATTCGTCCACAGCAGCTCTCCATCTCCCGTCGTTATGCTTAGATGTCATTGTACTAATGGATGATGTAAACACAACCCTTTTCACAGAACCGGAATTTGAGCATGCTTTCAGTAGGTTTAGGGTTCTGTTGGTGGCAAGTTCAATAATATTTGATCTAATATAACTATCTTCAAAATCAAAACATAAACAAAAAACCAAATATTAAATGAGTATGGCGATTAGTAACTTTGAACCATCTTCAGAGTTTCAACTCTTTTACTAGTTTAAAGTGATCAATGCAAGTCAGATCTATATATACCCATGTTATTATCTTTAGCTGATGAGACATTAAACTCCATAGAAGCTGCCACATGAAATACACCATGACAACCTTTTACGACTTCATCAAAGCTCCCTTCATCTTGCAAATCAGCCCTAAATATTTTCAACCTCTCCTTGCCGCTCCACAATGATGCAAGTCGTCAAATTTTTTCTAAGATCATTCATTACAATATGGGCATCATATATCATTTATACAGTACATTAAGTTAGCTAGCACTTAGCTAAAAGGTTTTAACCAAAACTGGTTATCCCATCAAGTTGATTCATTCAATTTAATACAAATGAAACAGTGGTCTAAAATATTTGCCCCAAGATTTGCATCTTTAGGGGATGAAATCAGTCTATTCAACCAGATTTGAAAGAAAGGGTGTTACCATAAACTAAAATTTCCTTCGCTAAAATCATATTCATGCTTGGAGCTAATTCATCTAATATAGAAATTGATTATAAGACTCGAAAAGTACATGGATATTGAAATAAGAATAAGAACCTGGATCTCTAGCAGTGGTGTGAACCAAGTAGCCTCTTTCAAGTAGTTATTTCACAAGCCAAGATCCTATATAGCCATTTCCACTGGTAAGACAATAGCATATACCACCATTGTTTTGTTTGTCCATGGATCTTTAACTAAGACGTTTGTTTCTCTATCTTTAGAGATACTCCAATCAAAAAATTATGCTTTTTGTCTTTTCATCATAATTTTAATTTGTGTAAAACTAGAAAACGACTCGTGCCTGATTTGTCCTTTATACGGCGTATTACTATTAATGCTTATACTAAGAGGGTTAATTTGATTAAATTTATCAGGTTTATAAATTACATAAATTTGTAGTTATTTATGAGTTATCATAATTAATCTCTACACTCTATTTTTGACATCCTCTGGTTCTAAAAATATCAATGAATTATTCATTTCAATTGCAATTACCAATGAGCTATTCATACCTTATTAACTTTTTTCGTACTTGGTTGTTGGTACTGCATTAAGCAACTGTTGTTTTCAACAGACAACTTGATCAATATATTCAAATAAAGTGATTTTTATCTTAATGTAACTCAAAAGACAAGATTAATAAATAACTTTATCAACCAACTTAAATCCATCTGATTAACTGAATATCAAAGACGTTATTGAGATTATCTCATAGTACCATCTCCATTCACATTTTGATATAATATATTGGGATTATCTCATAATGCCATCTCCCCTCATATTTTGCTACTATTTCTACGCCGTAGAAACTAACTACATGATTTATATGTAAACCATAAGTAAAATCTAAGCAAATAAATTTATTGAAGTCCGAAATGCTTTTTTAAGAAGCTTCAGAAATCAAAACCACCATCACCAAATAGATTTTCTAAATTTTCGAACTGGCTTGGATAAACTCAAGAAAAGTAGTAGAATAATTGTGGCAGTAAAAAGGAAAATAAACATAATACCAAATTATAATTTACAATTACATTCTCCATTTAGCCATAACATAAAAAATAAAAAACAATAAAGAACGAAATATTTATTCTCAAAACGGAAAAATGGAGAAACGGGAAACTAAGAACATTTCAACAATAAAATCTCTAATTCTGATCTTCCTCCCAATCGGATATTATGGTGGTGGTATAGATCGAAATTCCGTTATGGTCCAATTCTGAACGGTAATAAATATCGGGGCTTCGAAAGTTTTCAATTTTCTTTTAAAAAATGAGAAGTTAACAAATTCTTGCTTATAACCTTACCTCTTCAAATGTCACTCAAACCCATAGTTAGATGCTATGATCAATCTCTTCTTAATAAATAACATAACCAAAAGAAATTATATGCCAGAAAGTAATACCCACGCAGTTCATACTTCATGTTACAATTTTGGTTAGATGGTTAACAAAAAAATACACATTGGTTTATCCATAATCAACCAAAGCTTCACTAACACATTGGTTTTCCTGACCATCCTCAGCATCTGGCTAATTCATTGTGTTGCACTCCATGCATCACCACTGGTCCACTACCATTACTGTTTCCAATAAATAACATACACATCAGTCGAAAAGAAAGGTAATACTAACATGATTAGGTTGTGATAAAATGGAGACTCATAACATATATAAGAAATGTTCTCTTCATATATACATAGGTTTGTTGATACCTGCAAAATCCATAGGTGAACAAATGATATATATATGATCCATTGTTGGTCAAATTAGTGGAAAAGTCAAGTTACCTCTTCCAAATGCCAATGTTGCACATATGATATTGGTTTTTTTTTTGCTCCACTACTACCATACTAAAATGATGCTTTATGACCATATTTTTGAACATCAAAACAACCTTTAACTATAAACTCAAATCTTAATCTTAATTAAAACAACCTTTATTTACGTTTTGAAGGTTCAACCTTATGTTTTATATGCTTATATCTGTTCTTTGGTATAATAGAGACAAACTGACTTGTGAGAAGATACATGTACTTATATTAAAGAGAGAATCTATAAGCATACAAAATATACATCACACTAAGATGTGAACTATCAGTATGTACTCTTTGTTATATCCATATGGTGAGGACGTATGGACAGTACCATAGGTAGTAAACATCCAATATTTGAGGAATGAATTTTGAATTCCAAACAACTCTGAATGACTTTTAATAAATAAATTAGGCTAACCTTTTCGAGCTTCTCCAATACGTCTTAAGTAACATCAAACATTTGTTCAAAGAGCTAGTCCAATTTCATTATCGGAACATGAGATCTAACAACTGAAATATAAACAATGAAATAAATATAACAAAAACATAAGCATTCAAGAATATAAAATCAGGTCATAAATTGCCTAAATTTCCAATCAAGAACAAAAAGCATACCATCTAAACCTGAATATGTTCTTGTGGACATCATCGACATTATGTTTGATTACTAGGTATTGAATTGAACAAAGTAGTTGACAAAGACATTGTCCTGTCAAGCATAGTACAAATAGTGTTATATTACCATGTTTTAATAATTAACCCAAGATAAAGTTGTGATTTTTATTTCCAAAAATTACATCTTTATCCAATTTGAGGCTTATAAACAACTCTAGTCGAGAAAAGGTTGAAGGAAATGACCTTGTACATGTGAAGAAACACTGGAACGAATGCAGGATGTACCAAAATAACAAAAATGAGTTTAAAATCAATAGCTATAAAAAAATTGTGATTCAGAAATCTAGGGCTTATCGTTTGATGGCGAAAAATCAAAACCCAAAACTGAGAGAAAGATATAATAACCTTAATTTGAGATACACCAAATAAGTAGATATGTTGCACAAATTTTTTGATGCGTGTGGGTTTATTGACAAAAGACCCCACCTAGCCTGAACCAATGTTATTTCATCATTGTCATTAAATTCAACAAACAGTTTCAACGAAACTATGATAAAACAATAATGCTTCAAGTTATTCACAATTCATGGTATAGAAAGATTGAGAGACCATAGAAAACACCATGTACATTGAAATGAGGTACTGTTTTCATCAAAAAATCTGAGTTAGGTTGGAAATCGGCATCAAAGATGACAACGAATTCGTAATCCTTGACATGACCACAATTCATGCCAGATTTCAAATTCCTAGCTATGTACCAATCATAGTACGATGCAGGGTCGTAGTGGCACATATATAGTACAACCAAAAATACGTAAGAATACAAATATCAGGCTTAGATCCAGTTACCAACTAGTACACAAGTAATGGTTGAACAATAGTGGGTCTCAAACGAATAAGGGAAGATGCGTGCAATGTTGCATATTACCAAGCAGTTATATGAAGGTTGGTATGCATAACCTATACCTTAGAACCATCTATAACTTTTGATGGTAGCCTCTGCAAGAGCATGGAGTATATGATTCTCTACATTTACTATATTAAACATGCAATAATCATCAATTCCTTTTGATGTAAACTCTCTAGTGTTATCAAGGGGTGGTGAGCCCTTACTTGCATAATATATGCTGGGAGTTTTTCAAACACAATATTTCTTGCAACGTAAATAAGCGATATATTTGCCATTTGCATCTTAGGATGGTTTCAATCCTGCTTTACTAAAGAAAGACTTTGTAAAATGAGTGACAGGTTTCTTTACTTTAAAAGCATAATGAAGAGGGAGGTGGTGCATCTAGTACTTTAGAAAGCAATGATTGTGAGAGATGCCATTTTTTTTCGCATTATATCAATATTTTTCCTATTGTCTTGTTCATTCAAATAAAGGTATGTCCATATGAGTTATTTCGCTTATGGAACATCATGTCAGAACCAAAGTGTCTTAATGGTTATGTTAAAACATGTACTAGTCAATTCTCAATATTTCATTGTCGGGTTCAATATGGTTTCAATAACCCAAACACTAGTGATTTAAAGTTCACTATATTAACTCGTTGGTTTCTCTAAAATGGGTCTCCTTTCACATTCATTAGAGGAAATATAAAGATGCAGTCAATTACTTTATCACTCGTTAGTGTTTCCTAACACAACCACACTTCATTCACAAATTATTGGACCCTTGACCGACTCAACCAAAGCATTCCATAGATTCATGTTGTCCCTGTAAAGTTTCACCCATTCCGCGGAGTTGTTGACTCTGAAGTTTTCCCAATTACTAAACCTACACAAAGGGGGTAATGGAAAATCTTTGTTTAACTTGAGACCAATATAATAGTTGTCGTTCACCAACGCAATAAAAAATTCTTTTATACTTTAGCGGCTCAACACAAACCTCTTTTTTGGTGTAAATGTAAGAAATGTTCAGGACCGATGTAAGGAACTACCCACGCCCACGTATCCGCCAATAGATGGCCACACTACGATATTATCATCCAATACTTCATTGTAATTGGCGTATTTCATTTTGGGTCTTGAACATGAGTAACCAAATGATGAAAACAACTTATTTATCTTCCATTTTTCCTTTTCTCATTATTGAAATATAAAATTCCTTGTCTAAAACATGCATGCGGTGATATGTGCATATTTTACATATTTAGAGTGTCAATTTCTTACTAGTATTTGCTAATTATTTTATAAATTATTGTATGTTACGTTTGTTTTTGTTTAGTTATCTTTTAGTAGGTTGAATCATCCAAAAGAAGTGAATCGACACTTAATTATGCAAAAAAAAAAATGCTACAAGTGAAGAAGGGCCAAAGACAAGGTGAAACTTGTCCAAATCCAGGATTTCTTGTCATCATCTCGTAGATAAAGAAGAAACAAAGTCAACGGCTAAAGAATGAAGTCATTCCAACTTCGTATGAAGAAGTTATTGACAAAACAAGAACTAACCTTGTCGGTTCCCCAGAACTGACAGTTCTATGAAGGCTTAATCCTAATTACTAAAGGCACCAGCTTATTCACTCAGGGCAACCACTTCAATTAACCCTTAGGGATGCCCCGTATCCAACCAGTGGTGCCTAAATCCACTTCATATCATTAACTTAAAAGCTAGGTCGACCATTTCTTTCACCAGCTCAAGTATGAGCTCTCACTCTCTGCCGTTGCACCAAGTTTACCGCCGGCTAAGCCATGAGTTCCAGTCGATTAGTTAGGGCAGGATTTTGAGTTATGAAACAGGAAAATGAAGGCGTGTGATGATTAAGAGTTGTGTCGCTGTGATGGGTTTGGAAGAAGATGAACTCGTAGCTACTGGTAGTTGAGAATGAAAGAGACAGACGGTTGAGCAGCTAAAGATGAATCAGTGAGAGGAATTGTGGTCAAGTGAAGAATTGAAGTTGAAAACAGTTAAGTTATTGTTGCCAGTATGGGTACAGTTCAAGGTGGAGGTTTGTGTTGAGACGTGAACAAGGAAACAGCGAGAGAGATGGGTTCGCTGCTACAGAGAGAATTGCAAGAAAGAAGACATGGGTTCGATGGTTCTATGGGTTTGATTGCCGTGACTTGGTGATTGGATTGCTCTGAATGATTATGTGTTTTAATGTTTGAATGGTTTATAAATATGGGTTTCCATTATACATGGATTCATTGCAGGGAAGGAGAGAATTTGGTGTTAGAACAACCAACAAGTCATGTCTGAATTATCATCCAAGACGCACAATAAGTGTTGGTCTAAACGCTTGAACTACCCAAATTAGTTGTCATGGATTTTTGTGGGCTGTTTCTGATGGATTAGGGCCTGATTAGAGTTTGTTTATGGTATGGAAGTTTGGGTCTATCTTCAATTCGAGTTACAGCGATTTTGATACTTTGGTTTGGAATTGAATTAGTTTTTCCAGCGAGAAAATGGATAGAAATTGAGTCGGTTTTGTGAAGAGTTTCCAAGCAATAAAACAGCCAAGAGCCGTGAAGTTTCAGCTGAAGAAATAGTGTTGTTGTCGTTGATAGTACTAGATGAATGGTGGGATATTAAATATGTGCTTAGTGTTTGAATGAGATTAGGAAACGGGGATCTTTATCTATTCGAATTTGTAGGACAGGGGGATTAGAGAAGAAGAAATCGGAGCTATATAAGAAGACCTAAAAGCTACAGACTCCACATCTATCCCTCTCGGCTGCTGTTACAACCAACAGAGAGGAGCTTTTGCTCCTCTCCAACCTATTCCTCAACCAGTTCACGTCCACTACTACCTTCCACCAGTACACGAACCAAGCTGCGACCACAACAACATTCATTCCACGCGCATGGTCTTTGGGTTTGCTAGTTTGGTTTAATTTTTAGTTTTTATATTTTTTTTTTAGTTTAGCTATTATGTTTAGCTAATTTTTATTTGATTATGGATGAGTTTAATATCCGGACGTAATATTTTATTAGTTATATAAATTTATTTAAATTTTTTATCATTCTCGTTTGTTTTCACTATATCTAAGTTTTATAATTGATTTCTAGATTGTTCAAGTGTACAGTCGGATTAGTATATTGATCAGTTTAATGCTAGTATTGAGTTATGAGACAAGTCATCGTCCATCGACTCGTACTCAAGTAGAGTCGTGAGACCTTACAAAGGGATTTTGTGGAGCAATTGCGAGTGAATACAACACCAGCAAGTGGACCTTGAGCTAAGAGTTTAACTACTGGGATCAACCTAAATTCATAAAGCATTCGATTGAGTTACACCTTGAGTGAGCTACTACTTGGTTGCTCGGATGAATGGAATCTGGTAGTCGAGAGCTTCCGTTTCCAGTGAATAAAAGGAGTTTTGAGAATAACACTGATCTAGCTGCTATTCTACGGTTGGTGATGAATGATTTTAACGAAGATAGATAAGTATACTACTCGAGTTAGCGTTTGGTAACTGCGAATGATTCCTTAATCATCTTTCTTTCTTATTATTTTATTTTTATTATTTTTAGTTAATTAATTTACGACTAACACCATTTCAGTATTTTATTCTAGTTTTACTAATCCAAATAACTTATTAATTACACAGCTCTTTGTGGGAACGATCCTTACTAACCCTATATTACCTGTTAATCAATGGAAAATATATTGATTAATTTGTTGTACTTACGACACGCATCAGGGGCCATGTTCCCACTATAAGAAAATAGCTCATCAGCGACGAAATTCCTAGAGACACATGGAATTTGATCATTATATATAATTAACAACGACCATTGAAATTGTGGTTGCAAAATAATATTTTCGACGACATGTTGAAAAGTTGTAGCTAAAATGGTCGTGCAATCATATAACTATCGAATTTGATATTCTAGCAAAATATAATTAACATCGACTTAAGCCGATATTATCGCCAAAATTATATTTTAACGATAATACTAATGGCCACTCAAAGACAATTTCATGGACGTATTTTATTTTGGTCGCCGAATGATCGTGCTTTTAGCTATTTAGTTTTAATCTAGTCAATTTATAATTAACACTGCATATCACTACTAGTGATGTTGTACTTTAATAACCCTCCAAGAGTATTACAGTTTGTTATAGTTTAATAGCTTGATTCAAACCTTTTAATGTTCTTTTCGTTTTCTTGTTATTCTTAATTTCGCAGGTATACTAATGTTCAATAGTAATCGAATGTTTGGAGTTCTAGTATGTGGGTCAAGAAAGATGAGACATAAAACTGTTAAAATCTGTTTTTTTGGTTCCATGGAGAATCTTCTTTCGAAACTATTATGTTTAATTGGTGACCGTAATTACAACTAGTATTCACGGATAATGTTTAGACAACTTTGTGTATTTAATCGGGAAACAACGAGTCGTGGGTACATGGCCTTCTACTAAGGCTTGTTTGTTGTGCTAAATTCAAGGCTTAGTTATTATAATTTACATGCCATGACCCACGATCTGATTGGAAAGTAAAAGTCAAACCAAAGCTACAAACCACTCTCTCTCATTTTCTATCAGCTAACTTCTCCCTCGACTCTCGTCGTTTTTATTTTCTTTTATTATTCAAGAAAATCTTCGCTCTAGGGTTTTGATTTACAGAGAAGGTAAAAAAGTTAGGGTTGTGATAATTTGATCACTTGAATCTAGGATTCTTTGAAAATAGTTTGTCTGATTTTAATTTTCTGAAGTTTGGGTATTGTCTAATTGGGCTTGATCTGAATTTTTCCAATTGGGAGTTAGTAAAACAAGATAGAGAAAGATGGGAAACCCGTTTTCATCACTAGAGAATTGATTGCCACAGATGAGAGGTTTGATTTGTATTCATTGCTTGGAATATGGATCTTTGTTCAAGTAAATTGACGGTCTACATAATATTATTCTCGTTCAATAATATTAGTTTGGGGGGAAGTTAATCCCTAAATCTTATAACAATTGCTGATTTGTTTGAAAATCATGGTGACGGAGTTTAAAGTTTGTCTTGAAATGTAAACATTTAATTTTATCAAATAGGATTTTTGGTTATTTTCAGTTTTTGGTTCCATATTATTTATCATGATCAAGTTATATTTCTTGAATACCTAAAATTGGTTGTTCACAACTTCACACAAGGTATATATTTTTGACATAGCGTATTATTCTTCCAGAAAGAGTATCCACTTGGACTCGTGGAAGGCAGAATAAAAGTGTACCATCAAGTAGGTAATAACTATTAGGTCCTTGATCCTTCGTTGTTCAACATGACAATTACAAGAAGGTGTCTACAAGTTTGAGTCATGGTGGTATAAGTTTCTATAATCAGTGACCTTTTTTTGGTTGTTCTTTACAACCATTGAAAGCGGTTTGGAGTTTCGTTTCTTTTGAATTTGTATTTTATTGTAATTCTGATTCTAGGATTTTTTATTTTATTTGATTTTACTTTTATTCTTTGTAGTAGTGTTAAAAGATTTTGATAATTGAGTAACTAAAAATTTACCTTGATGTATGTCATCTCAGTGGTTTGTTAAGTTCAGCAATGAAGTCTATGACTCCTCTATAGATATATCTTAAGGCAATTTGGAATATCTTTAAGCAATAGAAAACTGTACTGCTCCAATGTTGCTTATTCTGAAGTAAATAGTTCTTGTAAACATTTCATATGATAGAAATTTTCACACCAGATAAATGATGTAGTATGCATTTATAATATCTAATATGAAGTGTTGATGCTACAGGTATTTAAAAAAAAACGATGTTGAGATTACTGCTGCAAAGTGAATGCTGGTGACTCTAGACTTAAAGTAGACTTGGAGAATGCAGAGATTTCTGCGGATAACTTTCTTCTGAAGAAATAGAGAGAGCACTTGCAGTGGCAAAAGAAATGATAAACTCATCATTAGCATCACTACTAAGTGAGTTGAAGGAAACAAGTGTAATTTTTTTTATGTTAGAAACTATGGATGAAACTCTCTTAGTAGTTTCTTAATTTACACTTTGATCACAAGGTGTTGCTTAAAAATTATTTGCTTTTATGGTACCTCAGGTGATTTTGGTTGATTTTTTGTTTCCTAAATAGAAAAAGAACTATGATTGACTTCATTCAAAAATCACATAATTGAACTATCGGAGCCTGTGTACCTCGAATTACATGAAACAACCATGTTATCTTTGCCAACTGGAGAATATGTGTCCAGATGCCACTTCCTGCATGACATTGGCAAGTGTTCTTTACTCTTCAGTTAGGGAAGAAAATGTCTCAAAGCGTCAGCTGATGGTATGGTATGTGCAGTTCTCCCTTTTTTTTTCTTTGCACTTGAAAACAAATGATTTATGATGTTGATAAAGAAGCTTAGATTCATCCTCACCATTTCAGCTGATGGTATGGTATGTGCAGTTCTCCCTTTTTTTTTCTTTGCACTTGAAAACAAATGATTTATGATGTTGATAAAGAAGCTTAGATTCATCCTCACCATTTCTACGACTAAATGGCAAATGCATACAAAAATCTAGTGTCATCTAAGATCTAACCAGTAATCCCATTTGTTAACAATAAAGACTTACGAGTTGAGTCTTTAGTGAAGTCAGGACTCTTAACCAACCTAGTCAGAGATTCTAAAATATCTCCACAGAATATGGAGACTTAGTTAACATTCTTGTTGTTGAAAGTTTCTAGCAGTTTGTTTAGATAAGCTTTGTAACAGGTTTAAATGCCTAAATGTTTTTCATATCGAAAGTTAAGCTACAAAATATTCTTAATATCAATCTTAAGTTGGTATCACGCCAAAAGGTCCGTACCACGCTTAATCATGGCAGCAAACACCACAACACTACTACAGCTACATATCAACCATCTTGTAAACATTAAATTAACTTATTCCAATTACTTACTTTGGAAAGCTCAATTCAAGCCATTACTCAAAGGCTATAAACTCCAAGGGTACGTTGATGGAACAATTGAAGAGCCCCCATATATATTAGCAAACTCAGAAGAAGTTAACCCAGCATATACAATATTCAAGGAGCAAGATTAGATCTTGCTGGGATGGTTATTGTCATCCTTAACAGAAGAAGTAATGCGCAGTGTGGTTTATTTAACATCCTCAAAGGATGTCTGGAAAACACTTGAGACTCGGTTTGCACCACAAACCAGAGCCCATCAAATGTAACTCAGGAGAGACTTGTATAACTTATACAAAGGTAACAACTCCATGAAAGAATATTTTTCAAAAGCTAAAATTTTATTCAATTCTCTTAAAGCATCAGGTCTCAAAATTAGTGCTGATGACATGCAACAATCTGTACTCGATGGACTCAATCAAGCTTATGATTCTATAGTGACAACTTTCAGCACAGCAAAAGAAATGAAGATGGACATTTTTTATGCACACTTGCTCATATTTGATATGCATCTAGAGCAGTAATTAGCTCTACTCCAACAACCACTAACTAATATTGCTGTCACAAACAGACCATTCAATTCACAAAAATTGGGACAACGAAGAGGTCGACCACAATTCCAACTAAACCAGCAGTTTTGACAGCCTTTCAATCCTAGAAACCAACGTGATCAATGACCTTGTCAGGTCAGTAGTAAAAGAGGTCACACTGCAAGAAATTGTTGGTTTTTCCATGAAAAGGATGATGCATATCCACAACCCAACAAGCCAGCAACATACCTAGCACTACCCAGTGAAGCAGCAGGAAATACATGGGTCATTGATACATGAGCAACTCACCATTGAACATCCAATCTCAACAATTTGACCATTCCTCATGAGTATAATGGCACGGAAAATTTTCATGTTGGCAATGGTAATGCACTGTAAATACAAAACATTGGTAATTCTTGCTTTACCCATAATGATCGAACTTATAATCTTAACAGTGTTCTTCATGTTCCATCTATAAAGGCAAACTTACTTTCTGTTTCTAAATTTTGTGAAGATAATAGTCTATTTTGTTTTTCGCTCTACTTGTTTTATTGTGAAGGATCTCAAAACGGGGAAAACATTACTGCAAGGCAGAAGTAGAAATGGCCTTTACGTTCTTGATGATGTCCGAGAGATTCAACCAAAAACACCATCAACACTCGTCTCAGAAACAGTCCCATTATGGCACCAGCGTCTTGGTCATCCCATGCTTCAAACTGTCTCCAAAATCATCTAGCATTTTTCTTTACCTGTTAGCAATAAAAACTTTGATTTTTGTCATTCTTGCCATCTTAGCAAGGCAAAGAAATTACCTTTTTCTCTTAGTAGCACAATAATAGATAAACCTTTAGAGTTGTCTCTGATTTGTGGGTTTCACTATATTCATTTAGAAATGGATTTCACTATTATCTTTTACTCATGGATGTCTACTCACATTATACTTGGATCTATCCACTAGTTAACAAATCAGATGCTCATCCAATATTCATTCACTTCAAAAAGAAAATTGAGAATTTAATAGATCCAAAATCAAAAAAATTCAGTCAGACAATGGTGGTGGATATAGAAAATTCACCAAGTTTCTTAATGACTCGGGCATATTGCATAGGTTTTCATGTCCCCACACTTTAGCTCAGAATGGGTTAGCCGAAAGACACATTCGCCACATCACTGAATCTGGCCTAGCTATTCTTTATCATGTTTTTATGCCAACTAGATATTGGTCTGAGGCATTTACTACAACTTGTTATCTTATCAATAGATGTCCAGCTATAAAGTCAAGTACACAAACACCATTATAACTCTTATTCAATAAACAACCTAACTTTTCATTCCTAATTTTTTTTGGTTGTATGTGCTGCCCTAGCATACATATATATAATTCCAATAAACTTGAACCTAGGTCCTTACCTTGTGTCTTCATTGGTTATAATAGTGCACACAAGGGATATATGTGCATACATGTTCTAACCAAAAGGTTGTACATCTCTCGACACGTCAAGTTTTAAGAAAGGTCATTCCTATTTTCTGCCAAGCTCAATGTTGGAACTAGTTTGTCATCTACACAGACAAGTACCTCAAATAAGGTTTTTTCTTCTCCTGCATTTACTAGAACCAATGCTTCTCACCTGCCATTAACCAATGTATCATTAAAAGACCAACAACTTGTAAGTTCCCAGCCTCCAGAACCTGTTAGTCCTATAATAGAGCTCCCAACCTTTCCACAACAATTTGATAATGCAGTTCAGGAACCACCAGGTTAGAAAGTAATATTTGGTCCGGTGCAGCAAGTTCAAGAACAACCAGGTTAGGAAGTTGTATTAAGTCGGTGTTGTAAGTTCAAACCCATCCGATGGTCACAAGAGAAAAAAGATGGGATCAAAAACCAATCTAAAGGTTATGTCTAGCAGTTACCAAGCACCCATTGTAAACTTCGGATATCTTGGCTCCCACTTGTTACACCAATACATACAAAGATCCAAAGAGGAGGACTTCAATGGAGGATGAATATAATGCCAATATTCATAATGGTACATGGTCTATAGTACTATATGAAAAAGGTATGAATATAGTGGTGTTGATGGTGGATTTTTGACGAGCGAGAAAATTGTAATATTGTTTTTCGCCTAGTTGCAGAAGCATGAAATAAATATGTATAAATTCCTGACCCGGTATCAGAATTATGAATACATACTGCTATTTTACGTGCCACAAGAGAATTGAGAATACATATTCAGCTCATGGCTAAATTAGCTCTGTAGCTCTTTTGCATATATATAAGCCCGTAGAAATTTCATGGATTTACCCAGCTACACCCTCGTTATTTTATGTGCATCCATGTAAATTATTTGTATCGATCAGAATACGCTGATTATACAAACATTCAGAATGAAGGCCATATCATATCCAAATGAAAACGTAAATTTAGATGCATACCATCTAATTGCAGAGTCGTATCAAGCATTATCTCAAGTTGCAAACTTTCACGGATGAATATCTTGAATATGTTATGTATCTATTGCATATAAGTTAAGCATAATGCTAACATTAAAATCTCATGCGACTGAGAAACTCTAAATAAGCCATAGTTATGGCCACGACATTAATGAATGCCAAAGCTAGTGGTGCATAGGCAATAACCATGACAGTAGCAAATGCCAGCCTTAGTAAACCCAGGTCACACCCCCAAACCCAATGAGTAGCACACACATGTGCAAAAAGGCTAGAAAAAAAGCTAAAAAACGATAAAAACCCAAAAAGCTAACAAAACACGCGCCAAACAAGCACTAACAGTGCTAGTGGCAGCGCTAAGCAGCATCTAGCATTAGCGCGAAGCGCTGGCGCTACCAACAACGCTAGCCTTCCCCCTTTCTTTCTTACCTTTGTGTGTTTCTCCCCCTTTGCTTGTGCTAGCATCATCCTCACAAGCTCATTGAAAGCACTATCTTACAACAAACTTACATGTTTTGAGTCCTTGACTCCACTAATTCCTACGATAAATCAGATCATATTACATGGGGGGATTAAACATGGGGTTTTGGTCAGGTGGTTACAGCAACATGGGCGTGGCAACACCCCATAACAAGGAAGTTACAAAGTAGTGGTGACGGTTGAAGTGGTTAAGGAAGTAATGGAATAATGATTTTCCATAAACTTCCAAGGATAATGGGCGGTTACACCATTACCCCCATAATCCCCATTACTACATCTCTCCACTACCTACACTACTTTACAAGGAAACATGTGTGTTCTCAACTATTATAAATAGGCTACTTAGCCTATTCTGATAACGGAACAAGCTTATAATTCTATCAAGCTCTATTATTTTCTCTAATAGTTCTACAACTCTACATACAATTCATCACACTTATTTCTTTCAACTTTATTTTCTTTCCTCTCCTAAGATCAACCTATTTTCTTTCCTTGCGACCGAAGCAAGGCGGAACAGCTACTATCGTGGTTTAGCCTTTCCCTGTACGATTTTGATTTCCGAATCTAAAGAAAGTACTTCTACAGTACATGGTTTTGCTAGAAGTAATTTTTAGGTACTAACAATTGGCGACCACAATGGGAGATCAATCTCTTGGTCACGAATCCAATTCTTCAACCATATGAAAATCAATTCTGCAATCATCTAAAAATGGTGGATCTTAGGTCGGGTTCACAACAAAGCCCAATTCAGGTTCAACAACCACTCCTAACCCCAACAATACTAGTGGTGGAACTCCAAAAATCATTCCTCAAAAAACACCACCGCTGAAAACACCAACACTCCTTTTCGTACCACTGAAGGTGCCAAAGACAAGAATCAGGCATCATCAACCATAGTTGATTTGATAAAGCGCAAGGAAACCTTGTACGAAAATCAAGTAGCCATAGCTACTACCCATAAGGAAGTTCTTACCTTTCTTAAGACTTTCACGGAGCAGTTATCATCGGAACAACCTCCATCATAGCAGCATTCTGTACAATAATACCACTCGGAGTGCCTTCTTCAACAATCGTGTCAGGGGGAGTTTTATCATGATTTTGAGTTGTAAAGATACATCACCAGCATCACGGATCATGATAATCTCCAATCCTTCATCTACAAGTTCATCTCTCTATTTTGGTTCATTCCCCTCCTAAAAACGGAGACATTATAGAGATAACGAGTTAAAATATCTCAAGCACAGGAATTGCAGCACAAATCATGAAATTAATAAAATATGTCCATTATCAACCTAAAAATTTATTAAAAAGTGTTTTTGGTCATGACATATGGTTTAGAAAGGATATAGGTCATTTTGCAAAAAATGTCATCAGAAACGTTTTTGCACTGCCCTCCAGAAGAATTGAAACTGGCGCTAACTGGTAAGGAATTTTGGGATGATTTATATACCAAATAATTCATATTGATGTCTACTAAAACATACTAAAAGGGCACGCCAATTGTAGGAGCGAGCTAATAAGAGCATACAAAACGTTCGACTACATGATAGCTGAAAACTTATAGAATTCTGCATGGAAAAGTTCTGTACGCTCGGTGTCAGGTATTTTTCACCTAGAAAACGGACTCTAAATTCATAAATTTTTTATGAAGAAGTTATATATACCTCTTATATAAATAATAAGAGGTCAATCACCTCATTCCGACTTCGGACGAAGATTCTACAGTCATTACGGTAAGAAGACCTGAAACTGAATTTTTTTGACGACGAAAATCGCCAAAATTCTTCATGAAATCACGTATGGTTCTACACATTTGGTGGTACAAGAGATATAACCATGTCATTATGATTCTAAGAAAATGGAGTAAATTTACTTGGAGTTGTAACAAGCCGTCAGAAGCAGAAGGCACTCCATAATGCGACTCACCACCAAATTCTTCGTTTTTCGGTTCTGGATTCTTCAGGTCCATTATCACCTTGGCCTTCTTTCTCAGTACTTCCAACCACAATGGTACTTTCTGACACCATGGTGTCCATGTTGCTAGTCATCTGAGAATGACGATTATTCATAATAGTCAGAATTCATCAAGTTCAACAAGACGTAAAATTCTATAACTCAAGAATCTCCAAGAAGTTATACTTACTACATAAGGAGATAAAGCGCTAAGAACAACCGGGACACCAAACTTTAAAGGTCGAATACCCGAGGTACCTTGATGAGTTATGCTCAGAGACTATGCAAAGTGCTTGTCAGGATAAGGTATAGTTATACTTCATACAAAAAAGAAGAGTAAGAGAAAATGCAAGACGCTTACCTTCTTCCAGGGATGGTCTCCACTTCCAGGTTACCCATGGCCTATTCTCCTCATACTGAGGAACGGCGTTCGCCATAATACCGAACACAGGGCGTTCTGGATACCGCAACTATAAGAAATAAATTAAGCATTTAATTATTAAATAAAACATGGTGATTAAACTAAAGATGATTTGAGATACCTGTGTCAAGTTGATGATCGAGTCGTGCCTTGCTCCAGAAGTAATTTTCAAGTTTGGCTGAGCTGCTAATTCCTTGTCAGAAGGCTCACTAGACACAAAGTCCTTAAGAAGAGTAAGTTGTGCATTCTAGAATTAACATTCGACACGATGACGAGATCCCCATTCAAAGAAAGCAACCAGGGATACAACGATAAAACTTTGTCATTCATAAAGGTCTAGAGAGACCATTTCCGCTACCATTTTTTGGCCAGGAGTGTCTGCTACCACTTTATCAGAAATAACCATTTAGATCCAGACTACGACATGGTTCTGGGACTTATGTGAATCCACAGAAACAAGGCAAGACTCGACGCATATTTGGAGAAATCGTCAACGAGGGACCCACCTATAGGCTCCAACAAGCTAGCAGACCCTAAAGATTGCTCACCTCCAGAGCATCACCAAACAACGGATCTGGACACTAAATAATTACATAGAGGAGAAATGATATTGTACGCCCATGGATTTTGCCTACAAGTAAGTCTTGTTCAGCAACTCTCTTTACAACTAGTTGTCCCACGTCTCTATCAAGGCTTGGGGACTTGACCTGAGTATCAACCTCACTGTGCCTTGACGATGTGAATGGAAAGCTGATCATTTTTAAAAGTTTGTCAAATGGATAAGAATATTCGAACCAATAACCCAATCATCTTTAAAATGTGTCATCAACCTGAGATACCGAAACCCAACCCTTTACAAATCGGAGACACTACTGTCTCTCCTGGAGAAAAGGCACATCTAATCATTAAAACTATATTAGGTGGATACTAAAAACTTGTCAATACTGATAACCCAACAGGGGTAGTCGTACGTGGCAAGTGGTTTAAAGCTATCAAGGCTTAAACATTTCACCACCCCTAAAAATTTGTCAAGGCTTAAGCACTTTACCACCCTAGCAGTATTTCTCTGTTTTTACGTAATTCCTCCAAGATGGTTTCAGTGCCTTGCATTCATACTTAGAATTTCAATTTATTTTATTAAACATAGTATTATTTTGCTCTCTAGAAAATCCTTTGCAAACCGCTCAAAATCTACCTACTCGAAATCCGAAAACAAAACCACAGAAAAATCAGGTATATCAGAAACACACAAAAATAAAACACCCTCAAAACTTACCATTTTGAAAAAGATCTCTGAAGACTGGTTCAACACCATCATCATATGCTCTCTCCACCTGTCCAAGGGCTTTATTTTCAAGTCTCAACTCCCAGGATAGTCTTTCGGCATCACCTCTAGACTTGGTAATCACTTCTAAGACGAAGATGCACATACTTCCTTCAGGTTCTCCTGAATGGCTCACATATGACGATAAAACCATCCTGACCACAAGTTTAGCTGCCTCAGCTTCCTCCAAGAGTCGGGTCCTGTCAAACTCAAAGTCAAAGTTAACTCCAGAATTCAGATACTCAATTGGTGCAGCTTTCATTGTATTGACATCTTACGCAACGACACCACTTGGAGCACCAACTTTAAAAAACTACGTCCGAAGGATCGCAAGAACCACACTTGGGGACTGAAGATTTGCACCAGATCCCATCGCTGTCAAGAACCACTCCAGCCTATAAGAGATGGTCAACCAGAGAGTCACAACCTTGACAAGACCCTTTACTCTCCAAAGACGTGTCGTAAAGGTATCTTTATCTCTCCCAACTACGTCGTCAGATCTGGTAGGCGCCTATGACCCCTGACGAGGATGAGATGCATCCCAAGCTTATTTCAGAAAATATAACTTCAAAAATCAAAATAAAGTGTGACAGGGGACTGCTCACCGCAACCCATCTCATAACAATCAAGGATTAATCAGAAGATGGCTCAAGAGACGCCTCTTGGAACATAGTCTTTGAAGACACCTGTGGCACCGCGTCGGCAACAGGATACCTTTCAGCTCATCCTCTTCACCCTCGACTCCTCCAGAGGACCTCAACCATATAAGCATTCCAAGCATACCGTCATCACATCCAGAAAGAGGAAAACAAGCTTATAAACCAAAAGGTCAGAATAAGACACAATTTCATTTTGTCAATGCTCGCGAAAACATCCCAGTTGCGACTCAACAACCCGGGCAACAACAAGGACTCCAACTTCAATTCAAGTTCTTGCTCCAGCTATGGCGCACAAAGACAACAACAACATTATGAGATATAAACCTTAATGGCTTCCCTTGCCTGATATAACCTAGAGGCATGGACTCATGATGATACTATCAAATCATCCATCGTCAAGCAACAGATCAAAGTAGCTACACCTGGGGACTGAAGCCTTCTTCAGTTTCAGAGATTTAACGCAGTCACCTCCTTCAACCAGAGTATTTAATTAACAACGGTAGTAACAACAAGACCCTTCACTCGCATCATCCTGATGAAAGCATATGTACGTCAGTACCTCCACAGCTCGTAAGCTTCCTCTCCCAATCTGATCACGATTGCAGCTGCTTCTGATTTCAACCACAATGGTCAACGATGGAAGATACCCTGAATTCGGAATTCTCAAGGTGACGCCATCAATTCCCCTCATGCTCCAAGCAATCCCTAACAGACAGTATTCGTTTTTATGATACTCATCTCAACTATCGCGATAATAAAGCAGCTACGACAATCTCCAGTGCACAATGAACACTCAAAAGGCCTGACTATTTCAGATTCAAGCTTCTTTTATCAACATCTGATATATGGGCTTACAAGCTGCTGCCATGAATTTATCTTCTTTGGATATATGGCTATGATGAGCCAACATCATACATGAATCAGAAATGTTCTGAAATGTGTAAGAAACGCCAAACCATGAGGCCCTCACTGTTTGTTATGAGGTTGTCATCCATGAAGCCTATCACAAGGGATCACTTTCCATGAAGTCGTAACTTCTATTGAGGTCCCCACTTACGTCGCATCCTATTAGAGATCTCATGATGCCAACATACTCGCGATGTCAACAACTCTAGCGCTAGCCTCATCCATAGAACAAAAAATATTCTACCAGATGAGGGATATTCCATGGCAGTAGGATTTCACATGAGTCTGGGACTTCATTCACATAGATAACATCTTCAAGAATCTCATATCCTCACAGTGCCATCACCTACCACCACAAGCTCCTCTATTTGTATTCGTTCCTACTGTTACACTTGTATCATGTAAACTCAGAAATTGGCAAAAATCGGTGGAAAATGGGACAATGTATCCTTCAAAAAAATGCTCATCCATGTCTCTTCTACGACATACCAAAATGGGGAGTAAATCGGATATACGGGCTGAAAGATATGACTTTTATGCTAAAGTCAATGGAGCCTGAAAATTTACACGGGATTACAAATTACAAATGTGCATGCATGATTGACTGACCATACAAGTTCTGAATCAGATGAGAAGAGAAAGAAAGAAAGTGTTGGTGGTCGGTGATGGTCAAACAAGGATTTCCTTTTTGAAGCCATGGTTTTGTGCTACATACAGGTCAATTTTGGTCTATTCATCATACAAATCAGCCACGCTTCACTAGTTTATGCTCTCCAGATGACGCTCTATCATCCTATAGGCACTACTACATCAACTATTGCTCCTTCAGTGATTATTTGACATCATCGGAGCGTCATCAAATCAAAATTCCTGGTAAAGTTCGACAACTAAGCTCGTTGATTTATTTTCATTTATTTTTCCTAGCTGCGGAAGCATGAAATAAATACGTATAAAATTTTAACAAGCATCAGGATTATGAATACGTACTTCTATCTTACATTCCGCAAGAGAATTGAGAAGAGATATTCATATCCTGGATAAATTATCCCTGTATCTATATTATCGTTTTTTGCCTAGATGCAGAAGCACTAAATAAATATACATCAATTTCTTACTAAGCATCAGAATTATGAATATTACTCTTATCCTACAATCTGCAAGAAAATCGAGAAGGGATATTTAGCTTTTGGCTAAATTATCCTTGTATCTCTATTGCATATATATGGGCCTTACAAATTTCAGGGCTTTACCCATCTAAACCCTCATCATTTCATGCGCGTCCATGCAAATTTTTTGTATTAACCAGAATATGTTGATAATACAAAATTGCGGGCATTCGGAATAGAGGCTATGCCATATCTGAATAAAAACGCTAATTGAATGCATACCATCTAATTGCAGAGTCGCATCAAGCATTATCTCAAGTACCAAACTTCCACAGCTGAATCTCTTGAAAATGTTATGTATGCATTGCATAAAAGTTAAGCATAAATGCTAATATTAAATATCACATGATTGAGAAACCCTAAACAGGCGTCAGAACTAATGAATGCAAACACTAGCGGTACATTATACAATGGCCATAACACTAACAAGCGCCAGCCTTAGCAAGCCCTAGCAATGCTCCAAATACCTGAGAGTACAATTGTAGAAAAAACAAAACTTGTTCACCCAATTACTACTCTTTTAGTAATATCTAACCATTAAATGATAAAAGTCATATTATATCTCTTCTAGCAGACCACCATCTAGTGCTTACCACGCAACATTACTCGTTCCGCGCTAAACAGGGGACTTAATATTGATGGTGGATTTTTGACGAGAGAGAAAATTGTAATATTGCTTTTCGCCTAGCTGCAGAATCATGAAATAAATATGTATAAATTCCTGACCCGACATCATAATTATGAATACATATTGTTATCTTACATTCCGCAAGAGAATTGAGACTACATATTCAGCTCATGGCTAAATTAGCTTTGTAGCTCTTTTGCATATATATGCGCCCGTAGAAATTTCAGGGCTTTACCCGGCTAAACCCTCGTTATTTTATGTGCATCCATGTAAATTATTTGTATCGATCAGAATATGCTGATTATACAAACATTCAGAATGAATATCATCTCATATCCGAATGAAAACGTAAATTTAGATGCATACCATCTAATTGCAGAGTCGCATCAAGCATTATCTCAAGTTATAAACTTCCACGGCTGAATCTCTTGAATATGTTATGTATGTACTGCATAAAAGTTAAGCATAATGCTAACATTAAAATCTCATGCGACTGAGAAACTCTAAATAGGCCATAGTTATGCCCACGAAATTAATGAATGCCAAACCTAGTGGTGCATAGGCAATAACCATGGCACTAGAAAGTGCCATGGTTATTGCCAAGTGCCAGCCTTAGCAAACCCTGGTTACATCCCCAATACCAATGAGTAGCACACATATGTGTCAACATGCTAGAAAAAAAAAGATAAAAAATCCAAAAAGCTAACAAATCACGGGCCAAAAAAGCAGTAACAATGCTAGTGGCAGCGCTAAGCAGCAGCTAGCATTAGCGTTAGCACTAGTACCTATGTTGCTAGCAGCGCTAGCGCTACCAACAGCGCTGCACTGAAGCGCTAGCCTTCCCTTTCTATTTCTTACCTTTGTGCGTTTCTCCCCATTTTCTTGTGCTAGCATCATCCTCACAAGCTCATTGATAGCACTATCTTACAACAAACTTACAAGTTTTAAGTCCATAACTCCACTAATTCCTACGAGAAATCAAATCATATTACATGTGTGGATTAAACATGGGGTTTTAGTCTGGTGGTTACACCAACATGGGCGTGGAAACACCCCATGACAAGGAAGTTACAAAGTAGTGGTGATGGTTGAAGCGGTTGAGGAGGTAATGGAATAACGGTTTTCCTGAAACTTCTAAGGATAATGGGTGGTTACACCATTACCTCCATAATCTTCATTACTCCATCTCTCCACTACTTTACAAGGAAACATGTGTGTTCTCAACTATTATAAATAGGCTACTTAGCTTATTCTGAAAACGGAACAAGCTTATAATTTTCTCAAGCTCTGTTATTTTCTCTAATGGTTCTACAACTCTAAACACAATTCATCACACTTATTTCCTTCAACTTTCTTTGCTTTCCTTCCCTAAGATCAACCCATTTTCTCTACTTGTGACCGAAGCAGGTACAAAATGAAAACTTTATTCTCGATTCTACGAGAATTTTTATGAAAGCGTTTCATTTGCTTTTCTTCAATGGAAATTTTATTTTTCCAGAATGTATCCTAATTATTGGCCTAATTCTTCTTTTGATGATTGATTCAACCTCTGATCAAAAAGATATACCTGGGTTTAGGCTTGCCCTGCACGATTTTGATTTCCGAATCTAAAGAAAGTACACATATAGTACATTGTTTTGCCTAGAAGTAATTTTTAGGTACTCGATTGGTTCGAACTAGGTCTTTAGAGTTAAACAGAAATCAGATGGTTTCATTGACCGATATTAGTCTCGATTAGTCGCAAAAGGATTTCATCAACAAGAAGAGATAGATTATGATAAAATTTTCTCTCATATGGTGAAACCTTACACAATAAGGTTAGTAGTCACTATTGCAATAATGTATGATTGGTCGATTCGACAACTTGATGTACAAAATGCTTTTTTTACATGGTCTATTAGGAGAGGATGTCTATATGCAATAGCCGGCTAGGTGTGTGGATCCAAATAGATCCACATATGTGTGCAAGCTGCATAAGGATCTATACAGCCTTAAACAAGCAACACGAGTTTGGTTTTCAAGGTTAAGCTCTCTTTTACTAAAATTGGGGTTCAAAGGATCTATTGCTGGTAACTTTTTTATTCATCGGAAGTCACTCTTCTCATATTATTTATGTTTTAATTTATGTTAACGATATACTTATAACAGGTTCATGTGACTCCCAAATATCTACTTTAATCATGAATTAAGCTCAGTTTGTGTTGTCAAAGATTTTGGTTATATATCATACTTCTTGGGGAATGAAGTATTTCGGCAGGATAGAACTTTAATACTTACACAACAAAAGTATATTGTTGACTTGCTACAACGCACCAAATTAGATGGTATGAGGCCTGTGAAGACACCTATGGCTCCATAGATGAAGCTATTGAAAAAAGTCACAACCAAATTTGAAGATCCAACACTTTACAGAAGTGTTGTAAGAGCTTTGCAGTATCTCCATTTAACAAAACCTGACATCTCAGTAGCCGTTAACAAGGATTGTCAACATATGCATGAGCCTTATTTAGAACATTGGGAACTTGTGAAAAGGATTCTCCGTTACTTAAAACACACGGTAAGCTATGGAATGTATTTGAGGAAGTCTAATAATTTATCTTTGAATGCATACTTAGATACAGACTGGGCTGACAGTCTTGATGATAGAAGCTCAACAAGTGGATATGGTATTTACTTTGGGGGAAATTTAATTTCGTGGAGTGCTCGCAAGCAAAAGACAGTTTCAAAATCAAGTATTGAAGCGGAGTATCGGGGCATAGCTATTGCAACTTCGGAAGTTATTTGAATACAATCTTTGCTGAAGGAATTGGGAGTAAGCATTT
This sequence comes from Papaver californicum, assembly GCA_023531435.1. Lineage (NCBI taxonomy): Eukaryota > Viridiplantae > Streptophyta > Magnoliopsida > Ranunculales > Papaveraceae > Papaver > Papaver californicum. Next base: position 529,299 of record JAJJMC010022800.1, read on the forward strand.
CTGCACCAAGTCTTTGGTGTGACAACTAAGGCGCGACTTATCTTACTGTGAATCCAGTCTTTCATGCATGGACTAAACACATAGAAATTGACTTCCATTTTGTCCGTGAACATATAGCAAGCAAAGAGCTTCATGTAAAGTTTATCTTTTCTAAAGATCAAGTAGCAGATATATTCACCAAAGGCTTAGCATCTCTAAGGTTCAAAGTCTCAGGGACAAGTTAAACATTCGCTCACTCATGTTAAACTTGAGGGGGAGTGTTAACAATAAAGACTTATCAGTTGAGTCTTCAGTAAAGTCAGGACTCTTAACCAACCTGGTCATATATTCTAAAATTTCTCCATAGAATATGGAGACTTAGTTAGCATTCCTGTTGTTGAAAGTTTCTAGCAGTTTGTTTAGATAAGTTTTGTAACAGTTTTAAATAACTGAGTGTTTTTCAATCGAAAGTTAAACTGCAAAATATTCTTAATATCAATCTTAAGTTCATTTATTGATGTTGTTCATAGGAAACAACTAGTATACTAATTATTCTTTAGTGTAGCTCTTAAGGATCGAAATGTGTAACCATTGTTCCTATCGTTGAATATATAATAGTCTTTTTAAGTGATGAATACCATAATTTGAATATTTAGTTAGGCTAATTCCCTTTTGTGATTTTGGAAGCATTTAATTCGTGAGTTTTTCTTTTCAATTTGGTGACGTTAATCCTGTTGTTTGAGAAGATTATTATTTCCATCTTTCCTAATTAAGAACAACTATTCCATTACAACGGAAAAGCTTGGGGATATTCTATTAAAGGTAGCATCTTCTAACTATTTTCTGAATATGTTTTCCTTGGTAAGTGGAATAGTACTGTTGAGTAAGACTTCGGGTGTGAATCCTTTTTGGTTATTCTTCACCATTTATAAGTGGATGAGTCATTTTATGGTTGGGGATGTTCCAGTTACTCGCACAAGACCCTTGCTAATCCTGGATAACTAGCAATTTAAATTATCTAGTTCTACCAGAACCGACGTTTGGATATATTATAGCAAAACAACATTCTTTGGTCAGGATTAGAGGCGTTTGCTAGTGATGTCGGCTTATAAAAATTTATTTATTTACTCTATGAATTTATTATTTTTTTTCGTTTTCTTTCACTTTACAATGTAGAGAGATTAGATATTACAAAACTTTGTTAATTGCAGGTTATCTTTCTTTTTTCTTACATTTGTTGTCATGTTTGTATGAACAATCTTTCAAGTTAATATAAGTTGTATTTATGGAATTTTCGGTTACATTTAATCATCATTATGTACTTCTTTTCTACTGATAACGACATTTGCTTACTATCTTCGATCATATGCTTACTATTGGCGATAACCACTCTTGCCGCCAAATAAAGGTGTTTTCCGACCAAAGTAGATTAGGTCACAAAAGAAAAAGTACGCGACAGGATTATGTTGTCGGTGATTTTTTTTCAGGCACGAAAATCCTTTACGTCGCTGATAAACATCTGGCGACAAAACTAAAATTTACGTCGTTGTAATATTTAACGACGCACTATCATCGAAATCTATATGACAAAAGATTTCGTCAACAAAAAGAATTGGCGACGAAAAATGTATATTTTGCAACGATAAGTTCGTCGTTGATGGTCAATTTCCTTGTGGTGATCTTTCTTAAATATTGACTCGACTGAGCTTCCCCGAGACCGGTTTGCTTAAGTTTTTCAATTTTCACGAGGCAATGTGAAACCCACAATTACCATCCTTTGAGACGTCATCAGTAGATATAACTGGAGGGGCTTGTTTGAGATATTCATCCAATATTGGCTTGCTTTCTTGCTCAACATTTTGTATACTTGTTTGACTCTCAAGCGGACACTAGTGGAAAATGGTCATTATAGGATTGCTAGAACAGGTTCTTGAAACCACTTACGGTTCCAAGCAGCACTAGAGCAGTCGCATTCCTATTTCTGAAAGTACGGTTCAAAGCAAAACTTTAACTTTCAAAAGGTAATACGGTATCTGTTAGTCTTACCTAAGTACAAATGAAAACCGTTTATTTGGTCGATTATATATATAGCAGGTCAACATCTAGGTGGGACAGTCCTATAATGCAAATTCATTATAACGGTTTCAGTTTATTTGAATTGGCTGAATCACAGTAGTATCTCCCGTAATTAATGTTTATAATCATCATGTGGTTCTGCAAAATCAAAATCAAAAACAAGAAAACAAACTCAAAACATAATTTCTACAAATAGAGGGGAAAAAAATGATAATTAATAGTACTACTTACTTGAACATGAGAACAATCAATGAGCTTCTGAATATCATCAAGTCTGAGTACATCATGATAAATATATCTTCTAACTTGTAAAAGTCTGAGAGAATGATGAAGCGAAAGACGCCAATGAGTACAAATACTAGTACAACAATTTAAACATAATACATTATTTTCATTTTTTCTTTATATCTTCATGAATCAAACATGGGCTAAAAAAACTTCTTACCAAACATGGGACAAAAAACTTCTCATCAAGGTATAATCATTGCTAATAAGAAACAGCCTACGATTAACAATTATAAACATTAAGTACGGGAGAAACACAGGAGCAACAACATACATGTATGTGAAGGAAAATGTCATCACAAAAGCCGAACGATGTTTTGAATTTAACACATAGATGCCAGAGCTGCAAAGCATAGTAATTAGACCAGAAGTTTTAGAGAACCACTAATATGACACCCAATTTTAATGACACGTAGATGCCAAAGCATAGTAACTAGACCAGAAGTTTTAGTGAACTACTAATATGACACCCAATATATAATATACTGTAATAGTGATGAGTGATCTAGTACTTCTATAAGAAAAAAGATAAAAATGGAAATAAATGTAAACAATACCTTGAGTTGTTGAATCTGTATACACATGATAAGCACATCTTCATTCACTATTGCCTGCGGAAACAAACAATTAAAGTAGTTTAAGCGTTGGGTACAAAGATTTATTTTATCTCTTCAAGTAATTCTTAAAGTAACCCTTGGCTTAATTCTTAACTCCGCTTAACCAATTGAGTCCAACACAAAAGTTGACACAAAAAGGAAGCTAGTATAATAGTGCCTCAAACATACCCGATATCTGATACAAATAAGTAATTGGGCACAGCGAATGTAAATGAAAAGGGCTTGTTGTCTGTGTTTTCGACTCTAGGGATCAAAGTCAGCTTGCCTGCACTCAATAAACATGAAACTGCAACTCAAAACTGCAAAAACAGAACCATTAAAGAGAATAATCAGAAACTTTTGAAGAACATACAAATTAAATTAGGTGAACCATATGCAGTGATTAATTTAAAGAACATACAGTTCATAATATCCTTCTTTCAATTCTCTTAAGCTTTGGTCATCGTTTCCTTCAAACACAACCGGCTCACATTGAATTAGTTTAGTGGAGGGAACACTCATAAAGTAAAATAACTAAATCATTTGTCCCCATTGAATATCTGTCAATTACACCTGTTGTTTTATCTAGTATTTAATCCTTTCAACAAAGTTCAGTAACATGTAACAATACAAGTAAAACATAAGCAACTTAATAATGGGGTTTGCTTTAGTAAAGATTATTAGACGAAAGAGTTTGCTAGACAGTAGGAATACCAACGAAGTTTTGTATAACAAGAATAGCTCATTGATAGACACATTTTAGTGTCTAAATTATACCTTAGTTTCTATTGAGTTAGTATTCGATTTTGCAAATATTACGTGTTTTTATGCTTTTGTAGGTACATTAGAAGAATAAAGATTTGTGGAAAAATTGGCTCAAAAAGTGATAAAAGCACCCAAGGCAAAGTGTTATTGGCACCCCAGGAATGGATAAAAGGACACCCTAGGATCGGGCGAGTCAACCCAGCGAGTCAGCGAGTTAACTCCGAGTCGCCGATCCAACTCATCGGGATTTCCTGTTTCAAACAGGAAAAGGAATTGGACGTTATTTCATGGATTTTTGGTGGATGTTTTCAGACCCAATCGCAATACAAATCCTATACAAGTTCAAAGCAATCGAGAAACAGCGAAAAATCCCGGAAAATCAGCTCTGAAAATCATGTACTTGGCCGGAATCCTGTTTCGATTGGGAATGGGATTTGTGAGTTGTTTGAGAGAGTTCTATTAGGTTTAGAACTCTCTCTAGGGTTTGTAGACCTATATAAACCAAGAGAAGCGAAGAAAAATTATCGAGCAACCCTAGAGATTAATTCCGAAGCTTTCCAACCAACTTCCGTCGCCGCCGATCACCTGCTACTGCACCGGCCGGCGTGTTCTTCATCCAGCCATCATCGGAGAAGACGAATCAGTAACGTCTACATCTGTTGCTGCTTCAAACTGTTCTGTTGCCTATTGTTTCGTTTCCTTTATTGCTTAGACTTTTCTGTAACAGCTGAACCTTCTTCTGTAACTCATATACGCGTATCAAATCAGCTGTTACACCATTATTCAACCTTGTAATCGATATTTTGAGCAATGAAGAGATCTTTTGAGCAAGTTTTCTCCACCATGAGCTAAGATTATTTACTGGGATGATGGAGGAGGTTTTTCTTTCAATTTTATGTGGTAAGTCTATTTTTAATTAATTATTTACAATTCTTACTTGTTAAAATTGCATAGTTTCGAAATAGAAAAAAACGGTTTTCATTCAGTAGTGGTGCTTTTGTTTGATGGGTCATGCTGGGTTGACAACCTCTGATGTCCCATGCTTGTGATTTACCTCTACTTGTTTGCATAAAACCTATTTTGGCAATATTTGAGTTTAATTTGTTTAAAAGAATTGCATGATTAATCACATAAATTGTTAGAAATAACTGAATCTTGATTCCTAGTTTTCTCCATATATTCTAAAAATCATCTCTAGTTTATTTTCCTGATTTTTAATTAATTAGACTAAGTCCATTATTTTCTAGAATCATTACCTTCACAAGTTCGAGAATCGAACACTTTATTTACCACTTTTAAAACTACATCAATTTTTGGCGCCGCCGACGCGGACTTGTTTTTAGGTTTAGGGTTTTAGATTTATTTTTAGGTTTTTATTTTTAGTTTTATTATTTTACTTTGTTCTATTTTACGTTTCTTTTGGTATTTCTCTTTTTGCTACAGGTTGAATTTTTGATCGAAAAGGGAAGTAAGCCAAAGTTTTGGAATTAAAGCTAAAGACTTGGAGTTAAAGGGAAAAGCTTAAAGAACGAAAAAGAAGATCGAAGACTTTATTTTTCTTAATTAGATTTTTAGTTTATTTTAATTAGTTTTAATTAGTTTTAATTAGTTTAGAAAATTGTATTACGGTTTTTATTATTTCTGTAATTTTTCTTTTATTTTCGGACACTTTTTGGACTTTCTTTTGGACATTTTGGACATTTATTATTTTTAAACCCTACGGAAGGGTAGTTTTAAATATCAAACTGTGTGCAGGGAAGGACGACAATTACGATATTGTCTCGGCCCCTCGGGTTCGCACACTATTGAAAAGGATATTAGTGGCCCGAGTCGACTTCAACGGTTCATCGCCCGTCTAGTACGGGAGGTAAACTTCGACCAACTCACAAATCTCCTGTCAGTGGGTTTTCTGGACGCCTTTGTATGCATATATGCTGAGGACTGAATACGGACTTTAATTTTTGCATAGTAAAGGGCAAGGCCTGGCCATATAAGATAAGGTTTCGGATTTCATCACCGTCTCCTTCTTGCCCGCCTTAGGAAAACGAAACCTACGCGAACCTAAGCCTAAAATCTTGACTAGAAAGAGACCTATAAGGTATCGAGCTTATTGGAAAATCGTTCAAAAAGACTGTACGGGTTACTTTATTAGCCTAACTCGAAGTTCAGGAAGATTATTTTAAGTTGATTAGAGCTTCCTTGTAACCCAGGGAAAAGTGCCAAAGAGACAGGGTTATCAAAGCTCCCTAGAGCTTATCCTGTTTCTCTTCGACTTAATCTAATTCAGATCGTTCTAAGAGGTTTGCTAGAATTGTAACCAGTTGCTTTTTGAAAGAATAGAAGCTGGTCTAGAGACAATCTAAGTGGAACCATCATGCTTGTTGTTTGCTAGATTTAGGTTTGATTTGGTTGAGTCAGGGGACGATTGTGTTTGATTAATTGCTTGTTAGGATTTAATTTTTGCATGCCAAGAACGCCCTTAAGGCGAACTTGGGATAGAGACCCTCAAGGTAGGTTAATTAGTGGAAGTCTTGTAGTTCACCTTAACCTTGAGAAGCCAACTGAGAGTGAACTAGTCACTCCCGAGACCGTGTCAGCAATGACATCTCTGAAGGATTTGTTGAATCCAACCCGGACCTCACGTCCATCTTGCATCAAGTTAGCCGCTACTGAAACCCGGAATTATCCAGATGCTCCCATTATTCTTAGGAAAAGAAAACGAAAATCCCTATTTTCATGTTAGGGAATTTGAGGAAATATGTAGCACAATCAGAATTAGAGACTTGAATGACGAGTCTATTAAACTTAGATTATTTCCCTTTTCACTAAGAGATAAAGCCAAGTCGTGGCTGTATAGTTTGGCCCCTCAGTCAATTGAAACCTATGCCCAACTTACTTCAGCTTTTATTCAGAAGTTCTTCCCTAGGAACAAAATTTCATCTGTTAGGCAGAAAATATGCACGTTTTTCCAGCTAGAGGGAGAGTCTCTGTATGTGTATATAGAAAGGTTCAATGACTTATTGTCTCAATGCCCAGACCACGGAATAGAGGAGTTAAGGCTAGTTCAGATCCTCTATGAGGGTTTGGACTACGCATCTATAACCTTGGTCGAATCTTTGTCAACCGGAGGGTTCGACAGTAAGACCCCTGCTGAGGCGATGAAACTTCTAAGTGACATCGCCGAAAAGACCTAGCAGTGGGAGAGCATTAAGGAGCCAAAAAGAACAATTCTTCTAGGAAGAGGAAATGTTAATAGGGTAGAAGGATCTTTTGACCCAAAGGCCCAAATAGAAGCCTTATCTAGAAGGCTAGAACTGGTCGAAATGAATCAAGCTAGTAGTTCAGAGCCCAACCAATTCGAAGAGCAGGCTTTTGCTCTTTATAATAACACTAGATTTGATAACCAGAGAAAGTTCGACCCATATTCGAAATCTTATAACCCTGGCTGGAGAAACCACCTGAACCTTTCCTGGTCGAAAGGCCAGGCTCAAGGTCAGTTTAGTAATGCTAAAGGTCCTCCAGGCTTCAGTTATAAGAATTCGGCTGGTCCAGCTCAGCCCAGCAATGACGAAAAGAATGAGCAGAGATTCCATACTTTAGAAAAAGCTATTTCTAGCTTACAAACCTCAGTTAGTGACATTGCTGCGGCTCTGAGAGAGAGAGAACCTGGTAGGTTCCCTAGTCAACCCCAACCCAATCCTAGAGGAGTTAATGAGATGTCGACTGGTGAAAAATCATCCAGTCATGTGAATGCAATTAGTACCCTCAGGAATGGTAAGGTAGTGGATAACAAGGTAACTAGGCCTGATAGTGAACAAACTGTAGTTCACCCTGACCCAATAGTTGAAGAGACTGATAAAGTCTCTGACGAGCCTGAGGCAACCCCTCAGAGAACCGATTTCATGCCTAGAGCCCCATACCCAAGGTTGTTAGCACCAACTAGGAAAGAATCCAATTTTAATGAAATAATGGAAGTGTTTAAGCAGGTCACTATCAACCTTCCATTATTAGATGCAATTAGGCAGATTCCCCCCTATGCCAAATTCCTTAAGGACTTGTGCACGCGAAAGCGAAAGCATAGTGTGCAAAAGAAGGCCTTCATAGCTAGTTACGTAAGTTCCATTTTGCAGGATAGTACAACACTTAAGTACAAAGATCCAGGTTCCCCAACCATTGCTTGCACAATAGGAAACTACCGGGTAGAAAGAGCTTTACTCGATTTAGGAGCCAGTGTGAACTTACTGCCGTACCATGTGTACCTCCAGCTAGGACTAGGCCATTTGAAACCTACCCAGATGACTTTGCAGTTAGCTGATAGGTCTGTGAAAATTCCTCGTGGTGTCATAGAGGATGTTTTGATTGAAGTGGATAAATTTATTTATCCAGTGGACTTTTTTGTGCTTGATACCAAACTCGTGCCTGATCCAGAAAATCAGATACCGGTTATACTAGATCGCCCGTTCTTAGCAACATCTAATATGATCATCAACTGTCGTAACGGTGTTATGAATTTGTCTTTTGGTAACATGACTATTGAGCTAAATATCTTCAACATTAGTAATCAACCACTAGAGTTAGATGACCCCAGCTTAGAAACCGTCAACATGATAGAGACTCTAGTTCAGGAGTCATTACCAAACACTTTGATAGAAGACCCGTTAGAGAAATGTCTAGCCCACTTTGGATTAGATTTTGATGATAGGGAAATTAATGAGGTGAATGCCGTGCTAGACTCAGTACCCGTGTTAGACACTAGCAATAGGTGGACACCTAAGTTCGAACACTTACCAGTCCCTAAGTCAAACCTAGTTCCTTCCCTAGAAGAACCTCCAAAATTGGACCTTAAGCAGCTACCAGATACTCTGAAATATGTGTACTTAGGCCCATCTGAAACCTTACCTGTGATTGTAGCTTCAGATTTGGATATTGACCAGGAGAATAGGCTAGTAACCATGCTTCAAGACAATAAGAAAGCCTTAGGATGGACCATAACAGATATTCGGGGAATTAGCCCAACAGTTTGTATGCACCAGATCCATTTAGAAGAGGAGTCCAAACCGTCTAGGGAGATGCAGCGTAGGCTCAACCCAAACATGAAGGAGGTAGTTCGAACAGAAGTGCTTAAGTTGCTAGATGCGGGTATTATCTACCCAATTTCGGACAGTAAGTGGGTCAGCCCAGTTCAGGTTGTCCCTAAGAAATCAGGTATCACTGTAGTCAAGAATGAGGATAATGAATTAATCCCAACCCGAGTGACCACGGGTTGGCGTGTTTGTATAGACTATAGGAAATTGAACAAAGCCACAAGGAAGGATCACTTTCCCCTTCCTTTTATTGACCAAATGCTAGAAAGATTAGCTGGACATAGCCATTATTGCTTCCTGGATGGCTACTCTGGTTCAGATTGTTATTGACCCGAAAGACCAGGAGAAAACCACTTTCACCTGCCCCTTCGGCACTTTTTCATATAGGAGCATGCCCTTTGGGTTATGCAATGCACCGGCCATATTTCAGCGGTGTATGATGAGCATATTCTCTGACATGGTGGAACGGTTTCTAGAGGTCTTTATGGATGATTTTTCTGTGTTTGGTTCTTCGTTTGATGAGTGCTTGCATCATTTGTCGCTAGTGTTAGCTAGGTGTAAAGAAAAGAATCTAGTACTCAATTGGGAGAAATATCACTTTATGGTTAAGTCAGGAATAGTTCTAGGACACATAGTCTCTGCCAAGGGCATAAAAGTAGATAAAGCCAAAGTAGACATTATAAAGACTCTACAGGTTCCTAGAACCGTCAAAGACGTAAGGTCTTTCCTAGGGCATGCAGGATTTTATCGTATATTTATCAAGGATTTTAGTCTGATTGCTAGACCTCTTTGCAACTTACTTGCAACAGATACCAAGTTTACCTTTGATGATGACTGTTTAGGAGCTTTTGAGAAGCTCAAGACCCTACTTACTACTACACCTATAGTTCAGGCACCTGATTGGACTCAGCCGTTTGAGATCATGTGTGACGCATCGGACTATGCCATAGGCGTAGTCCTAGGACAGAGGATAGACAAATTACTACATGTGATCTATTATGCTAGCAAAACCCTGAATGATGCCCAGTTGAACTATACCACCACGGAGAAGGAGTTGTTAGCCATAGTGTTCGCCCTAGACAAATTTAGGTCTTATCTCTTAGGATCTAAGGTTATAGTCTTCACAGACCATGCTGCCCTGAAGTACCTTCTGTCTAAGAAGGACTCGAAACCTAGACTGATAAGATGGATCCTGTTACTGCAGGAATTTAAGTTAAAAATTAGGGATAAGAAGGGTGCAGAAAATGTAGTTGCCGATCACTTGTCTAGGCTAATCTTAGACACTCCAGACGATTCCTCTCCTGTGAGGGATAGTTTTCCTGATGAACAACTCTTTGTTGTTTCTGAGTCACCTTGGTATGCACACATAGTGAATTATCTTGTTACTGGTCGAATGCCCCAACACTGGGGTAGACAAGATCGTTCTAGGTTTTTAGCTGAGGTGAAACACTTCTTTTGGGATGATCCTTACTTGTTTAAGTATTGTCCAGACCAGATTATTCGGAGATGTATACCTGAGACTGAACAGTCTAATATTATCTCTTTTTGTCACAATCAGGCTTGTGGAGGTCACTTTAGTGCCAAGAAGACTGCTGCTAAGATATTGCAGTGTGGATTCTACTGGCCATCACTGTTTAAAGACTTCCGCAGCCACTGTGTTGCTTGTGACAGATGCCAGAAGCTAGGAACCGTGACCCGTAGAAACATGATGCCCCTGAACCCGATTTTGATTATTGAGATCTTTGATGTATGGGGTATTGATTTTATGGGTCCCTTTCCTAGTTCTCTAGGTAATCTCTATATCCTTGTGCCGTAGACTACGTGTCTAAATGGGTAGAAGCGGTGTCGTGTAAAACTAATGACCATAGGGTAGTGGTCCGATTTTTGAATGATAATATTTTTGCACGTTTTGGTACACCTAGGGCTATAATTAGTGATGGTGGGTCACATTTCTGTAATAGACCGTTTAGGCTTCTGATGAAGAAATATGGTATAACTCACAAGCACCCCTTATCATCCCCAGACTAATGGTCAGGTAGAGGTTTCGAATAGGGAAATAAAACGTATTCTAGAAAAGACAGTCAACCCAAATAGGAAAGACTGGTCAGCAAGGCTCACTGATGCCTTATGGTCTTATCGTACTGCGTTTAAAACCCCAATAGGAATGTCCCCCTACCGTTTGGTTTTTGTCAAAGCATGCCACTTGCCTGTTGAGTTAGAACATAGAGCATATTGGGCTGTGAAACAGCTAAATTATTCACTTGACAAGGCAGGTGCTCATAGGAAACTCCAGCTCAATGAGTTAGAAGAAATTAGGATTGATGCTTATGATAGTGCTAGGGAGTATAAGAACAAAATGAAACTTATGCATGATAGGAATATTTTACGAAAGTCATTTTCTCCAGGTCAAAAAGTTCTTCTGTATGACACACGGTTACATCTGTTCCCCGGGAAGTTACGCTCTCGGTGGACAGGTCCATATGTGGTTCGCACTGTCTTTCCTCATGGAGCTATTGAGATTGAGACTCAGGATGGTGGAAACATCACCAAAGTCAACGGTCAACGACTGAAACCGTTTTTAGAGTCTAACCCTACAGGTAATATTGAGGAGGTCCCTCTGGAGGACTCAGCGTACTCTGATTGACCATCAGAGCCGTTTGTGTATGTATGTATTAGATTTTTAGGATTTTTCAGCTTTATTTTTCTCCTTAGAAGGATTGCTACGCTTCATTCAGGTACTATCTTTCTGACTTCCCTACTTTTACTCTTTTGGCACTGTTCTTTGTTTCGAAACATTGAGGACACTGTTTAATTTAAGTTTGGGGGTATTGGGAGACTTTTTAGGATAAATAAGATTTGGAATTTAGAAGCATGTGAACAATTCAGGGTGACACTAACCACTCTAGGTAGATGGAAACTTAGCCATTTTGCTTTAAGGATTGGTGTGCCCAGCTAGATGGTCTATTCATAAAGGAGACAGAGTTCAGGTGTTAGAAATAACATGATAGTTGTCACCACCACATCACGTTCTGTTTTATTATTTGCAATTTCGTGTTTCTCTGAGAGTATTGGTGGGTCCTAGCATCGACATGTTAATTAGCGCTGGAATGACATTTAGTGTGTTGAGATCATGCCCCACATGAATAATACGTTAGTGTTTTGGAGTTATATGTGTGGTCCCCCTGTCTCCGTCGCCTAAGCAAGCGTGGAATGCAGGATCCATGGGAACACACATGTATTAGGTGTCAGAAAAAAAAAAAAAAAAGAGAAAAAAAATCGAAAAAAGTTAGAAAAAAATTTGAGAAAAAAAAATAGTATTGGTATTTTAAAGTTCTCCCTGTCTCCGTCGCCTAAGCAAGCGTGGAACGCAGGATCCATGGGAACTTGTAAATATTTTTAGTAACCGTTGAAAATAAATATGGAGTATCTCGACACACTAGGTTTCATCTCGGTACTGACCTTCAGACAGATATGGGACACATCGTTCGCCTTGGTCAACATTTGTAATCTTCTACAGTCTACGTTCATCTTCTAAGTCTTTTCATGTGATGGGTGGTTAGACAATTATCTGAGTAGAACTCTGTTGTCTTATATATGAATTTTAGTATGCTTGAGTTAACACTCGTGTACAGTGATTGGATCCATAAAGGGTAATGATCCTTATAGCCGAATATTTGAGTAACCAACTAACTAGCTTGTTTAGTGTCTATCCTTAATCGTTCACATGTTGCTAAGATCTAGATTCAGGTTTTGTGGCTACACCTCTTGTAAACCCTCACGAGATAAAACTCGTCCACTAGGGACACCTAGGGGTTTAACGGCTTGCTGCATATGCTAAATGTAGTCACGGTTCCTGCGAAAGTGAGTTAGGAATTTTACTTTATTTTTTAGAGTAGTTTGCTCGAGGACTAGCAAAATAGTAAGTTTGGGGGTATTTGATAGACACATTTTAGTGTCTAAATTGCACCTTAGTTACTATTGAGTTAGTATTCGATTTTGTAAATATTACGTGTTTTTATGCTTTTGTAGGTACATTAGAAGAATAAAGATTTGTGGAAAAATTGGCTCAAAAAGTGATAAAGGCACCCAAGGCAAAGTGTTATTGGCACCCCAAGAATGGATAAGGGACACCCTAGGATCGGGCGAGTCAACCCAGCGAGTCAGCGAGTTAACTCCGAGTCGCCGATCCAACTCATCGGGATTTCCTGTTTCAAACAGGAAAAGGAATTGGACGTTATTTCAAGGAGTTTTGGTGGATGTTTTCAGACCCAATCGCAATACAAATCCTATACAAGCTCAAAGCAATCGAGAAACAGCGAAAAATCCCGAAAAATCAGCTCTGAAAATCATGTACTTGGCCGGAATCCTGTTTCAATTGGGAATGGGATCTGTGAGTTGTTTGAGAGAGTTCTGTTAGGTTTAGAACTCTCTCTAGGGTTTGTAGACCCTATATAAACCAAGAGAAGCGAAGAAAAATCATCGAGCAGCCCTAGAGATTAATTCCGAAGCTTTCCGACCAACTTCCGTCGCCGCCGATCACCTGCTATTGCACCGGCCGGCGTGTTCTTCATCCAGCCATCATCGGAGAAGACGACTCAGTAACGTCTACATCTGTTGCTGATTCAAACTGTTCTGTTGCCTATTGTTTCGTTTCCTTTATTGCTTAGACTTTTCTGTAACAGCTGAACCTTCTTCTGTAACTCATATACGCGTATCAAATCAGCTGTTACACCATTATTCAACCCTGTAATCGATATTTTGAGCAATGAAGAGATCTTTTGAGCAAGTTTTCTCCACCATGAGATAAGATTATTTACTGGGATGATGGAGGAGGTTTTTCTTTCAATTTTATGTGGTAAGTCTATTTTTAATTAATTATTTACAACTCTTACTTGTTAAAATTGCATAGTTTCGAAATAGAAAAAACGGTTTTCATTCAGTAGTGGTGCTTTTGTTTGATGGGTCATGCTGGGTTGACAACCTCTGATGTCCCATGCTTGTGATTTACCACTACTTGTTTGCATAAAACCTATTTTGGCAATATTTGAGTTTAATTTGTTTAAAAGAATTGCATGATTAATCACATAAATTGTTAGAAATAACTGAATCTTGATTCCTAGTTTTCTCCATATATTCTAAAAATCATCTCTAGTTTATTTTCCTGATTTTTAATTAATTAGACTAAGTCCATTATTTTCTAGAATCATTACCTTCACAAGTTCGAGAATCGAACACTTTATTTACCACTTTTAAAACTACATCACTCATCCTAGCTTTAAGTCCAACCTTTTTCCTATTGCAGTGAGAATACAATCAACTTGTCCATGTTATCGTCGCACCTGTAAATAAAGTCATATTAGTCAACTTAGCAATATCCGACATTGGATTACTTTAAGTTTCAGCTACTGCAAATTTAAACTTGTAATAACTACTATGTGAACTTGTGATAGCTCAGCTCCCTGAGCAAACAACTTGACCAGGATGCTAAAATAACATTATCTACTGCTGGTTTTAACCACTTGCTTGACTTCCAAATCAGGGAAGAATTTAAACACGAAAAACAACAAATATAGCCAACATAATGAGACTTGCGTAGATTTTGGTGTGAGCTAGGTTTAGTCATGACTTTGGAATCATCCTATGGATTGTTGAAACTCTTATAAATTTTTGTTGATACTAATTTTAGTCAAAGAAAAGGTAATGCAGGTGAATTTGCCTGACAAGGAAATAGTAATACAGTTGAACTAGATGGACATGGTATGCATCTTGGAAATGGCGTATCATCTAATACATTCAATGGAGTAAGAATCATATAACAGTCTATCAATATAGTACGTTTTATCTTTCGGAAAAATAGAGTCATACCTATTCAACACCTAATGATTCTTTTTATAACTTCCATGCACACTAGAACCAGAGAACTCCTGCTTAACGTCCATTGACAGATCTTGAACTGGGAAACTCTTCTCCTTCCACTCGAATATCTACATCCAAAACAAACAAATGAGAGAAAAGCAATCAAAAGTGTTGTGGTCAGGCAAACAAAGAACAAATACAATAACGTGTACCTTGTAACCATACCAGTATATTAAAACGAATCATGAAACAACAAAGTGCTTCATCACAATGAAAGCTGCCATTGTGAGTACCAACACACTTTCGATGAAACTAACAGGGGAATCATAAGCTCTTCTTTCAGAGGGACTGAATGATGAAGTAGACATGAATACAATAGGTTGATCAACGGTGCTCTGGTAGATGAATACATGACTGAATTAGTCAAAGAGACCTCAATCAACCTTAAATCTCAATCATCATAATGAAAGCAACAACAATACTCCACAAAGCAAAACAATGATACATAAACCATGAATGATCTATCCATCTCTATCAACTTAAATCTACCTACTTGGTATTACAAAATAATACTTTCTACTCCCTATGTCATTTTCAAGGAAGAGAGACATAACACAACAAACATTACATAATCTGTAGTCAAAATCAGAAATGCATAAACCACTACAAATTCATACACATCTTCAAAGATTCAACAGCATCATTATACAAAGATTCAAAAACAACCACCACCATTGCATAATTATAAGAACTAACTCAGAATCTAAAGATGGCCACAATTAACATAAAGCCGTAATGGAAAAGAACCCACATTTTCTAACATCACAACCAACACAAAAAATCAACTCAGTAATCAAGGACAAATCATCCATCACAACAACAACAAATAAGTAAACGAAGAAAAAGATGATTTATACATGAATTTGATGATTTTTGGAATGGGTTTGTACTTAGCAGTTGAGAAATTACAGACACGTCCTCTCATCTAATGAAAAAAAAATCAGAATCAAATCAGTTACACACATGCACGACATCTAGCCCTAGAATCAAACCAAAAAAACAAAACTAAATAGAAAAAAGAAAGGGTTTCTACGGATATCAAATATAAGAAGGAAGGAAAAAAACCTAAAGATTAACTCACAAACATAAAATCAAACTAAATGAAGAAAGTGATGATTTATACCTGAAAGTCTGACGAACAAATAGATTGCTAAGGAGTAAATTTTGTTGCTAGGAAAAGAAGAGTAAGCTCGAGATTTGTTAATTTCTGCACCTATTGAAGTTGATGCCAGAGAATTGCAGCACACAATAAAAAATAAGTGTAGATCTGAAACCCTAGTTTTCTATTTTCTTTTTTACAGAAAATAATTATAACTCTAGTTTTCTAATGAGGTGGAGGTAAAGGTGAAGGTGAAGAAGATGATGAATAATTAGAGAAATTGTTATCTGAGATAAATTACGTTAGGGAGCAAAAGAGAAGAAGAGAGCGAGCGAGCAAGAGAGAGAGAGATGAGTTTATCTGCTCGATTTTTATTTTTTTGATGGGTTATTTATCTGCTCGATAACAAGATGTGTTGTTTGATAGCCATAAGTTGAAAATAAAGTAAGCATATCTAGACCGTAGGTTTAAACCTTCTGCGTATTATTTTAAGTACCATGAGAAGGCTAAATTTCTAATATTATGCAGCCAAATATAATACGGTTTCAGATAGAATTATCAAAAGAAACGGTTTTGAACTAACTAACAAAATATTGCTAGAGGATGTACTTTATAAATCCATAATCAGTCTTAAAATGACCATCTTCCACTACTGGGGACGAAACCTGAGAAATCTTTACCTTCACTTGTCAAACGCTTGGTGTAATTACTTTTTTTTTTCGGGCGACCTCTTTTGTTTTACACTTTTGTTGTTAGCCTCCCATATGCTCATGTCCAGAGAGATCTCTTTCAGTACTCAACTATTTCTTCAAATCTTCCTTTGTTTGTTCCCTTGACTTTGTGGAATTTGGTTTACATCTAGGATTTGCTCCATCAGTTCTTCAAAATATTCCATATAGGGGTAAATTATTTGCATGAACATGTGCAACAATATTTGTTTATGCACCCCATTCAATTAAGAATAAAGTCCGTGTACTTTTTTTCCAACCTCTGTATCCTTAATGTTTTCACCAGAGCTTGTGTTGGCTTTGACATAAAAGATAGTTGCCTCTAATAGAGATCAATATCATCAATCGGAAACAAATCTATATAGTACGTACCTACCAAACATATGACGATAAGGAAGTCTGGTAGTCGTCATTGTATTACAATTACAAGGAGATCTCAATTCATCGTATTCTTTATACAACTGAAGTAGTGTCATCATATAATGAATTTCCCAATACGATACGTTGTAATGTATACCCACGGGCAACCAATCATCATCTATATAAGTAATCAACTTTTTCTACCTACATTATTTGAATTGTTATTAATCTTAGTGATACCACTATTAGTGTAATCATGGATATCATATTGTACCTTCACAATCTTATTTTGACTCGTGTTAAGCAGAGTTTTTAGTAGGCTTTGAGCCTACTCAACCATACTTGTCAAATCAAGTTTGTAGTGTTTATAATAATAAGTAAAGGCATACACAAATATGGTTTTTGTATGGTTCGAATCATTGTTTCTTGCAATACGCCACCATTTTGGGGTAGTCAATGCCGTAATCATCCTCAAACTTCTTCTGATGCGTATCGTAGGTGCAATCAAATTAGTGATCTTATTTCCACTCAATTAAAGAATAATATAATGGAAGTCAAGTCCGTTCCCACAAGGAGCGAGGTGTTTCAGTTGTTTAAAGTGTCACAATGGGTTTTTTTTTTTTTTTGGTTTTGAACAAAGTAAATAAGAAAGTGATTAAGATTAAAGTTGTAAGCAATGGAGATAGATATGATCGAGGAATCCTTCTTCGTTACTAAAAATTCATCAAGTTAATATATTCATCTACTCATTTTTAATCACAAATTATCACCAACCGTAGAATAACATCTAGATCAGTGTTATCCCCGAATCACTGGATACAGAAGTTCTCGCCTACCAGATTCTATTCGTCTTAACCACCTTGTAGTAGATCACTCAAGGTATAATTTGATCGAATGCTTTATATTTTATGAATTTATGGGTTATTCCTAGCAGTTAGACTCTTAGATCAAGGCCCACTTACTAGTGTTGTTCATACACACAATTGCTCCACAGAATCCCTCTGCAAGGTCTCGTGTTCTTTTTTTGTGTACGATTCAATGGACTATTACTTATCTCACAACTCAATACTAGCAATATATTAAATCAAAAATCAATTTAGTTGGCCACCTAAACAATCTATCAATCAATCATCAATATTATTTATAGTACAAAAAAACGATAATCATGTAGAACTCAAAATAGAATCATTTATTAAATCAAATCATGTTTAGAAATCAGAATTCATCCTTAATCAATTAGGTTTTTAGCTACTCATGGATGTAGAAGCATCCATGTTATACATAAGAGTAAGAAAATTCTTTATGATTATGAAATACCTCCAAACACTAGCTTTTTTTCCTTGTGTTGTTGATCTCCTCCAAAACTTGCAAAGTGATATAAAAGGTGTCTTCTTAGGGTTATCAAAGTCTTCTTATATAGTCTTCATCTTAGCTAGGTGTTAGAGTCCTAATAGGACCATGATACCTTGATTTAGAAGTTAAAAACGTGTCTTAGAAGTGGCTCCCGTCATGATATAATCGGTAGTATCAATCCTCCTCTTTCTACCGATTGTTGGTGTCCAAAAACAAGAGTTTTCTGATGCCAAAATCATCCATAATCGTTAGTCATGACACCCTCCTTATTTACCGATTGTAAGAGCTCAAAATATGACTTTTCCTGTGTCCAAAACTTGCTTTAATTGGTAGACTCGATTCCTCTCATATCTACCGATTTTTGGAGCTCAAAAACGAAGTTTTTCTGTGTCTGAAACTGCCTATAATCGGTAGTTAAATTTCCATGTCATCTCCCGATTATTTAGTTGAGTGTTTTGTTATTTTTTTTCGGTTGTTTTGCTCATAACTTCCTCATACGAACTCGGAATGACCTCATTATTTTTACGTTGGCTTCGTAGTTCAATTCTCTTCAAGATGATGATAATAAACTCTGGATTTGAACGAGTTGAACTTGGTATTTGGTTCTTCTTCACTTGTAGAACTCAATTTCCTTGTTCATTTCATGTCGCAATGAACTCTTTTCTTCTTGTTTGGCCTTGGGACACTTGAATATTTGTAGTACTTCACTTTTTAGCTCTTTTATATCCACTTTGACTCTTATTGGGATGATTCACCTAATAGAAATAAATAAAACAAAACAAGAGTAATAACAAGTAATATGCAAGAATTATATCAAATATTAGTATGGATTTGACACTAAAATCATATAAATTATGCACTTATCAGCTTCAAATTATATTCATATTTTTTTTACGGTCATCGACCAAACCAAATATCCCATGCTTTGAGAAAAACTCATCAATTTTACTTTATTTTTTTTATATTTTTGGATAACTTTCTTTTTATCTTCATCTTGCTCTTTCCAGGTTAGTTTACTAATACGTTCATTTTTTTCCTTTGTGCATTGACTACCTTTCTTGTCCCTCCTCTTTTGGATATGATGACTGTTATGTTTTCTCATATTGTATTGTATGTGCCATGTACAATGAAAATCTTGTGCCTTGGGAAAAGCCTCCTTACAACGTTCATTAGTGTTTGATCATTGTCGGTCACTGTAACCCCCCAGAGTTTCTTCGTCGCGGTAAAGTATCTTCAAAGTTTCTAATGCTCAAATATAACTCTTATCCTTCTCGCGATCCATAAAACACCATGCCACCATGAATTATTGCTTTTCTAAAGTTTGGTCGACAATGTCCAACAATGGCATATTGTACATGTTCGTCTTATAGGTACAATCTATATATAGAACTTGGTATAAGCACAGATCCAATACAATCATCTTTCGATGTAAAAAAAAAAACGATTTATCTTTTCGTCCAATGTTTTATAGTGTGTAGTTTTGTTGGTCGGCTAACCACAAAGATTCTTACATAACCGTCTTACCATCCAATTCTAACCTTTTGATAGTTTCTTTGGCGAGTATTTGCGGATCTTTTATGATTATGACAATCATTAACAACTATATACATTCTCCGCTTGTTATCTTGGTTCATATTAAATATATTGTTGAATGAGTAGCCACACTTCATCCATTTAAACTTTTACACCATCTTCGTCTTTTCGGGATACACATAACCCTTTGCCTTGCGATTTACATACTCGCCACTACACTTGCAAACCAACTCAAACCGCGTAGGTGTGATTGCCTGTTTAAAATTAGGACGCACTTGATTTATTTTCTCTTCTCAGTAGCCCATTCCTTAGATTCGTCTTTAGACGTCCATTCTTACATGGCGCATGTAACCAAGACCTTACAAAAAGAACAATAAAAAAGGAAAATTGGGAACATGATAAGATTTAATAGCATACCAAGTGATTGGCATAGTGGGAAGAAGTATCAGGCTCCGGTACTCTGACAACTTTAGGGAGGTCGTCTAACGCTACTACGATCTACAAAAACATAACTTGGAAGATATTATATGGCAAGCAAACATGTACAGTCGGAACGGTCAATAAAATACGAGCCTACCGACTGTAGCATATTTTACAACTGAGAATTTATTTGTGCAAATTGACCCTTACGGTCACCATGGTTAAAAAAAATCGATCATGATGACTAGCACTTAGGACAATATTACAGTACTTAATCGGGATAGTCTGATAGAAAATCATGACATAAAAAGCGTCATGGTTTTATACCAGAACCTTGCCGACAATTTGTTCAAAATGGGACTAAACCATTTGTCGGCGCTGTCTATATTTAATTGCATGCCGATTATGGGAATCGGAAGAGTATTAACACCACCGACTTTACCAACACTGGGTAAGATGAATTGATAAAAAATAATTTATTTTTGCCATCATTTGATAAATTTAACCCTTAAAATCACATTATTTACCATGTAAGATGTATATCTGATTATTTACAGCTCTCAATTTTTCACTTGGTCATTTGCTTTTTCATTGGCTCAACATGATCATCGTTTATCGTTTATATAGTCACTTTGAGTTGCAGAAAAATATCTTTCATGATTATTCAAATATTTCATTTGAGAATCGTCTCTAATGTTAGCATATATAAATTCATATATAGGAGGTGATTTCCTTACATAAAACTTATGACTAAAATTACTCATCTTGATAACCAACTCAACTATTTGATCTAACCATATTAACTAAACTACTAGTTAAATGAGTTAGTTTTAATTTAAGAACAATTTAACTATTAATAAATATACAGGAATATAGAATACTTGGTCCCAATCAATTTGGGGTAGTCCCCGATTCAGCGAGTGTAAAAATTTCCTTTCCCTAATCAACTCTCTCTATTTCAATTGGCATCCACGAGGGGTTTCATAGAATCGAATTAATGATCAGTCCAACTCCATTAGTGTCTTGGACGTGCGATTAGCACACGGACCACGCCTTGATTTATTACACACTTGAGGACTGATAGTCGTACCTGTATCCCACCTCCTAATTCCTACCTACTTCCGTCTCAGAGTTGACAAATTTAACACTGTCAATGAATACACGTCGATGTTTTAGTCAAATAGCCACGTTTTTCACAATCCTAAAATGGTAGTTCACCTTTCGGACTGCCTGCACGCTTTTGCTAGTTCTTGTTTAAAAAGATTAAAAAATTCTTGTTCATTTATTTAGCTTTTGCTGTGTCTTCATCAGGTAGATGAACTTGTAAATCTGTTGGTAGACCAAGCTATCTTTGTATATACCATAACTAACAACCAAAAGTATAAATTAATTGTTTAGGAGACATATAAAACATGTGCTTGTTTATTCCTTTCTACTGTTTCCAAAAGGTTATCTTAACTGTACTGACTTGATTTTAGAAATAAAGATGTCGATGATCTAGGGAGTAGGGACATGTTAGAATCAACATGCTGTATTACTAGTGGTTTATTATATTCTAGAAGATTTATTAATTTAGGTTCGAAAAGTTTCATGAAAATTTAAAATATTTGTGAAGGAGAAAAAAATAAGAATTTTTTTTACTAGAACCTTTTTATTTTTCCTTCACTCTGCAACGTGGAAAGGAAAAGGCCAATACATAACTCATACGATCAAAAATTTGTTAATGATACTACAAAGAGATTTACAACAATCAGTTTACATTATTGTAAGAGTTCTTTCTCTGCATACGTATAACCATACTCAGCGACCAAAGCAGAATTTAAAATCTAGGAAGCCATAGAAGCAGAATTTAAAATTTAGGTGGGCTAGAGATCATATATCTAGGAAGACTATTTTTTACCATAATTATTTGTACGCTTTTCTAATGAGAGATTTGAAAAATTCTCTAAGTCGTGGTATATAATTGTACTCATGCTCCCCTAATGACTCCAGGAAGCGTGAAATGCGTTCACAAGCATTCTCAGTTTCATCATAAAGTGAGAACGAAGTAGAGGAGTATCCCCAGGAAGGAGAATTCTCTGCATTTCAGAAGGATAAGGAGGTTGGTGTTGATGAACAGTAAACGGATTATCCTTTCTGTAACTTTGAAAAGTCGTGTCAAATCTTCACTAGTGACGAATTTGGGCTGTTGACAATCAGGGAGAACATGAACTTCATCATCGTCCTGAGTTTGACCTCTCGAAGTATTGGCATCGGTAGTTGTTTCAGTTGTATTTCTAGCTTGTTCTGGTGATAATTTCTCTGTAAGAGTCTTGAGGAAGGTGAGGACCTTCTTATGAGTTGTGGCCATTTCCGCCTGAAATCTGGCAAGGGTCTCTTGCGTCTGCATCAAATCAATTATGGTAGGCGGAGTCTGAGCATCCATGACTTTTTCGATACGCTGACCAGATGGAAGAGGAGTGGTAGTGTCGTTGTTAGTAACCAAATGAGTGTAGTTACCCGGTGTGCCAGTGCCGGTACTAGCAGAATTAGTATTGGGGTTGGTTACTGAACCTGATCTAAGATCAATCATTTTAAAATTGAGAAATTAAGAAACTGATAAATTAATTTTGCAATCGAGAGATTGATCTCCCACCGTGGTAACCAAATGTTTGTGGGTAAAACGACTTTAAGGGTAGAAGGGAAAAAAATGAGAGTAGAATCATAATAGTGAGAGCAAATCGTCTAAACCCTGAACATTTGTACTGTAAAACTACTTTAAGATTCGATAAATCATTTTGTACAAGATTGGCCTAAATCAAGGAATAGTCGTTCTAATTTTGTTTCGGTCACAAAGGAATGAGAATGGTCGATCTGTATGGAGGGAAGCAAAGAATGTATTTAAATCAATGGAATTAAATGCAGTAATGGGATGTGTTGAACTGCTATGAAGATAAAAATCAGATTATCTTGTGTAAGTCTGAGTTTTCTAGTATGCTTCTAAGATGATTGTTCTTCTGTCTTGTTTTGTCAATAGGTTGAAGAACCTATTTATAGCAGTGGAAGTTAACACATTGATCTCGTAAGTGGTGGCAGTTGCAGAGAAGTGGGAGAGTAGAAGTGGAAATTATGGTGAAACCAGTTCCGCTTTGTTAGGGAGACTTGGCGGTTGAAAAACCACTACTCCATTTACTTCTTCAACTGCTAAGCACTACTTACTTACTTACTTACATACTATCTCATCGTGGACGCATCGCTACACTACACGTGCTGTAGACCGCCAGACCAAAACCCTAGTGAATATCCCCCAATGTGACGTAATTGATGTCTCGAGCATGGTTAACTCTAATTTATAGACATGTATTATCTGGTCAATTATTGACCTAGCTAGACTATTAGTCTTAGCATATTTGTGAGTTTATCATGTTTTTCAGTGGTGAGTCGGGCATGCTGACTTATTGGTAGATGAAGCGTAAACATGTATACTAAGAGAAGTAATAATGCTTAATATACCAGAGACGTAACGAGTGATAGGTACTGACATTGGTATTTTGAGGTACCAATGATGTTTAGATGATCTGGTAGACATGGATCTGATGGAATTGCTGGATCAACCAAAGACCAATATATATATATATATATGAAACCCATATGAGCATTTGTTAGAATAAATGCCAGTGTTATCAGTAATTGTAGAACATTTAGTTGTGTCCTACTGTAAAATGGTTTGAGCAGTAAAGTTGAGAAACTAGAATATAAAGTTTGGCAGAAAAATCAATTGAAATATTGATGGTAAGACCATTCAGACGTTGGTTGCAAGACCACTTAAAAAATATTGGTAGTAGGACGAATTAAATTATGCTCCTTAATTGATTAAATAATGAAACCCTAATATGACAGATATACCAACCAGGGAAGGGCAGATGAGGGACCAACTAAGTGGTAGAAGGACCGATCAATTGATGGTAGAGAGACCGACCAAATTGGAGAGGGACTGACCATGGTGGTGTAGATGAGACCGATCAAGGTGGGAGGGATTTTATTTTTCATATTTATTTTGGACATAATGAATGTGAATTGAATGTGTATTTTTTTAACCAATACCCTAGCCCTTTTGATCATGTGTGGATTAGATTATGAATAGTAGCTTTGAGTTGGATTTTGACTAGTGGCGGAGCCGGATCGATGCATAAAAAGCTTAAATTAAAGGGTTATATATGACCTTATCTCCCTGCGACACTAATTTTGACAATCATCACAATTTTTACATTTTAGCACGCTGAATTAGAGAGAAAATGTTGTGAAAAACTATATTTAATGCTTCTAAAATAGATACTTAGTAATAAACACAATGTATTTCCAAAAATAGATCTTTCACAATTAGTACTTTAAATCTTATTTGCCTGAAACAATCTATTGGAGGATACCAAGAGATAAAATGTATTTTGACGTATATAAATATTAAATAGTGAAAAATATATTTATAAGAATATAGTTACCTACAAGCTTCCAAATTGTGCACATCTTAATAAACCGGATTACACATTCCGGCCTTTGTTATTTGTTAAAAATTTCTTCGAGTGTTTATCTTTTTACTTTTTGTTTTGCTTTATAAAATTTTATGAAATAAAAAAAAATATTTAGTGAACCTCTATTAATAATACATGTTTTTTTTGCTTTGTCTTCGTGTTTATAGCCCATTCGAAATTTCTATATGCCAAGTCCAAACAATACAAAATGGAAATATATTATTTGTAACATGGATTTCTTTTAAAATCATCGAAATTTTATCTTTATGTCCCAACCTTAAAATTACTGATGATTATCACCTAAATAAATGATTGATCTAAAATTACCGATAATTATGATCTAAATTACTTTGTAATCATCCGATTAATTATCTTACTATTGTTATCATGGTGATTTAGATGGTTTTTAAAACGCTAGAATCACCAAATATTTTGAGTTTCATGAATAGTAAAGAAAAAAATTACCAGCAATATTAAAACCATGAAGAACGTGTGTTCAAAATTATCTCACTCTTTGTGATTGACTTTAGGGAAAATGGGTCTATTGCCCAAGGTTCCCTAAAATATGGTTCTAGTGGACTTGTAAAAATTAGGGATGGGTGAAATGGACACAAAAAAATAAGACAATTATGTCCCTCGTCTTTAAATGTATCTCTTTTTTATCCTTTCTCTCTCCAATTTTTAAAAAAAATCACAAAAACATTCATAACTTTCAAAATATATATTCGATTTTAATAAAACTTATATTTTTGGAAAGAGTTTTAAATTATCTACAAAACAAGATCCATTATGATAGTAAATTCAAAAGTTTTTTTTTCGAAAGAAAATAGCTAGGATGAAACTGGTTGCATCCTGAATTAAAATAAAACAAACAAATTTATTCAAAAAATAGCTTGGATGAAATTGGATGTATCCTGTTTTAAACTAAGAAAATAAAAATATTCGAATAATAGTTAGGATGAAACTGGTTGCATTCTGGTTTTAAAATAAAATTGAAAAAAAATATTCGAAAATAGCAATGATGAATCTGGTTGCATCCTAACTTGAATTTGTTTTCATCCATGTTTATACTAGTATGAAACTAGTATCATCATGCTCAAAACACTCTCAAAAAATTGGTGCATGGCTTAAAAGTGCTTGAGAAGAATAAAATAAGCTAAAAATAATAAAAAATAGAAAATCTGCAACGTTTTTCTGGTGTTACAAAGTAACTGTTGCAATGAAGCTGAAGATAAACGTTGCGAAGATGAAAATAAACGTTGTTGATAGGTTGAAGAAACCGTTACAGCTGAAGATAAACGTTGCAAAGCTGAAGATAAACGTTGCTGATTGGTTGAAGAAACCATTGTAGCTGAAGATAAACGTTACAAAGCTGAAGATAAACGTTGCTGATTGGTTAAAGAAACCGTTGCAGCTGAAGATAAACGTTGTAAACCTAAAGATAAACATTGTTGATGGGTTGAAGAACCCGTTGCCTTTTCTCTTTTCTTCCCGTCTTCTTCAGCAGCAGCAACAAAAAAAAATTCTGAAATGATTTTTTTCGCTCTTTTTAGCTTCCTGAGCTCGACCCAACCTTCCTAACCTCTTTTGTGACTCAACCAAACCTTTTTATACACCACATGAGCAAGAATTCTCATTTTTCTGAAATAAAAACCATTCCCCAAAAGGATGAACCAAGATATCCAGCAGGTAAAATCACCCAGTATATACCACCACGTGTTTGTGTCACCCCACCATCGTTTGCGTGAACTTGGATACCTGTAACATGACCACATGTTAGTTTACAGGTGATGGCATGACTGGCTTCGTGAAGAAATACAGTGATGAGATTGAATGGTGTTAACAATATTGTCCTCCATAACGCAAGAATTACAACTGTCTTGTTTCATCAACCAGATCGATAAGTGTATGATAAGGGTATTTATGTCAGTTGTTCCAAAATCAGTTAGAGTATAATCAAAGGCTTGGGAAAACTACCCAATTAAAGATATTACAATAGTATTTTAAAGATCTTTGGGTATTTGAAAAGTATCTAAATTTACTTGTCTTCTACACCCATAAAAAAGGATCTAGGGGTTATTCAACCAATTATCTCTTGACCTTACTGTATTCAAACAAATTCTTATATCAATGATTATCACTGCTTTTTTTTTTCCTCATCTAAGATTGGGAAATGTCAAGATCCATCTCCTCATTTTACAAAATCTCTCTCTTTACTTCAGACTAATTCTTCATCCAGACTAATTTTCCTTCAAAATCCATCTATATAAATATTAAACCTTTAGCAAAACTCCACAAAACGTAATGTTTCTTCATCAACAAATAAATTTAATCTCAAACCTCATCATAAAAATCCAATAATTGGGATTATGTACTTTTCGGTAGAGGATCTCATTATGGTGATTTATTATTAGCTAACTTGATTATGGGTTTACCCAGTTTTGGTTGCATTTATCATCGTAATGTTATAGATCCTCTTTCTGTTTTTAAGCATATAAAAAATGGAGGCATCCGCACCATGGTTCGTGGTATTGGGTACCTGTATTGTATGGTCCTCACATATACAGATACAGATGCAATATGACGGTATCGGTGGTTTTGGCCGAAATTGACTAATACTTACCGATACCGAGGATTTCTATCTAATTAAGGCATTGTCGTCCTCCATCATATAGATTTGCATATATTAGATGTTCAAATACACTTTCATATACAATAAATAAGTTAAATAAAGGTGACCGAGCCATTAAAGCCAAAATATATTGTAATTTAAATAAATTATTACATTAGATGCCTATTTCATTGCCTCCACTGGTCATAAAAATAATGTGAAAAGATATTGAAGTTCGAGTTAGCTTTTTTAAAATTTAAATAACTAGTAAATGGTTAACTTTGCTCTATTGACTGATATTCCATTTGTAGAGGATATACATGGGAACTAGATAATCTTCAACGGATCTTTCTCGTCTAACGCAAAACTCATGCGTCGGACATTAAGATTGTTGATCGAAATTCATTTGGTTCGTCATTCTGAAAAATGATTGATCACGAATGACATTGAATACATTTGCTTGCTTAAACTTCTAAATATTAATTCATCTCGTGGATACTAAGATTGTGTATCATCTTAACTATCAAGCTTAGTTAGTAGAGTTAACCTGTTACACTGTACAATATATGGATCTTGTTGTATGGTATCATGATCTTGAGTACCAATATAATGCCTTAAAGTTTATATATCTTTTATATTCGGTATCTGTTAATATCGGATGGTATCCGTACGTGTTGATGGATAGTACGGATCGATATGATATATACACTCCGTAACGGTAGATATGAATTATATACCCGATGATACAGAAAAACTGAAGATCTTGGATCAGTGTTAACAAATACACTATGATACAGTATATGTATCATCAAACATTGAAAACCAAGATCTCCGCCCCAAAAAAAAAACGGAGGCATTAAAGAGAGGATAAAAAAAACGGTGTATTCTCAGTTACTCTTTTCTGTTTTTCACAAAAAAAAAAGATTAATATAAAAACTAGTTAGATACCTTTGACCAATAAGAAGAAATTTTATTCTTACAAAGAATAATACTCCCTCCGTTTCTGGAAAAGTGTTACTATCACTTTTTCATTTTAGCCTAAAAATAAACCAATTTGAAAAAGTGATAGTAACTCTTTTCCTGAAACGGAGGTAGTATCTTTTTAAGGAACATATAAGGAGCCAAATGTATTTCTTCTGTTCCAAAGTCTGACCGTCTGAAAGCTCTTTGGGATATATTAAATTCTTTGATGGCATGAGGCCGACCTAGACTCGCTGCAAGACAGAAGAATTTTGGATACAATCTAAATGGAACAGTATCCTAATGGGATCTGTTTAGACTATATCCTATAAACCGGGGCTCCTTTTCCATTACATAGTCTTTCAGTTTGTTTTGATAATTTGGATTTATAAGATCGGTTTTTTTTCCTGTTCTTTTTGAGCTTTTTCCTTGGGGCCTGTAAGCTCTTTTGAACCTTTGTTTGCTTATCACCTGTAGGTTTTTATAAATATTTATATTTGCTGATTAAAAAAAATCTAAATGGGACAATTTTAATAAAAAAAATCACTTGGATTTGGTAGCACAACTGATTAATCCGTTCATTTGGGTGTGCATTATTGCCAGCAAGCATAGAGTGTACAACTGACTCTCCGATTAGAAGATATGAATGCAGTCGTTGTCTTATATTATGGGTGCCAATGAAATAAGTATATACTGATTTTGTGATGTTTTACATTATCTCCTAACCGAGTAATACTAAGTGCATGTATGATTAACTCTTCTGCATCGTCCACTACTTTCCTTAATCCACCTGTGTTGGGAAATAAAAGGAGGACGACACGTGTAAGACGATTAAAGAAGGAGTCAGTGGTACTAAGAAGAACGAGAAGCACACAATCAAAGCCGTATCAAAGGATCGAAAAAGGACAGATGTGAAAGACTAAGTAAATCCCTGCATGTTTGACACATAATATCGGGAAAGTAGTATCACACTGATCGAAACAGATAGCATTAAATACTTATTGAACGGGAAAGTAGGAGTAATGATGAACGAGGAACGGGAAAGTAAGAGTAATAATGAATATGGAACGGGAAAGTAAGAGTAATAATGAACGTGCAGCGGGAAAGTAAAAACAATAATTACTTTTATTTACTTAAACCACATGGTTGACACATGTGATCGGGACAAAGATGATTCTCAAAGAACGAAGAGTACGTGCAAATCATACAAGGTAACGAACCAAAAAGGAAAGAGCATGACCTGTCAACCATACAATTATCCCTATCCAAAGGTAATAAGGAGGACGAAAGAAGGTATCGGGACAAGAGGGACCCATTAGATAATCTATAAATAGAAGAGAGCGTTCAACATAGAAGGGGTCGGAAAATTAAAAGAAGAAGAGGCTAAGGAAGAGTAATCAGAGAAGAAGGAAAAAGATCATTAGGTATGTATTCATTGTGGAAGATAATATTTAAAAGTTTCACTATCATGATTCATCTTCTATACTTAAAAAAGATTATGAATTTGAGACTGTAATTTGATCATATATTTGATTTGTAAATAAATGGTTAGTTGAAATCTTTCTCTTTAATTGATTTTAAAGAGGATTCTGTGTATCAAAATGTTAGTTAAATCTTTCTATTTACTGTTTTTCATCAAATCATTGGTTGTTGATGTCAATGGGAATTTTGGCATATACAATTTGGCGCTAGAAACAGGGAATGGGTTAAAGGATTTATCCTACCTGTTCATGAAAAATGGATTTTTCTGTTATATATGTATTTCAAAGTAAAGAAATTTAGTATAAAGAATTTGATAGTTCTATGCAACATTTTGGCTTAATTTAACTTTAGCTAACAAGTGATTTCTTTTGCATAATAACCTTTTTGTGATATGCAAAATGGAAATTGTATGTCATTGAAAAGAAAAAGTTTTAAGTTTGAATGGATACGTTTAAATGTTTGATTTCCTATTATATGCATTTTAAAAGATTCATGGTAGATGATACAAATTATTTTACTAAAAGTATAGATAGATTTTTAAAAGGTCAGAAAACTAGTCTCTGTCACTTTTTTTATTAAATAATCAGTTAAGAAATTATATGGCTAACTTTTAAAAGATCATTAAAATTCAAGGGAAAAAAAAATAATCAAGAAACAAAGAATCCAGAAGAAATATGTCTCAAGAAGCAGGCTCTGGAAATCAAGACAGTAACGACAGACAAAGTTACAGACAAAGGGAAGGAGAGAGTGAAGTATGAAATCATTCACATATTCATGAATTAACACCAAATACCATTATTCAAAATCATTCGTCACATCATGAGAATTCAAGAAATAAAGTAAATTATCTCAAAAATCCGATGAAAGAAATGAATGAAATAAGAAGAGAACAAAGGGCCAGTCATAATCGAATCGAATTATTAACCACAGAAAATCAAGCTTTGAAAAATACGATTCAACGTGAGGAAAGACAAGCTGCAACAGGGTCACGGAGTCAAGAAGCAATTTCTGGAAGGCGTGCACCCAGAAATGAAAAGGAAAATCAAGATCAGAGAATGGTGTTAGCAGGCTCATCATCACGGGCTAGGAGGCAACGGGAAAATCAAGAAATTCAACGTGCACAATGGCAAAAATGTATTAAAGCAATGGAGCAAATGAAAGAAGAGACAAAAGGATTAAAAAATAAAGAAGGGGGAAGAATAGAAGAGGTGCTGAAAGAAGCCAAGCGGACACCGCTGGCTCAACAGTTGACATGTATTCCATTGCCAAGAGAATACAATATCCCTTTATTTGAATGTTATGATGGTACGAAAGACCCGACTTCAAATTTAAAATATTATAATCGAGTGATGTCACGATGGGACGGACACGAAGCAATAATGTGCCAATGCTTCCCATCAAGTTTGAAAGGTTCAGCATTATTATGGTATGACAGATTTCCAGAAAGTTCTATTCAATGTTATTCACAATTAGTGAGGAAATTTCTCGAAGCATACATGTACAACAAGCCCGTTGATTCGGGAGTGGACAGATTATATTCCCTTACATCATGGCCAGAAGAAACGATTTGGTCATATACGGCCCGATGGCATACAATTTGTCAAGCAATTGGAGATGTAGATTCAAGTACAGCAATCAATCATTATAAATGGGGAATCGCTGATCGGAGATGTCAACTTTTCATTGAAATTCATCATAACAATCCCAAAACCGAGGGACAGCTAAGGGAAATAATAGAAACATGTGTAAGACTGCAAGATGTGCAAGAACAAGGTCCAAGAAATAATTCACGAAATCAAAGAAACATGAAAAGGACAAATTCAATCGAAGTATCACCAGAACAAAAAAAGAAATTCCCTCATAAATTTGAACCAAGGGAATCAAAGCGCCCAAGGGGACAACAAAAATTTTGTTCAGCGATTTCAAGAAAGAGTGTTCACAAAACTCAATATATCATATTCTGAATTATTCGAAATCATAAAAAATAAACCAGATTTTCAGTGGCCAGCATCAAAAGGCAATCATCCTGAGTTCACACAACGTTCGAAAGATTACTGTGAGTACCACTGTTATAAAGGGCACACAACAGATAATTGCAGGAATTTTATTATACTGGTACAAAAAATGATTGATGCAGGAGAGTTGAAAGAATTTATTCAAAGACCCGAACCAATAGCAAGACCAGACAAAGGCAAGGCAGTGCATATCCCATATAACGAACACACCATTAATATGATATCATTTTCAGAAGAAAGAGATATAGGTATGAACGCAGCAATCAATAAAAAGTTGTGCAAGAGGATTCGAGACCATGAAATTTTTAAAGTATCAGGAAGGATAACGGAAGCTTGGGAAGACTGGATGGCATCCCCTTTAACTTTTTCAGCACAGGAAGTAAATCAAGAAATTGAGATGCGCAATGATCCTTTGGTTCTTACATTGCTAATGTCAGGATGGAACGTTAGAAAAATTCTTTTGGATGGGGGCAGTTCTTTAAATGTGTTGTTTCATGACACATTTTGCAAAATGGGACTCAAAAAAGATCAGTTAATCCCGTCCCGATATGTAATTTATGGGTTCAACGGAATGGCTTCAAGACCTGAAGGAGATATTGATTTGCAAGTATCTGCTGGACAATTAATATCTTGACAAGATTCAGTGTAGTAGATGCTCCATCCCCGTACAATGCAATAATCGAGAGACGATGGGTACACCAGCTGAAAGGTGTAATTTCAACTTATCATCAATATTTACGGTTTCCAACACCGCAAGGAGAAATGGAGATCAAGATGATGCGAAGTTTTGTATAATAGCAGAGGTAAGAATGCATGAAGAACGGGAACAACAACAGCGGGAAAGGAATAAAGACCGTAAAATCAAAGCAAAGGAAGAGGAGATAAATCAATACTTGAAAAGAAACATCGAACAAAAAGCAACAAATGAATTAGGAGAAAGCAGTAAGAATCAAGAAAATTCAACAAGTCAGCAGTTCGAAGGACCCGCATAGCAATTAAAGGGAACTCCAACTTCGATCGGGAATCCTAAACCAATTTTTACTTCTGTAGAAGAAACTAAAATTATAAATATTGGAACTTCAGAATGGCCTAAACAAGTGCAAATTGGAACATTGATGAAAGAAGACATGGATCAAAGTTTAATCAAGCTACTTCGTGATTTTGTAAATATATTTGCATGGAAGATGGAAGATATGCCCGGGATAGACCCAAGTATTGTACAACATGAATTACAAATACGTCCCGATGCTATACCATTTCGACAACGGATACGAAAGGTTGCACCAGAGTATCACGATCCAGTAGAAAAAGAATTAACAAAGCTTTTAAATGCAGGATTCATTCGTGAAGTGCGATATCCAACGTGGATTTCTAATATGGTGATCGTTCCAAAAAAGAACGGTGGAGTAAGAATCTGTATAGACTTCACCAACTTAAATAAAGCATATCCGAAAGATAGTTATCCACTTCCCAACATTGATCAGTTGGTAGATGCTGTAGAAGGCCATGAGGCATTATCTTTTATGGATGGTCAGTCGGGATACAACCAGATTGCACTTGCAGAAGCTGATCAAGAACACACAACGTTCTTCACTCCACGGGGGTTGTATTGCTACACCAGGATGTCGTTTGGATTACGAAACGCGGGAGCAACATATCAACGACTGGTTGATGCAATATTCAAACCTTGGATCGGACAAATACTAGAAGTTTATGTGGATGATATGTTGGTAAAGAGCAAATTATCTATCAAGCATCTACAAGACCTCACTGAAATTTTTGGTGCATTACGAAAATACAAGATGAAAGTTAATCCGGAGAAGTGTATTTTTGGTATTACTTCGGGACGTTTTTTGGGTTACTTGGTTACAAAAAATGGAATTGAAGTTGATCCAGCAAAGATTCAAGCAATAACAGACATGCCATCACCCAACAACATTAAAAGTGTCCAAATATTAAATGGATGTTTGGCTGCTTTAAGCAGATTTATTGCCAGATCATCAGAGTGCAAACCCTTTTTTGATATACTCAAGAAGAAAAATAAATTTGATTAGAACGATCGATGTGAACAAGCTTTCCAAAACATAAAAAAACATCTGGCTACATTGCCAGCATTACAGAAACCGGAACCTGAAGAAATATTAACTTTGTATATAGTGGCAACGGAAGATGCAATCAGCACAGTGATGGTACGTACGAATGAGAAAATAGAAAAACCGATATATTATATCAGCAAAACCCTTAATTCGGCAGAAAGAAATTACACTAAAATCGAACAACTCATTTTATCATTGGTCTTTGCCACTCAGAAGTTACGTACTTATTTTCTCACACATTATTTTCGTGTCCCGGGCAAGGCACCGTTACAATCAGTATTAAAGAATACAGGAAAAGTAGGAAGGATCGCAAAATGGAACGCCCATCTAGAATAATTCAACATCATTTATGAGTTGCAAACCGCACAAAAATCTCAAGTTTTAGATGACTTCCTTGCGGATTTCCCGATTGAAGAAGAATATGAAATTCAAGGTACGATAGGTGGAAAAAAAGAAATTAACTTATTTAAAACTTTTTCATTAAAATTTTCATCACATTAATAATTTATTTTTTATCTATGTTAAAGGATTACCAGGATACGAGGAAGAGGACCCACAAGATATTCTGAACTCAACAAATTCTCAAAGGTGGGAAGTCTTTGTTGATGGGTCCCGAAACAAGGAAGGATCAGGAATTGGCATTGTGATTACTGCACCAATGGGAGGACGAATGACACATTCATTCCGTCTTGAGTTTGAAGAACATACAAACAACATAGTAGAATATGAAGCTGTGGTTCATGCTCTAAAACTCATCATCGAGCTAGGAATCAGCAATGTTCGACTCACAAGTGATTCGCAGTTGATAATTCGACAAGTCGAATTAAAATATCAAACACTTAATGAAGATTTAGTACAATATAAACACCTTGTTCAAATCTTAGCAAATCAAATCCCAAACATTATTTTTCGGCATCTTTCCCGAGACAAAAATCGACATGCTGATGCACTGGCATTCATTTCCTCCATGGTAAACGATCCTAATATCACAGCAATAAAAGTCGGAAGAATATATGAACCATCTATCCAGATAAAAGCACTTCATAACATAGAAGGAGATGTGATAGAAGAAATTAATGATCCCGCAATACAAAATGCCCCATCTATGCCTCAACAAGTAGATGATCAACCAAGTGAACCAGATTTGAGGATTCCGATTCATCAATATCTACAAGATAACATATTGCCTTCAAATTCTAAAGAAGCAAGAAAAATTCAACTCAAATCGGATAATTACCAGCTTCGGGATGGAATTTTGTATCGTAAATCATTCTTAGGGCAATTATCCCGATGCTTATCACAAAAGGAAGGAATACGGATACTCAAAGAAATACATTATGGAGATGCGGGAAACCAAAGTGGAAGGCGTTCACTCGCATTAAAAGCTAAAACCCAAGGTTATTATTGGATATCCATGCTTAAGGACTCAGAAAACATGGTACGAAGGTGTGAAGAATGTCAACGATTCGCAAAGAAAATCAAAACACCTGCCACAGAGCTTAATTCTATACTCAGTCCATGGACATTTGCGAAATGGGGGGGTAGATATTGTTGGTCCGTTAGTTGAAGGGACCAAAAAGAGAAAATATTTAATAGTATCCACCGATTATTTTACCAAGTGGGTAGAAGCTAAAGCATTAGCTCGGATCAGAGACTCCGATGTGTTCACATTTATATTTGAAAATATCATCTGTAGATTTGGGATTCTAGCAGCCTTAGTTTCTGATAATGGACAACAATTTCAAGGAAAGAACATTGATATGCTATTTGAAGCATATAACATTCAGAATCACAAATCCACACCATTTTATCCCCAAAGTAATGGACAAGCTGAATCCACAATAAAACAATTGCAATAAATTTGAATAAAACCTTGGATGGACATTACAAACGATGGTGTGAACAATTGCATAATACATTATGGGCGTACCGCACCACAAGAAAAGAATCCACTGGAGAGTCACCATTCTTTCTTACCTACGGGACAGAAGCAGTTATACCAACAGAAGTCATTCTACCTACAACTAGAACAGAAGCATGGGAGAAAAATCTAAATTCAGATTTAATGTTACAAAAATTGGATGATTTGGAAGAAAAAAGAGAGGTGGCACTCCAGAAAATGGAAAATTATCAAAGAAGGTTGGCACGGGATTACCACAAAAGGGTCAAGTCACGAAACTTTGTTCAAGGACAATATGTTTTACGACAAATCACGGAATACCATCGGGACAAAAGTGCTGGGAAGTTCGCACCAACCTGGGACGGTCCGTACATAATACAAGCATCAGCGGGACAAGGATCATACTATCTTCGAAATATGCAAGGAGAAATCTTACAACATCCATGGAACGCACAATATTTAAAGCTTTATTATCCATGATTAATAGCACAGCTATGGTGGCCAATACAGGTATAAAATTCTTTATTCAATACTTTATCTAACAATAAAATTCTTTATGAAGTTATACTTAAAATAAGAGTCAATTCCAGGAACATCTTATTCTGGAAACGCTACGATTGGCGACATAATCAAAATTCAAATCAAGGAACACCCTATTCTGGAAAACGCTACGATTGGCGACATAATCAAAATTCAAATCCAGGAACACCTTATTCTGGAAAACGCTACGATTGGCGACATAATCAAGATTCAATTACTCCAGGAACATCATATTCTGGAAAGCGCTTACGATTAGTGATACAATCGTAATATCAACAAAGAGGTAAATGTCCTTATAGAGTTTTAATAATTCAGAAATTCTAATAAAGAAGGAATACCTAATTTATGGTTATCATTTTCAGAGTACGTTCGGGACCAACCCTGTATCTTACCCCTAGCCCGGGTTTGTTTCGTATGTGTAGGATCTCGATTTACATGTTTTGAGGTATATATACTTCGATCCATTGTACTCATGAAAGAATATGATTAACCTAAAGATTTCATAAATATCATCTCTTATGCAGGGACAATATTAAAAGTATATCCAAGCACAATAGAAGAAAATCACAAAATGATGTTTCCAACTACAGTATGTCAAAATTCAAAATACAAAAGGATCGGGATACAAGAAAAGAATATCAAAATATGAAGCTATGAGCATTAGAGCAAAGAACAAGTATAACTAGGCTTCGGAATTGGAGCGTCGGGACGGTTGAGGAGGAACTACCGGGGCGGTAGCGCGACCATTCAAAACAGAAAGATCGGCTTGAGCACGATCCAAGGCAGCATTAAATGACATTGCAATTTTTGCCTTGGCATCTTGTCTCACCCAGATTATATAAGCATGCCTGTAATCAATTTCTGATTGAAGATCTTTAATTTTTTGCTGATCTTTTGCTACTTGATCTTTTTCAGCATTTAATTCCTTTAATAGCTCCTCGGATTTTGATTGCACTTTTATAATTTCCTGTTCACAAGCTTCGCGTTTCGAAGTTTCAGCATTCAACTGAGATTGCAAATCCCGAAGCTTTATTACACTCAGAGCTACGTTCTTCTCTGAAGTCTTTAACTCTTCAGTAATATTTGTTATTGTGTTATTTGCAACATTGAGTTCAGCTCCTGCTATTGTTGCTCGTGCATTAGCTTCGTTGACCTTCTTTTCTAGCCCTGAAAACCAGAATAAGTATCAGATAAACCATATAATACCCTCAGCAAAACAAGCACATAACTCAAGCATATACCTCTAGCTACAGACTTAAACTCTGCCTCTTTAAGGGTTAAAGTTTTGAGAGCTTCCTGATATTTTGATTCAGCTCTATTACGTCTCCAAGTATTCAACTCAATACTATCGGACAATTGTGCTAATTTCCCTTTAACCAATTCAATTTCCATATTTACTTCTCTTGCATGATTGTTCAACTGAGTCATCCTATGCTGGAACCTAAACAGGGATTCCAAGTCTCCCACTGATCCCATAAATGAATTTCAAAACTTCAAAACTTCAACAAAAAAAAAAACATATCCAAGTACGAACTAAGGGGCAAGGAACGAACCTTGATTCTGACTTTGAAGCTTTTGATTTTGATCCTCAAAATTTTGAAGTTGTTGTTGCTGCTGTTGTTGTTGTTGTTGTTGTTGTTGTTGAAGTTGTTGTTGAAGATAGTTGTTTTTCTGCTTGAGATTTTCAATTTCTTGCTGCAAATCATCATTTCCGCGCTTCACCCTCGTTGCTTCGTTCTTGAACATCAGCTCCATCATTGTGGCCCGAGCCTTATAAAACTTGTACGCAGCAAATAGGCAATCGGTACCATATTTAAGCTGAGCAAGAGCTTGCTGCGGAAAGAATATGATGGACCCTCTGCAATAGTCAGAACTTCATTTAAAGAAGAAGGAAGACTAAGTGGGAACGATTGATCGTAACACTCGTTTTCGAACCAAGCATCCCGAGCATCCCCCAGTGGAACAGCACCAAATGAAGTCCGCAACCTAGCCATTGAAGAACTATCAGATTTCAATGGATCGTGACATGCGGAAGTATTCATAAATCCTTTAGAAAGAAACCACTGAAAAGCTTCGTCTTCATCACCAGCAAGAGTGATTCCTTCATTCACTTCAGAGAAGGACCATTGAGTAGAAGGTTCATCATCAGGCATGTCAACATCGGCTCTATCAGCATTAGTGACATATTGAACTAATGTTCCGATGGGTGCATTTGATTCATAAATAACTCCAGAAGCATTTTCATCCACAAGGAGGCTCGGGACATTAGGGACATCTGTAACTGAAGTACTAGGAGCTATGTTTTCAACATTCGCTTCTTCAAAAACTTCATTTCTCTTTTCTTCTACAACAACATTTTCTTTTTCAGTATTTTCTTCAACAGTAACAGCTTCGTTCACTTCCTCAATATTTACTTCTTCAACAGCAATAGCATCTGCTTCTTCTTGAGGTAATCCAGTAAAAACTGTTATTATACCACTACTTGAAGCGATTGGCTCTATGTCAAAGGTATAAGGAAGGGGAGAAAGGGAATCATAAAGGCCGGTAGGAACAACTTCAGAAATAGATTGAGCTATTGATGATGACGTGATGTCCCGAAACTTCTGCTTGGACCGAACCTTCAACGTCCTGTCCCGCAGCAACGATAAGAGCGAAACTGCTATTCCCTTCAACAAAGCAATTTATAATCTCCCCTTCTTCTACTTCAGAAGGGTACAACGGTCTTCTTAGTTTCTTTTTCTTCTTCTCAGGGAAAACCAATTTTCGTTTCCCCTTACCTTCAATAACTTCTTCCTCAACTCTTTGCCTACCTTCAACGATCTGAATACCAAGGCTTGGGCGAGGAGGAGGAACTTCGGTTTGAAGTTCAGAATCGGGTTCAACCTGAAGCACAAAAATTTGTCCCGTAAGAAAAAATTCAATGGTAGTTCGGGACAATATTGAAATAAATAATAATACGAACCTTATAATCAAACTTGAAGTCATCAAAATTTAACCGCCAAGGACAATAACTTGGGAAACGTCTACGAAGTCCTTGAATTTCATCTTTGGAGATGTTACCAAAAACCCAAGGACCTTCAATTACAATTGGAGTGTGATACCACTTATAGTCATGATCCTGACGAATTCTTTCTCTTGTGGGAAAATCAATTTTGGTATGGGGAATAAACTTGATTTTGGGATCGTCAACCTCATGTAATAAGGGAAATCCCGAAAGACACTTGCGAACAGGGCTAACGCTCCACTTCACAAAATTCATGTTACTAATACAATCTCCGTATGTAGTATGAAAACTTTCAACAGTATAATTGTCACGTTCTGTAAAATCTGGAACGTAGCAAGTAAGATTAGTTCGCCCTTCACTTCGGAGGCTACACTCATCAAGGATACGCCACCAATTTCCATTGTATTGAGTAATGGATCGAGCTAGTCCATGAGGAAAATCACCACGAGTTGCAAGAACTTCGTATTGGAAAGGATTTTCTTCTTCATATAATGGGAGGCGAAGTCCGGCCTCTAAAGCACCAGCAAAAATCAATAAACTATGGGGAGAATAGTTAAAGATTTGCATCGCTCCTAAAGTTAGTACGTCAGTATTTTTGTCATAGAATGAGACTTTAAATTCATCAAGAGCATGTTTTCTCTTAAAAACTTCAATGTTCATCGACCGATAACTATAAGTGGCATGAGCCCGCTTATTTCTGGGGGAAGGATTAGCGGTTATAGAAGCATCAGGAGATGGATTACGAACAGACCAAGACATAGCATATCTAGAAGAGGGAACTCTTGAAGATCTTCCGGTTTCTTGGTGATCACCAGCAGCATTGGGATTTCTGGAAGACATAACGTTTTATCTGAAAAGAAAAGTTCAAAGGATCGATATGTGAAGGAATCATCATAGATCATAAAGAAACAATCATAAAAAAAAAAAACAATTATCAGTTCAATCATATCTGTTAAAAGTTAATCATGGTTAAATATTAAAGTAAGATACTGGAGGTAAAAATCCTCAACATACCTGAAGAAAGAAGATAAGCAATTACTTGATCAATGGTAAAAATAAATGTGATTGATGCTAAAATCTCCTGAACAGTTGGGAGAACGAAAGTATTTGAAAATTTC
This sequence comes from Papaver californicum, assembly GCA_023531435.1. Taxonomy (NCBI): domain Eukaryota; kingdom Viridiplantae; phylum Streptophyta; class Magnoliopsida; order Ranunculales; family Papaveraceae; genus Papaver; species Papaver californicum. Next base: position 569,727 of record JAJJMC010022800.1, read on the forward strand.
AAGGAAGATAAAGAGGAGCAACTTTAAGAGGTAAAGACAGAAGTGGAAAAGACTGCATCGTATTTAAAGAAAAGAATAGAAACCGTCACAATTTGTAAAGGCGTTAATCAAGGAAAAGATTTGATTTCCTCGAAAAAAGGTAATTGACACAAACGTGATAATAAGAAGTTATTGCCTGCGAAAAGTTCGCATAACGTGTGAAAAGAAGTAATGGTAAAATGGAAGGTAATAATTGTTCTTCTACTTTTTTTAAATCCTTGGATCGACCGTTAAAAGTTTTTGAAAAAAGAAGAAGAAGGGGGCAAGTTGTTGGGAAATAAAAGGAGGACGACACGTGTAAGACGATTAAAGAAGGAGTCAGTGGTACTAAGAAGAACGAGAAGCACACAATCAAAGCCGTATCAAAGGATCGAAAAAGGACAGATGTGAAAGACTGAGTAAAACCCTGCATGTTTGACACATAAGATCGGGAAAGTAGTATCACACTGATCGAAACAGATAGCATTAAATGCTTATTGAACGGGAAAGTAGGAGTAATGATGAACGAGGAACGGGAAA
>JAJJMC010022800.1:570684-668983 GCA_023531435.1 Papaver californicum
TTTAATTCGAAATTCTCCCCCCAAAACATTGGCTACTCTATATTATTTTCAAAGATTTGGAACCTTAATGAGTTTTGGATGTTTATATAACCCTGGATTTAACTATTGGCTAGAGGACAAATGTATTCATTATTGTTTCTTCTGTGCCACATGGAAAATGAATTTCTGGCACTATACTTGTGGGATATGGTGTAGAAACTTACACACAAACATAATATAAAGGTCTGCAATGCTAGATCTCAATATGTGCAGGGAAACCCTATGGACCACAAGAGAATTGTTGTTGCTCAAATTCAGACATTCCCCCTTTATGAGGATAAACCTTTTCATTTAAAATTCCTCTTATTAAAGTTGACTCCTCGAATTTGAATACATTTTGTATATCCATCAGCTTTAATCTGCAAGGTCACTTTCACAGCACGTGTGGGTACCAGACTTGGTATTATCTTATTCATATGCACATGTATAAACTTATACCAACCACTCATTTCTTCAAAGGTAATCAGTAACACTCTACCAACCCAATCTTCTCCATCTATATATTTGTTTATGTTATGGAAAATCAACAATCTCCCTTGAAAGCCATCTCGGCTGAAGAAGACATTCAGAACCTTTCCTCTCAAATGGCAGAAAAACTCACCCTCCCCACAAATCTTCCTTCTACTCTTACTGAACCTGTTTTCATAGACAAAATTGGGGTCCTATCTGAGAATGATAATAACTAGAAATGGTGTATGGTTGAACATGTTTGCAGTGAAACTCTCGTTCCCACTGCTTCGATTCGAAATTACATTTGCTCCCAATGGCTTTTAATTCAAACACCAACTATAACCACATTAAGTGGATTGCGCAACAAAGTCCTTATCATATTCTTTGATGAAAGTGACTATAAAAAAGTGGAAGCTCAACGTCCATGGTTTGCTTGTAGATATTTGATAGTTCTCAGAGCTCTTCCTTTTTCTGGATGGCCTTCAAATTCTGATGTCACTTTTTCAGATGAACCAATGTGGCTCATATTATGTAATGTTCCAAATGAATGCATAGAGTTTGAAGATCTCAAAAGGCTAACCTTCCAACTGGGAGATCTAATAGAAGCTAAGGATCCATATTGTAATCATCATCTGAAGAAAAATGTCAAGATTTGCGTCAAAGTTCTGGTTCAAAAAGCCCTCCCAACAGGTATTCCTCTTGTTACTAGGGGAAGAATTCAATATTTTCTGATTGAATGCAGATACTTCATGGTCCGCGGGTTCTTATGGGCTTCTTGTCATATCATTGATCATAAAGATGTTAATTTTCCCAAAATAAAAGAGAAACAAAGGGTCCCTCAAGGTGAAGGTAGTCATTCATCTAATTCTAAGTATACTCTGCCAAGAGTATCTCGATTGATGCCTCCTCAACCACCAGTTATTTCTACTGATTCTGTTGATGCTACTGTCTCTGATGTTCCGACAAAAACTAATCTGGATGTTGTCATGGATACTCAAGAGGACAGAATTCTTCAAGATAACATGGTTAAAGGCAAATCTGTTGTTGTAGCTCAACACTCTCAATCTATTGAAGAGGATATTCCCATGAGGAAATCAACATGGGCCCTTTCAACTCTAGAATTGGCCCATTAAAAATCTATCATGTTGGCCCAGTTTTATCCCATCACTCTCCAAGTCCTACTACAAATATTTCAACAAAACAATATCAATAGAATCAGCAAGTGGATCCTATTGTTAGCCTTGGAACGATTCCTTCTAATGTCTCTGGGTTGGGTAAATCGGGTCCCGTTCGTACTTCAAACTCAGTCAGACGTTTTAAGAGCTCTGAGGTTTCAACTTGTTCAGCTTAAATATCTACGTTATCAAGAAAAAAAGTTGTATCCTTGAAAGTTGAGCATGATGTTCTCTCTAATCTCAAGTGCAAGATCAATCCTAGAGCTGAGCTCCGAAAATGTAACAGAGCTTCAAAACCCTTTTTGGACAGCATTGTGGTTGTTCCACCAGAAACTCATGATTCCTCATAACCTGACTATAATAACCATTTTCCTACCATCACCATTTTGGGTAATCTCCCTTCCATAAGTCAAAGAAACTCTCCCACCCCAATTAATACCCTAAACAACCCATTTGACAGTTTTAATGAGGTTACTAGTAATTCGTCTGCTAACAATGGTGTCTATAATCTTTCTTCCCAAGTAGATGCTAAGAAGACTTGAATAAAACCCATAATTCTCTCGCAATTGGTGATTCAACAACTACTCAACTCAATGGTAGTTCTGACTCTACAATTCAGGTAACTTTCACATCTTCTCCTGCTACTTCGATTCTGAGAACACTTTTATTAATACCATTAATAAATTTCCAGGTAACAATGTGAACATGTTGGTGTGGAATGTTAGAGGATTAGGAAAAAAATCTATCAATAAGGAGCTCAATTTGTTACTCAAAAAAATAAACCCATATATTATTTTCTTGTCTGAAACTAAAATGAAGAAAGACACATCTTCTAGGAAATTGAAAAATATGGGATTTCCTTGTGTTTTTAATGTTCCCTGCATTGGAAGAAGTGGTGGTTTAGTTTTATCTTGGAAAAAAAGAAATTGACTTAAACATCTTATCCTCCAATTCTAGGGCCATCCATGTTACGACTAGTGATATCATACATTCAAAACCTTGTCACATTCATTTCATCTTTGGTGAACCTAATCACAATTTTAGGCAAGATTTTTGGACTGACCAGTGTAATCAAACTCTTACCCCTCCAAGTGAACCATTTTTTTTGTGTAGGAGATTTTAATGCTCTGATGGGTCATGAAGACAAAAATGGTGGCTTATAGGTTAATGATGATGATGTTTATAATCTTATAAACTTCTGTGATGTGTTTGCTTTGCATGATCCTGGCTTCTCTGGTCCTAGATTCACTTGGTCTAACATACAATCTGGAACTAATCTGATTCTTGAGAGACTTGATCAGGCTGCTGAATCTTTGTTCCCTATATTTTGTGTTAATAATCTACCTAGAGACTCTTCTGATCATCGTCCCATGTATATAGGCTTTAAGTTTGAAGACATTAGCATGCCTAAACCATTTTATTTTATTTTTATGTGTATTGAAGACCCAACCTGTAGGGACATTATTGCCAAGTACTGGTCTGCTAATATTTTTGGGTCTTCATCCTTTAAGTTGAGATTTAAGCTTTTAAACATCAAAAGAGGTCTAAGGGACTGGAACAAATCATTTTTTGATAATATTTAAAATAATATATCTACCACTAGAGATGATCTGACTCAAATCCAAACCTTTAGTCCCACTGATTCCAACTCTATTTCCTGTCTCAAATTTAGATTGACTTATCTTTATAGTCTTGATGAACTATATTATAAGGATATATCGAGAGAAAGGAGACTGTAATACTCCCTATTTCCATAGAGTCACTCTTTTTAGGAGAAAAATAAATGTTATTAGATGGATAAAAGACTCTAATGGCACTACTCAAACTAATAGAGATAGCATTGGAAATTATTTTGTTGATTACTTTAAAGGTCTTTATTCCTCTCATCCTCAACAGTTGCAAGATGAAATCTTGCAGGCTCTCCCAGTTAAATTCCCTGATAATGATAATCAACATCTCAATATCACACTGACAACTGTGGAGATTAAAAATACGGTTTTTCAAATGGGCGGTACCAAGGCTCCAAACTCTGATGGTTTTACCGGCCTCTTTTACCAGAAATATTGGGATATTTTAGGAGAGGTTGTCATTGATATGACACAAACCTGTTTTAGGACTGGCCACATTGCTAAGGTGTTTCACACTAATATAGTTCTCATCCCAAAAGCCCCATTAGCTGAGTTGGTGTCTCAGTATAGGCCCATAGGTCTAATTTTATATACAAAGTTATGTCTAAGACCCTGGCTAATAGATTGAAACCATTCATGGATAGCCTTATATCCCAAAACTAAAGTGTTTTTGTCCCTGAAAGAAGTATATCTGACAATATCATTCTTGCTCATGAGGTTATCTACTTTGTTAACCATCATAAAGGAAAATAAGGTATAACAACAATCAAGTTTGACATGTCTAAAGCCTATGATAAGCTTGAATGGTCTTTCCTTGTAAAGTTTCTTTCTAAAATGGGTTTTTCTGAACATTAGATCAATTTAATTCATCAATGTATCTCTAATGTGTCCTATTATGTCCTCTTAAATGGTGTCCCAACCGGTCTTATTAAACATGAGAGAGGCCTTCGTCAGGGAGACCCCTCTCCCCTTACCTCTATATCATTTGCTCTGAAACCTTGTCTGCTTATAAAGATTCATTAATTAGACAAGATTTAATAGAGGGAATTAGAGTTTGTAAAAATGCCCTTGTTGTTACTCACATATTTTTTGTTGATGATTCCCTTCTTTTTTCCAGAGCTACTGCTCAGAATTTTCAAAAAATTAAAGGTTATTTGTATAAATATTGTCTCTGGCCAAAAGATAAACTTTTATAAGTTTGGTATTTTGTTTAGTCCTAAAGTTCCTAAAGCTTTGAGGCATCATTTGTCCTTAATTATTAATATTCATATTAGGGACTTGGGTGAAAAATATCTAAGAACTCCTATATCTTTCAAAAATCTAAAGTTCAAACGCATATGGGTATTCTCCAGTCTATTGATGCTAGGATCTCTTCTTGGTATCAGAAACTTTTTTCTCAGGATGACAGATGTTCTCTGGTAAAACATGTAGGTCAAGCTATACCTCTCTATTAAATGGCAACCTTTTTAATTCCTAAATATTTGTGTCGAAAAATGGACTCACACCTTTGTCAATTTTGGTGGGGAGAAACCTTAGACCCTCATGATATGAAGTTACATCTGTTGGGGTGGGACACCTCATGCTCCCCTAAAGCTGAGGGTGGTCTGGGATTCAAAAAAGCTGAGTTAAACAACTTGGATATACTTGCTAGGAATTCCTAGAAACTGGTTGAAAACCCTGACTGCCTTCTAAGTAAAATTTTAAAATCCAGGTATTTTCCTAATAATGGCTTCCTCAATGCTAAATGTCCCAGAAATTTCTCTTGAACCTGGAGATGTCTTCATACTATAATAGAGCTTATTAAACCCTTCATCTCTTGGATTATTAGGGATAGTAAGTTTATTGATCATTGGTGTGATAAATGGATTCCACAGTTGGGTTCTGCTAAGCCTAACTCAATTGTCCCTCAAGACCCTAGTATCAAAGTCTCTTGTTTTATAAATCATGAGACTAGAACCTGGAATGTTGCTAGACTAAACACATATTTCGAAAATGCTTCTGCTAAAAAGATTGTTTCTATTCCCTTAAGCCAGTTATGCACTCCTGATAGGAGGGATTGGAATCTTTCTAAGAATGGAAGATTTTCTTCTAAATCTGCTTACTTTGGCTCTTAGAGGAGTTAGACCCTCTACAAGTAATATTCTTTGGAAGCGCATTTGGAAACTTAGAGTTACACACCGTGTGCAAATTTTTATCTGGAAGGATGCCAAGAATGCTCTTCATGCTAGAATTGTCCTGCAAACCAGAATGCCTATAGTTGATGTGGCTTGTCCCCGTTGTGTTGCTTCTCATGAGTCTTATGCATGCCCTAGTTCTTTGCCCTTTTGCTATTCATGTTTGGTTTTTATCTAATCTCTGTGTTAATACTTCTATTTTCATTGATAGTTCTTTGCATGATTGGTTTTGCTTTTGGCTCATTGATCTTAACATTAGATTACCTGATGATCTTCGTAGTCTATTTTCCACCATTCTTTGATCCATTTATAGTAGTAGAAATAACATGATTTCTAATGATAAGAAAGACCAGCATTCTGTTGTTTTAGGAAGAGCCAAAGCCATGCTTTTAACCTCTAGAACAAGCATTCAGATCCCTTCTTCTGTTTATATCATTAGCCTTGATAAGTGGATGCCCCCACCTTTTGGATGGATTAAATGTAACACTGATGAAGCTTTGGATGATTTTTCATTGAATAATGGATCAATGTATGTGATGAGAGATCATCTGAACAAAGTCTCATTTTGTGCGTTTATCACTTTTGAAGTCGAATCAGCTGAAGCTAGAGCTATATGGGCAGTGCTTAAGAAAGTTGTTGAGTTGAAACTCACGCATGTTATTGTTAAAGGTGACGCTAAGAATCTGATTGACCAATTTTCTTCTGGCTGTTTTGATGGTAATCGGAGGACGAATGCTATTTTTAAGGATACTCAGCATTTTTCTTCCCTTTTAGATGTCTGCATTTTTTCTTTTCACTCTCGTTTTTGTAATGAGGTAGCTTATACTCTGGCATAATGGGCAAAAAATAATACAGCTACTATGTTTTGGTCTGTACCTCCAATTTGACTTCGCCCAATTGTTGAGATAAATCTTTAATTTTTTAAAGACCGTCGTTTATAAAGAAAAAAAGAAAAAAAAAAGAATTCGCCATGCTCCGGCCAAACGATCAAATTCATAGAGCTTTCACTTCGAATACCGAAGTCCACTGGAATTCTTGTTTAATACCATGATAGTGAGAGCTGAAAAAGCATTAGATTCCCCTTATCATCATTCCATCCCATAATTAAAAAATAAATAAAAATCATTCCATACCATACCCACACCGATTTTTCCAGGGAAAAAACGCCATTGTATTTGTATCACCATCGCACACGTTAGCATCAAAAAAATAAAATAAATTAAAGTACGCTTTTGAAGACTAGAGAGAGAAATGAAGTATTGATAAGTGATGTGGCGTTTCCTCGAACGTGTGAGTGAAAGTAGTCGGTCAGCTTGTCTTCTGCGCCGTCATTCTTTTTTGATGACGTAAGTCCCCCTACGCGGACAAGTTGACTGTCAACGACCTTAACCGTTTCCGTTAAATTTTCACTCGGTTTCCGTTAACTCCCTTCTTCATTGCCTTTACTCACTTATCTTCTTATATAAAAACACATACCTGCTTCAGCTTCACTTTTTGATCTCATACACATACTACTAGTCTTTACCAGTAAACCCTAGCTTAAAGTAAACTGAGCTAGAACAACAAGAACAGAGATATAAAGTGAAACCCCACTTAACAAGTTCATATTTGGATCAAATTTTGAGGTGAGTTCAGTTAATCATTTCTTTATCTATTAAATTTTAAAACTCATTTCGTTAAGTTTGATCGTTGAATCACTTTGTGATTTATTTAACTTTAAGTATCTTGTATTCTTTTTTGTGCTGGGTGCATGTGTATAGAGATTTCTTGTTTATTATCTATAATAAATTAGGTTTATTATCAAGGGGTTGTGAACATGTGGTTGGAAATGAAGTTTGTGGTTTATGATGAATTATGTCTAAATTGTAATCAATAAAGTACACAATTTGTTCCTAGCTAACATGGTCAAATAGGACATGAGATTTTGTTTGATCAACTAATTTGAAAATTAAATAGAAATCTTGTATAAAAGTAAACCCCCGAAATTTAGTTGTATGGTTTGATATTTATTCCCATGTTTTTTTAGGTGATTTGGTATCAAAATGAAACATATTAAGATATGATAGTGAGAGAAAAATATTTTTCTAAATTCTTGTTCTTGCAAAAAAGCTGGCTTTTTTCTTTTTTGATAAAATGAAACCCTTTGAGCGGAAAAAATCTATATTTATTCATTTAGTAAAGCTCTTGACTATGCCTCTTTGATCTGTTCTTGTGATAAGTGATTAATTCATATAGTTCAAAGTTCGAATCAGTCAATTTGGAAGATTGAGAATCCACCAAGTCTGATCAATTTTGCAGGTAATTAATTTTTGTGGAGGAAATAGGCGAATATCCTGTGAGGATAACGAGCAATCAATAGTTTTGAAATAAGAGCAAGGAAGAAAAGAACTATAGACCTGCTATAGAGGCTAAAGTCATCACGATTCACGATTTAGCAACTGATGCAAACTCCTTGTTAGGATGGATATGCAGCAGATGTACAGTTATGGTGCGAATGATGTAAATTTATCCTCTGATTCTTCTCACGACTCTGCCCCGATGATTCCTTATTGGATTATTACTCCTATGAAATTCGGTATTGGTGGCTCACCAAATTCTCCTCTTTCATCTCAGTTTGATTGTGATACCTTTACTACACCGTGCAACAGCCAAGAGCAGTGTAGCTCAACCGAAAATCTGTCAGGTGTCACCCCTGCTTGTAACTCATTTGAAACTGATAGTTATTATCAGACCAACCCTTCCACCACCTATTTTCTTAACAATCAAGAACGGCACGGCAGCATGGTGTTCAGGGATGTGAGTGGCGCTCAGAACATGAAGCTAGCTCTAGAGGAAATTGAATCTGCTCTGATGAGCTCTGATATCAATGAAGATGAAGCAACCACTATGGGTCATGGTGAGTTCCATGGGAATACAAGGCCAGAAAATTTGAACCAGAGATCAAGACCATCTTATCATGAGTCACCAGTGTCTCAGCCTGCCACATATGTTACTCCTAAGCAACAGAAACCCAGCCATGGGCTCAAGGCAGAGAAACGCCATAGATCGACCGAAGAACCACGGCATGAAATACAGATTCCACAAGGTAACTTGAAGAAACTTCTGATTGAATGTGCAAGGGCACTATCTGAAAACAGGATGGATGATTTTGATAAACTGGTCGAACATGCCAGATCTGCTGTATCAGTTAGCGGGGATCCAATCCAGCGCTTGGGTGCTTACATGGTAGAAGGGTTAGTTGCCAGAAAGAGATCGTCAGGTGCTGTAATGTACGGTGCATTGAATTGTAAACAACCAGAAGGGAAGGACTTGCTTTCATATATGCGTCTTCTTTATGAGATCTGCCCGTACATGAAATTTGGGTATATGGCAGCCAATGGTGCTATTGCGGAAGCATTTAGAAATGAAGACCAGGTGCACATAATAGACTTCCAGATAGCTCAGGGAACACAGTGGATTACTCTGATTCAAGCTCTAGCTGCAAGGCCAGGAGGGCCTCCCCACGTGCGAATCACTGGCATTGATGTTGGCGTTAATGTCTGCGAAAATTGGGAACATGTTGGCGTTAATGTCTGAGAAATTCAAGATCCATGTCGAGTTCCATCCGGTGCCAGTGTTTGCCTCTGATATCACAAGGGAAATGCTTGATGTGAGGCATGGAGAGGCTGTGGCCGTGAACTTTCCTTTGCAGCTTCACCACACCCCAGATGAGAGTGTGGACGTGACTAATCCGAGGGATATGCTTTTAAGGATGGTAAAATCTCTATCGCCCAAAGTGGTAACCTTGATTGAGCAGGAATCGAACACAAACACGACTCCCTTCTTAATGAGGTTTGTGGAGGCTCTGGACTTCTATTCGGCAATGTTTGATTCAATCGACACAGCCCTAGGAAGGGAAACAAAAGAAAGGATCAAAGTGGAGGAACAATGTCTGGCTAGGGACATTGTGAACGTAATTGCATGCGAAGGTAGGGAGAGGGTGGAGCGACATGAGCTACTGGGGAAATGGAAGGTAAGGTTCGAAATGGCTGGGTTCAGGCCTTTCCCTCTGAGCTCTCACGTTAACTCAGTGATAAGGGGCCTGGTTAAAAGTTATTCACAGAGCTACACATTGGTGGAGACAGATGGAGCGATGCTGTTGGGATGGCAGAACAGGAACTTGATATCAGCGTCAGCTTGGTGTTGAGAAGAATAACATAGATGAATGTTGTATTAGGGTAAACAAAAAGAAAAGGATGATTAACCAACAGCCTAATTACCTTTAAGAAGTTGAGCATTTTTGTGATTCAGTGGGATAATAACTTGTACTACTATATCTACTACTGATGCAATATAATTACAGGTTGTTGTTTTATATGTGGACCTTCCACATCTCTTTCCAATGTTTGTATATTAGATTTTGTTAACTACAGAGATGCATTTCTGTGCAACTTCATTACGAAACTTTGAAAAGAATGAAAAACCTTAAAAAACTTGGCGACAGTACAGAAAGAATCACTTTCATCATAAGAGAAGAAAAGCTTCAATCACTAGAGTTCTATGAAGCTATCGAACTCGGAGTCAAAGAAAAATACACTCGAAAACCACCAAACAAATTGGATGCACGTGCTAACGTGCAATGGTAGAAGCCTTATTGGCCTTAATATAGTTAGTTTCATAAGAGCCGGAAAACATTTAAGTGAATAAAAACACTAGCTCCTTCGACATCCAACTCACTGTTTTTATATGCAACTGAAGAACCAATCTTACTCTTGATTAGTTGGATAAACAAGGCCGTGATGAGCTAGTCCTAACATAACCCTCTGAACTAAAAATACAGCCATCATTCATAAATCTCATTAAATTAAAAGTTTGGGAGTTTAGTTGGCCACCTCGTGGGATATTAAAGAAATTTATGGACATAAAAATACTACCTTCCGTCTAAGTTATAGAGACGGAGTTTTTATTTTTAATTATCCATCTAGTTAGATAAAATGGTTTTAATTTTTAGATGATTTTTTCTAAATATATATCTTTATTAATTATATTTATGTTATAATAAAACGAATTTAATAATTTTAACTTTTATAAAAAAAAAAAAAGATAACATAGAAAAAAAAATTATAACTTAATTAACTTATTTTAATTTAATATAAACTTATTTTTTTTATATATATAACTTGGACGGAGGAATACGATCATTTATTACCTCAAACACCTAGAGACTCTCCACTGTTTGTAACAATGCCTGAATGGGAATTTGAAACTCTTCGAATTGTCTGTAGTTACACTTAAAATACCTGGCTTATTCTAGGGCAACGTTTCAGATTTCTCCCTTTTGCTGCGAGACGAAGATGGCACAAGTAGGTTTAGGCTGGTTTTCTTCCGGTTGTTCTTACAGAGGGTTTCCTTTGCAGAAACTAAGATCCTTAGTAGTACATGCTACAAAGAAGGTAAACTAGAATGACTCGATCCACCCGCTTTTAAATAATCTTGGGTGGTTCTTCGATACCAATGTTCCTAATTTTCCGTTGTCTTTTTGCTTTTGTTCATTCACTCACAGGTTGTTAATGTTAATTACATCGATTGTTCAAATAATCATCGGAATCGACGATCATTAGTACAACTGAATACCTCTTCCATTGAAAAGTAAATAATTTCCTTTGCCCATAAAATTGTCAAAATCAATATTTTCGTTGTGAAGTGCAGTTTGTTGTTGAATTTGACGCGGTCCCGTTCTTATTTGATAGTTTCTACTGTAACAAAATTTAACAGGAAATCAAATAAAAAACAGTCAGGGAAAGCAGAACATCATTTGTGGATGAAAAGAGATTCAGCTGAGTCTGGTCATAAAGCTCTTAAACTTGTTCATATTGTAAGTAGTAACTAAATTTCTACTTTAAGTTGCGGGGTTTTGTTAATGAGACTCAAAATGTCTTTCTAACTTGAACCAAAATTTCATAATTGCTTTTCTAATATGGAAAAAAACCTTATCAGCTGGGAATTTCCCACCTTTATGCTCTACATAATTCTTCATCAGGGCTCATTTTGCGGGATGTACCAGTATCCAATTGTTATTATTGAAGAGTTTATATTGTACAAACTCATCCACTGTGAGATTAGAAGTTCCAATAAATTAAATGGCATATAAGAATGAACTTATCATATCTTTGCATACCTTTTTCTATCATGTATCTTCCTGACTAATTTTCTGACTAAGCTTTTAAGGTTTTTAAAGCTAAACTGTGATAAATCTCTTCTTATCTGCTTCTTAACTTAAATTGCAGATTTCAGAACTTCCGAATGAGAAAGAGGCCGTTTATGGAGCATTAGATAAGTGGACAGCTTGGGAAACTGAGTTTCCATTGATTGCAGCTGCTAAAGCTCTCAGAATTTTACGACAGAGAAGCCAATGGTCGCGAGTAATTCAAGTACATTTTCTTTTATCGATAAATGATAAGTTTGCTTTCATTGAGAAGTACATGAAATGTTATTCATTCTCAGTATATAAATTTTTTTAAGCCTCCTCTAAATATGTGATAATAGTTCATAACCCCGATGGTCTTTGACTCTTTATTAAGATTTGCTGATTTGCATAACAAGGTAAGATAAGTAGCCCGCTAGAGTGAAACTCCAACTTATTGCTTTCATATGGTTTGGAGGTACCAATTGATGTTGCTTTGTAATAATCTGAAGTACTTCTCAGGTGGCTAAGTGGATGCTGAGCAAAGGGGAAGGGCTCACAATGGGGACATATGACACACTATTATTGGCATTTGATATGGATGGAAGAGTAGATGAGGCTGAATCTTTATGGAACATGATAGTACACACACATACGCGCTCCATCTCCAGACGATTGTGTTCTAGAATGATATCACTGTATCATCATCATCACATGCCAGATAAAGTCATAGAGGTAAACCATCTTTTTCCTCTTGGACTAACTTCTAGTTTTTCATGAAAAAAGAATCTAGCCTTTTTCACGTTTTGCCTAGAGGAGATATTTGGTAGTTCTTCAAAAGGCGAGGAAGGTGCCAAAAGAACTTGTTTTTGACGAGATCAGTGTAGACACGGAGAAACTAATGATTATACAAAAATAAGAGTATTATAATGATATTGGGATGAGAAATGTCAAAAAAAAATCCATATACTACAGCGGAAGTTTTGAACCTCACATGTGTAATTCAGTTTTGAGTGATCCACAGGTATTCGCTGACATGGAAGAGCTGGGAGTGAAGCCCGATGAGGACACAGTCAGGAGAGTGGTACGTGCATTCCAGGAATTGGGTCAAGAAGAAAAAGAGAAGCTGTTCATCAACAAATACCAGTGTAAATGGAAGTACCTTCACTTTAACGGGGAGCGAGTCAAAGTTAAAAGAGATGGCTGGAACGGATAAACAAGAGTTCTGGCTGAACTAATGCAGTTAGAGCTGAATTCTGCATAACTGACCGCCCTTCACAATCTCTACGGGTATCTGGCAGACTGATAGGAGATGTAATCTGCATGTTACACAAACTTGTTCCTAAATACTTGATAAATTGAAGAATAGAAGTGCACAGTATCTTAGCAACTGCCAGTGCCATGAACAAGTGCCATGAACAAGCAAGCAGAAGAAAATTACTGTAGCTTTTCTCCTTATCTGGTAGAGTAGCCTTGTTTTCAATAAATAAGAAACAAAAACGAAGAGAAGGATATGTCCAGGAAACATAAGTACCGGAAGATCTCAATGTTATGACCAAGGTTGTACCATACCGGATTTCGGTTCGTACCGGTCGAGAGTGATACACTGGTACGATGGTATATCGGGGAAATTTCGGTTTAAATATCGGTGAAATATCGGTCCATATATTTTATACTTATAATTTTATAAAAAAATATTAGTTCACATTTTATAACTATAAATATATTTTAACACGTTATAACAAATATTTTTTCACAAAGTTTAGAAAGATAAATTAGTATTCATCCAAAATATATAGATTCATAGATTTCATTCAAATTTCAAACTGGAAACACAAGAGAAACAAGAACAACTTTAAAATTTATCGTCTAAAATGCTAATTAAACAAAGATATTACAATTTCAATATCATTAGATTAATTGTAGATATTATCATATGCATATATAATTCTAAAATATCATAAAAAATATGAGTAACAACTGAAAACCTAACCAAAGATAAATTATTTTTTTATTTTTTATTTTTTATTTTTCTTAAAAAAATAAAAAAAAAAAAAAACGGTCGTACCTCTCAAACCATGCCGGCCAATTTTTTCGGTCAAATACTATTTACCGGTATATCGGATTTCGTCTCGCTTTTCGACCGAGACCGATAAAACCGGCAGTACACCGATCAGCATGGACTACCCTGGTTACGACTGAACTACAAATATTGTATTTTTTTTCTTGTTGAAAACCACTGTATATTCTCGGATCCCTTAATGCAGAGTCCAGATGTGGTAGGAAAAAGATAAGGAAAAAAAACACGGAAGCTTTTCTCTTGATATTGCAGGTAAATTACCAATGCTTTACTTTACCCAATATGAATACAAATTACACAAGGATGATGAGAAAGTAAAGTAAAAACTGTACAGAAGAATTAACGAACACCTACTTCTACAAGGAAATGTTCAGAAATGATTACCAGCTTCCCAGCCCATATTTTGAGAAGGGGTAGCTGTGAAACAAAAAATCAGCAGAATAATCATTTCCAAAACAAATTGGTGGTAGTGGTGGATAATTAATAATGCCCGGTGTTGCCTAAGAATCCGTGGTTAAAGGACAGAACAGGTCTGCTACCGATCCCACATGGCACTGAATATGGAAGGCCTAGTTCGTAACCATTGCAGCATATCCCTGTCCAACGAATTTTTATTAATGACTGAATCAAGCATCGGGCTTCCAAACACTTGTGTGTTGCTGTCAAACGACCATATCATATTGTTTGGCCATGCTCTTTGGGGCTGCCGCTCCTGAAGATGGGAAAAAAGAAAAAGTTACACGACTACATTATACTGTAAAAGGCGATGTACGAATTCTATCAATCCACCGGAATTAAGCCTGGTTCATATGACATCTTCTGGTGGATATATTAGGATATCAAAATAGAACAGGTGAATAGATCTTACTTCAGCAAATAACCTATAATCTAAAAACAAATAGCTCCAAAGTGGGGAAAAATAAGTAGAGTATGGAAAAACTGACCATTCTAGATAACATGAATCTGACAGGTCTGGGACCGTAAATCCGTTGTTTTGAAGGCTTCTGAGCCTTAGCATAAAATGACGAAATACTGGGCAAGGACAAGCAACCCCTTCTTGCCTTGATTAGAAAGGCGTCAGGTGTGGCATCATTCTGGCTGTGCCAATTAAGAAGCTGCCCTAAACAATAGTTTTCACCATATGTTTTACAATACTCTTTAGGACCCGAACCCAACATACCGGAGTACTTGGGCCCCAAGTCTAGAGGACTAATGTAGACAGGAGGAGAAGTTATACTCTTGTACTCCTGCATGGACACATCGAGAATTAAGCATAACGAAGAAAAAAGAATTCTCATGTGCTTGCTAATTCATGAACAGTTTTAAATAGACCAGTCAGAATTACTCACTCGGACTCTAAAGAAGATTTTTGTATAAGCATATATATGGATTAAATCAGCAGCTGCATCATGCCTGCACTTATACGTGCACGGAAGTTTTCGAACCTCATCCCTCAGCCTAAAATGTTACGAAGGAAGAATTAGCTAAGCTTTGCACCTAACCGCAGGTTGTAATGTGAGAAATGAAAAAAGGACACAAGTGCTTCATACCATAACAGAGACTTCTGAAGTTCTCCCATGAGATCATCAGAACGTGATGGATCGCGAGCTTGAGTCTTGGACATTAAATCAGTTAACAAATTCTCTTCCACATGAGGACTCATGCACTGAAGTAATTCCTCAACAAATGATCCCTCCCCTTTCCAGAGGGCATATATTATTTCCTCTGTAGTTAGTTTTTGGAGCGGGGGTGGAACTTTCTTTGCATCACCAAACACACATCTCATTACGTACCTCACCTGTAATGCAAATAGCAGTCAGACAAACGCAATTGGTATATATTTTTTTCAAAACCAGTAAAATAATACTAACTGTTTATTGTACAGTAACTATGAGATGCCTACCTCTCTACAAAGGTGTATAAATTATAAGATAATGCCTCTAACTTGAAACAGATCTGACTGAATGCAAATTCTAAACACCATCAGAAGGAGATGGACACAATACTTTGCATAACGTCCAGACGCTATTAGATGAACCGAAGTACATACAGTACCTTGTCAAGAGTTAGAGCCAAATTCTGAAGCCTTTGATTATATACACCCTCAGCCTGAACCTCAGCATCACTTTTCTCGAGCTCTTTGTCAATTTCAATATCTGGAAAGAATTTCCTCTTCTCTTCCACGTTATGCTTATAAATCTGCTTTGGGAGTTCCGCTCTTTCGAGATTAATGAATCTCACCTGTACCCGGAAAACACAAATGTTAGAAACCAAAAACTTATACAATAATGTAATCCAGCAAGAAGAAGTGTCCGAAGGTTTGACATACCAGACGAGCTGAATAGGCAACCAGCCAGTCAGGCAAACCAGCAAGCAAACAGTTGCCCAGACCCGCTCTTCCCAAATCAATATAATCCTCTTCAGAAACAGAATTCAACTCACAAGCCTCTAGCATCAACTGATGTCTGTCAAGCACTCCATGGCGTTCTTTCATTACCTGAAGGAAATGGAATGAAGTTAACAAAAGAAAAGTTATGCAACCTTGCAACTAAACATGACAATGTTAAAATGAAAAGAAAGCTTTTAGCAGGTTATGTTAGTGAAAATCATTGCCCACAACACAGTACCCAAATTTTATGATTAAGCAAAAAAAAAAGTGAAAATCATTGCCCACAGTACCAACCTTCTGAAATGCCCCATCACCAGTCAGATTCAAATAACTTCCCCGACAAACTTGGCTCCCGCACAGACAAACAGAGGCTTCATGCTCTTCCTTGCTCTAAAGAAGAAACAAGTGAGGCATCAACAACTACGGTAACATAAGATAGAAACACACTAAATAACAAACAACTGTAATTTTGGTAAGATATAATAGAGGGTCAAGGATAAACATCACTCACCTCTGTTACAGAATTATAATCAAAAGTGACCTCCTCCCCATATCCAATCGGACGAACTGTGTAAACTCCAATCTGATACTGACCATCTACAGCAGTTACTCTATTCCAAATAAGTGAAAACATAGTGTAAATGCAAAGTTCTTCAATAAACTAGCAAATGGAATGGTTGGATATTCCAAAAGGGGAAAAAACCATAGCTAAACTGACATACGAAATTGGATGCTACTTAACAGATAACCGTGTGTAACATGCCAATGTTTGTTGGACAAGAAGATGAGGAAAATGGCTGTTAGCTAACATCCAAATCATATTTAACGTGCTAATGTATCAGTTTGATGAAAATGTGATTCAGATTAAAAAATCCAAATTTTCTTTGATTTACAAGCGCCCACTTTTTATGTTATCTAAAAAGAGATGTTCCAAGCATCAGTTCTAAATCTGATTTAATTCATGCCATACTGTGTTTTGTGAGCACCTGTCTCTAAAATTGACCATATGATCTGAATACTTCACCATAAATCTTCTGTATCCATGTTCCATACTTCAAGGGACAGACATCAAATGGATCCATATCCAACAAAATCTAGGTGCCCACGCCATTTTGTGAAATGTCATACTAGTAAATGACGGGTTTTAAGACCAATACAGCTAAATAATGACTAACCTAAATGAAGCATTTCATGTTATTGGAACTCAGTTCTAGCTACTGTGTTGCGGAAAGTTTGGTTTGCAGGATGCCGATTTATTAACCAAAAACTCCTGCAACCAGCAATAATTGCAGCTAATGCCTAGTTCATATCTATCACATACTAAACAGAACCTAAGAAACATTGCAACAACTGGGGATAACTGCACACAACGGCATACAAATGAAAATTATGATTTAACTTTTTATTGTGATGCATACGTAGAATTGTCTAATCATATTGGGTTGTATACTGATGATATGTCAGGCGGAAGAAGCAGAGGGCAAGCCTATCCACACCGGTCACAGGGATGCAGAACATGGAGAGGGTATAGCAGTTCTAGAAGCTGTCAATTGAGCAAGAAATCTCCTCAGGGTCATTAGTGTAGCGATGCTGAAAATGTAGTCAGGTATTTGGATAAACAATGTAGCTGGTACAGCACTAGTGTTCTTGGATCAGTTCTCACACAGAAAGAGCTGGCAACAGCAATGCTGATGCCATTGCCAAGAATGGGAGGCTATTAAAAAGAAATCCGAGTTGACTAGACTATAATGTCGGATTACTGAACTCAAGATTTTATTTCCCTTGAGTTCGTATGACTTTTCGCTTGGCAAAAAAAAAAAAAAAAGCTTAAAACTTACTTCGCTTCACAATTGGGGCGACATGAGTGGCAGATTCGGCTTGCATAGTTTGCTTTATGCATGGCATCAACAACAACTAAATCATAACCATCACGATCACCCTGCCAAATGAGATAAAAATCCAGATGTTAAATAACTGATCTCCATGAAACTTAGAATCACACAACTAAATAACACTAACCTTTGGCCTCTCCAGATATATGTTGTAAAACTCGGGAGCGGGATCTGTTTTGTTCTTCTGCAGAGATCGAATCCCATCTTGCTTTTCAAACCATTTCCAAGCTGGATACACCTGAACATGGAAGTGTCTCTTTATTAACAGTCAAAACTTTTGTAGGAGCATCTTTGTTAATTTAGTAAAAACTGCCATTGATACTTTTTTTAGGGCAACCCGAGTACAGAACGGTATTAACTACTAGAATAACTTCATAAATAATAAAATGACTCTGAAATCTTTTATAAAGAATCTATTTCACTCTACCTCTCCCAAGAATTCAACGACAAAATCGTCTTCACCAAAGCCACCTAGTTTGTTACAAACAACCCCAAGCCCCTGATCATCACATTCCAGAAAACAAGAGAAGAAAGGAAGACAATGAGTAGTAAGCAAAGTGAGAAGCAGACATCCAGTTCAATGGAAAAGAAAAGGAAACAGCAAAGTTCATGCAAGATGTTAGACTGGAGCAATACCTTTCTGTAGGCGACATAATTATCATCAGGACGGCTATGCATTGCCTTTAGAATTCCATGACACATTCTCATGGAGCGTATGTCGCCACCTTTCTGGGCATTCTTTTCAATCTCCTCAACAACAGGCCTCAAGTTATAAACCATTGGGGCATTTCCAACACCAGTAAAGCGCCTGACTTGTGTATTCAAGGTACGCAGAAGCATATCTTCAATAAACAAATGCCTCTCTTGTAGTGACCAGTTCAATTCTTCAGGCATGGAGTCGAGAAGAAGATTATGAGTGTAGGGATCTATACCGTAAACCTCTTGTTCTAGGACTTCATCTCCAACCTGTTTTCTTGGTTTGTAGTCCTTCACTTCGGGAATCTCCATATCTGACTCATCAATGCCATCTTTCTGTACTTTGAGCTTCTCAGAATAATCGTCGGGTAAGGTAACCAGCATCTTCCGTCGTACTTCCTCTTCATCTGCTACAATAACATACCGATCGATGACCTCATACTTCCTAGTAACAGGAGGCACAAGGCCTTCTTTTGTCATACGATTACCCCATTCACGGTCTTCTGCCATAGAATCTACGGCTTCGTCTGCAGGGAAGTAACCATTTTCCCTTAAACCTCCACTTCCACCTTCTGGATGGATATCCAAATCTGTTTCAGTATCGGAGTTGGTACTCTCATTATCACTCCCTGCATCTTCAGAAGACCGTTCATCGGAAGTGTCACTTCCAGAGTCTAAAGTTTTCCTATTGATTTTGGACAAACGTCTTGTCAGTTCCCTGTCAGAAGCATATTCATCATAATTTGCAGAATCATTTGAATGCGCTGTGCCATTACTCCGTGTCATGCATTTTCTTTCATTCATCAATTTACAATGTTTCTTTTTACCCATCCCAGAAGTATCTTTTAACATCTTCATCCGCTCATCTCTTTCACGAGTGGACTTGGAATTCTGTTCCAAATTTGCGAGGAGACGCATAAATAGCTTAATGATATTCTCCATATCTCCAGTATCACCCCGATTTTTGGCCCTGCGTTATTGCATTAAATAATTATAAAAAGAAGACGAAAATGACAACACGTAGAATTGGCACTAAATCACTGTAAAGGCAAATCGCATTAATCTAACTAACCCTTGTCATGCTTTGTAAGGGATTTCATAGCAATGCATTACAATGAGAGTAGTTCATAAATTTATTCAATTTGGGAAGCATTTAATGAATCAAACTTACTTGATGGCATCCCTGACCATTCGCCCAATATCTTCCTTGACAGATTTTAATCCATGACTAATGTAATAACCGTTTTTCATTCTATCTTCAATTTCAGCAACCTGCACAGTCAAATTTTAACAGATATAAGGACAAATTGACGGGGATTGAGTGCAGTTAAATACAATGGCAGGGTAGTAAATTATCAAGCTGTCGCAGATCATCTCAGCAACAACCTGGTAACGGAAAGAAAATATAAGCAAGTACCTTAGGTAAAAAGAAATCAAAAGTATTCTCCTTCATGATATCCTTCAAACTGAAAGCCAGGAACTCTTTCATTTTCTTGTACCCGTTCTCGGAATTTCTGCTCAGTAATCGCCTCATACGAGCTTCCCTTGACAATACGGATGAGGACTTCCTTGCATCAAGAAGTTTTTTCCGTTTATAAAAGCTTTGTCTAAATGACTGACTTTGAGAATCTTTTCTGTCGAAAGCATAGTCATGACGAGACTCTACAGAAGATTCGACCAAGCTGCTATTCGTGCCCTTGAGAGCCGTAGGAAGAGAGGAGCTCTTCTCAGTGATTTGTTTGAGGCTCTTAATTCTAGATCGGGAACTGTCGAAAGTTTTAGAGCTACACAGGCCACGGGTCTTTCTCCACTTTCGATTTTGATACTTGTAGCTCAACTCAGCAAATTGGTTGCAACCTCTGATATCTATATAAAATAAACATGGGAATAAATGGAGGATTTCTTCAAGAGCACTTGCACTAATGCCCGTACAGCCTACTAACACAACAGATGCTACATTTCCCTTGTTATAACTATTCTGCAATCAGCAACAAAAAATAATAATTGTAGTTAATATTTCAATGACCGAAATGTGAAAATCCTCAAAATTGATAATATATATTTAAAAAAACAACCTACCATGATCTCAAGAAACATTGAATCAGAGCAGCTGGTGCCTGCAGCTGATAAATCCACTTGTCTGGAAACACCTTTATAAAATTTGACTGCTGAATTCCAGTGCTTGCATGTAGCAGCAGAGAAAGCAAGAGACTTCATATCAGCTCTTAAAGAGTGGAAAATTTGCACTAGAATACGGCCACTTAACAAACCCCAACCCTCCTTCTCAACTTCAGAACTTCTATCATCTTCTTGGGTTAAGGTAGCATCGTCGAGGAAGTTCTCAAAGGAGAATTCATCCTTCTGAATTGCCTTTAGGTCTTCTGAATCGATGTCTTCTTCACTATCATCAAACAGCAGACGAGCTCTTTTACCAGCATGCATGTGATCATCCTCTGTTATGAGATGAAAAACCCAATTTAGCAAACAAAAGTTGAGTGACCATCCACAGATTAAATAAGTTGAGTGACCATCCACACAAAAGTTGAGTGACCATCCACCCAATTTAGCAAACAAAAGTCCTCTTGGCTTGATTAAATAAGATATGTTGGCTTGATTAAATAAGTATTGATTATTAGACCACCAATTTTCACATGTGTTTATCTCAACATCTTACTGAACCTCCAGAAAAGTGGGATGACAATTACACTCTGCGGATTATTAGGCTGATTATGGAAGAGATTATATTTGCAGGCAAGTCTTGGTAAGCTGTAATGACTCGACTAAATTAAAGTGTACACAATATTTCTGATCCACAACTTCTAACTCTAATATCCTTATCATAAAAGAAAATAACCAAAAGAAATAAGTTTTCCTGAGACTTCTTAGGAGAACACTTAATACCTGAACTTCGCAAGTTCTGCAAATCATGAGGTAGTGAAGTTTTCAGGTAGGATGAAGCAAATGGGTGTTTCTCCAGGTCCTTTTTCAGTTGCTTTGTGTTTATCCATGGATCCAGCACCTCATTAATAGCTATAGCAAAATCCCTACTCTTGTAAGATTTCATCACCAATTCATGCAGTTTTCCTCGAGTGTAGCCAATGAATTGTGGATGCAAGCTGTGGAAAGAACTGGGAACCATGTTTGACCCATGATGCATCTCAACATCTGATCCAGGAACAGGAACAGCAGAAGAACTAATGGCTGGGGTAGAAGCTGCTGCCACAGAATTAACTGGAACCCAAATCTGATTGAACTTCCTGAAAACACTTGTATGCTTCTGAATAGTGTCTTTGTCAACTAAACCTTGCAGCTCCAGGAAGGACAAGGGACCGTGTTCATGGCCAGCACCATCAAGGTAGTACCAATCACCCAACTGCAGTTGTAACTCATCTACCGTGCAAACATGGTCTTTTGGGATGCTAATAGGTTCTATTTGTTTTTCCGAGTCTTGTTCATGGGCCCTTCTGGACCGAGAAGACAGTTCTTCAAACGAACTTCTGCCATTGATCAACGCTGAGGAGGATCGAACAGATCTGGAATGGCGTTCATATCCTCTAGCTGTTGCACGGGGTTCAAAGACAGGTGAAACATGGTTCTTGACCACACATGCATTTATCCTAACCACTGGCGACATGGTTCCTTTCACTCCCCTCGGAACAATAGGCTGTTTCATTTGACTTACTTTGGTTGATGTGCTGGAGTCACTCTTCTCATCTTGCAAGGAGAAAGCCCAGGAGGGCAGGTCAAACCTTTTGCTTCGAGAACAATATTCATCTTCTCTGTACCACCGAGGGTCATCATACCCAGACTTCGGCATCTGGCAAAGCGGGTAACCATCGTTGAGGACAAATTTCTTTTTTGAAGATTTTTCTAGAGCAGCTTCATCTTGCTTTCTCCAATCACCACCCTTGCAGGATTCCTCTTTCCTTCTCCAATCACCACCCTTGCGTAACCATCGACAAGCAAACCAGTCACTAGAGTCCTCAAAGGCAATAGCATTTTCTTTGATGGGATGTGTAGAAAACCTTGTTTCTCCAATATCTTTCGATATGATTCCATATGGTTGACTGAGTTCTTCATCTCTTCTTTGACCATGTGGATCCTCAGTGGGTTGAGATACTCTGGAACCTGAATATAAATTGTAATAACCCGCTCAACATAAAATCATAAGAACATAACAGTGTCCACATCTGTCTTTCAAAATACCTTAACAAGACCAGGACCATTTCAAAAAGATTAAATGAGGGGTCTGGTAGTTTGAAACAAAACCAAGTGAGCCGTACCTTTAAAATTTCCCCACTTCTCCCAATAAATATGCTCAAAAGTCACCTGCAGGATTTCTGTAAAACATAGATTCCCAATGCAGTCAGCCATCAATGTCAAATAATAAATGAATTAGAAAGAAAGCACGGAGAAATAAAAGGAAAAGAGGTTGAGAAAATGGAAAACGAACCTTCAAGAGTCTCCAGTTCCTTTCCGGGAACGGGTGAATGACCAGTTAACAGAGCTGCAACCCTTTCATCAATGTGGAGATCCTCAAAAGGCTCATCAAGATGTGACGACGGCTGAGGCGAAACAACAGATAACTCCTGGCCAAGCTGTCTAACGGGTTGGCCCACATCCCCAACATCTAATAACAGATTTCCAGGAGCCTCAGGCGGGCACACCATCTGAGTAATAGTTTCTGAAACAATAGATGGAAAGTTCATGTGCACCACAGGGGAGGCAGCCTTTTCAACAGTTACCCACCAGTTACTCTCAGAGCGCTTTACCAAATGGTCTGATTGGAGCGCTCCCTCTTCCACAAGCCTCTTAAGGTCAGCCAATTTAGACGGACCTTGCTCGACACCAAAATGATCAATATAGAACCATGATCCGAAAGTTGAATCAGTAACTACTGTTACATGGGGGGGGGTGTCACATATATCCATATCCTCTTCCATAGACACCAGCCCTTCAGGAGCTTCATCAACCTGACTAGGTTTTTCAATGGAATCGGCGGATAATTTTTTTGGGCCTTTCTCTTGCAACAAATCCTTGGTGTTTTTTTTAGTCAAACAACTTTCATTATCTTCACTATCACTAGATTGTAGAGTACAGGGAGGCTTATAAGATGATTCCTTTCCAGCTGAGTCTCTCAAGGGGAGCTTGTCTTCATGTAATTGGGTCCCATCTTGAAGATTCTGCCTCTCATTTCCTCCACTCTTTTGACTAGTTTCCTGGTCATCATAGCCCCTTCCCCGTTCAAGTGGGGACTTTTCTGTGTAACCTGGAGTACGATCCATTTGATCAATATGCTGGCCTCGAATTTGCGGAGACCTATCCATGCGCGACGGACTTCGACTCCTGCGATCATATTGGCGGGATCGGTCATATGGGGACCTGTCCAAACGAGGGGGACTCCGACTCCTGTGATCATAGTAACGGCCTCGATCATGAGGAGATCGCTCAGAGTAGGGTGGGCCTTGATCTCGGTAATCATAGTGCCTGCCCCGATCATATTTACCACGCTCGAAATATTCTGGACTTCTGCCACGTCTGTCATACATGCATTTGAAAGCTGAAGAAGAGTCATTGTACCTAGCCAAACTCCTGTTTGCGGAAGAAATCCGAGAGGATGCTGATAAGTTTCTAGAAGACCTGTCCATTGGATGGTGTGAATAGCGATTATCGAAATATCTGTTATTGTCATCAGAAATCCTCTGGCTCTTTGCATTTGGATAATCACCAAAATCATCATTGTATATGCGATTGCTGCTCTCAGACTCAGTGCCATGTCTTTTCATCCAACTTCCTGAAGAGTAGTCTTTACCATGAATCTTCCGATCACTCTCCGAATGCTTATAGGGACCCAGTTCATCATCTGTGATTCTCAAACCAAATTTTAAATCCCTGTCATGACTTGGGTCCCACCTGTTAGACCTATTTCTCCACTCATTCTCACTTCTACTGTATTCTGCTGGATACTTCATAGAAGGTGGAGTTCGCTCATTATCAAATTTCCATCCTTTCTCCTTGGAGAACTTATTGTCGGCTTCCCACCTCCTCCCTTTACCTGGACTAAATTCATATTCAGGTTTTCTCCATTTATTAGGAGGAATGTATTCGCCCTTCTCAAAATCCCCTCCTCTTCTCCACTTATCCCTAGCATATTCTCCCCCCTTATCAAATTCATCCCTCTGAATACTCATGCCAAATTTTCTCCTCTCCGTTTCCCCACCAACTCTTCGAAAACTGTCTGGAACAAATTCCGCCCTCTCTAAATCTCCTCTTCTCCATTTCGCTTGCTGAATAACAAACTCCCCCTTCTCTACTACTTCTTTCTTCCTCTCTCTTTCAGGAATAAATTCACCGTTCTCTATTTGCAATTCACCTTCTTCTATCTCATCTTCTTGCTGTGCTGATTTCTCTGAAACAATCTCCCCCTTCTCATGCTCACCTCTACCTAAATCAAACTCACCTGTCGTTCTTCCACCACTTTCTGAGCCACTACATTCCTCTTTCTCTACTTCTACTTTCTTCTCATTCTGCTGCAGCTGCTGCTTTTTTTGAGCTTGAGATGACTCTGGAAATGTACGTGACTTAGAATTAAACCCACCATTACCTCTGCAGTACGTATCTGAATTTGGAAATCTTTCCATTACATGCTGCGAAGGCACGCATGCTACTCCGCCATCGCCCATGGAAATTCAAACACTTCACAAATTAACCCTAGTTCTCCCCTTCCCTGGGGCTATCGATGCTCATACTTAAATTTTATAAATAAATCCAATCTCCAAACTCCGAACCCTAATTTCCACAAATCAAAACCAATGTAGGTTTCAGAAAACAACAAGAACAACTTCAGCTCAAATCACACGTATAAATTAACTATTGAATTGAAATCCTAAGTTTCAAATCCAATGTAAACAATAACCGAAAAAAGATCAGAACCAATACAAGAAAATCTCAGAACGCAAATATATTACTAAAGGGGTAGCACCTCCGACGATGGATCCAAACAATAGGGTTAATAAGAAGATATAACCCAATAAAATAAAAAGACGGCAAACAAAGAAGTTTTTGTTTACAGATCGAGAAACACCATTAAATGACTGTGAAAATCGAGCTCTCAAGTATCTCTCTCTCTCGTTTTCGCTCTCTCTTTGTCGCGCTGATGAGAAGAAACGAAAATTTCCGTTTTTCTTTTCTTTTCAACCTCCTCCTCTCTCTCTTTCTTTTTCTTTCTAATAATAAGTAAAGTCGTGATACGAAATAACGTATAGTACCGTGATAAGTCGGTATACGTGTATTTTATAGCGGGTTTAGACTGTATACGGATTGGGAAACAATCTACTATACGGTCTATAAACAGGTCGGTAGGACAGAATCCATAAACAGGTTTCGACTCGGTTAGACTGTGGTCCGAGTTAACAGGGGTAGTTAAATGAGATTTCTGTAGACTTTTATTAAAAAAAATTGAGTGACTCCCGGAGATTTCTGAAAATCTAGAGATTTTTAGTAATTGTTTGAGAGTATTTTAGAGAGTTTTTGTGATTTGGAGAGACAAAAAAATGAGATTTGTAAAAAATTTATGTAATTTATAGAGACAAAAAAATGTATAAAATTCAATTCAAAATTCAAAACATCTACCATTTTTTTATTATGCACGTTATAATGTTAATAAAAGTACCATGAATGTCTAGTAAAATATGTGTTCGTTGTTAAAATAAATTTCACTGTTGTCCTATACCTAACTTTTCATTCTTTTTATTCCACTCATCCCACGTTTTACTTGCTATGCTATCTCACCATTGGTTAACATCTTCTCGTTGTTGTCTCGTTTGATTTTTGGAAAGATGGTCGGTTCCTTGGTCATCAATTCAAACAAAAAAAGAGAAAAAAAATTGGTCATACTCTCAAAAATAAATATTCTCCAAATTTTCAAGTCTCCCAAAATATCACCTCTTGAGGAAAGATTTCTACCATGTCTATTTTCCTAAAAAATTCTTCTCAAATCTCTAAAAACAACAAATCAATGACTTTTAATTCTCCTTCGAATAAAAGGGGATGGACTGACTCTTATGAAATTCTAATCCGATAACATGGAGTTTTAGAAAATTTAAATGATTCAGAAAAAGTCTCTAACCAATAACAAAAGATATTAGAAGACTCTCCAAAAATCTTTATGAACGAACGGTAGATTTGGAAACTCTCCCGAAGATATTTGAAATCTCATTTAACCATCCTATAAAATTCCATCTTCCTCGATGTACAAAAAATGTTAAGATTTTGTAACGTTAATGATAATTATGGACTGCACTAAATTCTGTATCTGTGTGTACACGGACGTACTTTTGCTTTTGATGCACAAAGGTAAAAACCAAATAATTTAAGGAGGAAAGATGAGAAGGGTGTTTTTTCTTCTTCTTAAAGTCTTTATTCCTTAAACTTTTATGAGATTCCTTGCTTGATCAAGGTTTTTACTTCCCAAGATCAAATCTTCGTTGATTCAAACACCTTAACTTCATCTCTTTTAATGGTAAAACTATTAGACTTCTTCTGTAGAATATTTTTTCTTGCGTGTTGATTCTCCTTTAAAGTTCTGCATTGTTTTATATTGTTCATCATTATAACCTTGTTTTTTCTTGGTTTGCAGATTAATCATGTCTGGAAAAGATAGTAGCCATGCACCCAAACATACTTCCGATCGGGATGATGAACAACATTCTGAGAAGAAATCTTCTCGGTACACTGCTAGCAAAAAGAGGGATGAAAGTAGGCCGGTGTATACCAGAGGAATTTGCAGCCTTGCTTTGCCTCATGTTATGTCTTCTACCAGAAGCGATCGGATTCATGAGCTTCTTAGTTTCAAAAATATGGATTGAGGTGTTCAAGAGGAAATATGGTCTTCGGACTTTAAAGTTTCCTTTAATAACTCGCCTGAAGGAGACAAGATCTCCATGAACATGATCATGAATTTCAACTACTCTCACACCATATTGTTGGTTGCCGCTGGTGCAATAGACGCAGGATTAAGGCTACCCTTATACGACAGTCAATTTCCTTATCAGTTTGAAGTCTTAGCTAGCCGTGGCCATTCCAGAAGCAGCGCGGTGCATTCAGTTGCATAGTACAACGGGAACTGGTGGAGAATGCTGGACGAATGCAGCATGCGCAGTGTCGGCGAAACCAATTTCACATGTTATACACCTAATCCTGCGGATCGCGTCCATTACACAGTGGAGAATTTCCACTTGACATACGCCGATTCTTTTGCTCACAGGAATTATATGAATTGGAACGTCGGTCTTAGTCGCAGGGTAGGTGACGGGTTTCGGTTGCTGTCTGAGATTGATAATAAAAAGATAAATCTCATCCCGGGAACGGACGAGCCCTTGACAGAAAAGTTGTGCAGGGGTCATGACTTCCAGTGGTACTTAACTCCAGTAGTGGATGAAGGCCCCTGAATTTATGGTCGGGCTTCGGAAAGAACTGTGCGGAGCCTCCAGGAACGTTTCCCCTCCTACCGCCCATGTGAATTGAATTTCGATGGATTTACTTTCCCTTTTGGTGATGTGGTAAGTAATGATTTTTCAATTCTCTTGATCTTTAAGTGTTGTGCAAGTTTCTTATTTTTATTCTTGCGCAGCCCCCAGAAGAGAGAGAAAATTTAAATACCGATGTGGGCACCAAACGCAAAGATACTCCTCCATCTGACAAGGTATTGCTCTGTCTTTTATTAGCTGAATGTTTAATATTGCGCCTTGCTAACTCATTTGAAAATGTTAACAGGTTCAGAAGAAAATGAAGGCTACTCCTTGTGCTCTTGCTAAGAAGGTGGCTAGGACTAATCCTTCTCCTAGTCAGCCTATTTTAAGAATAGAAGCCGGCAAGGAGCAGAGCGCAACCCCTGTAGCTTCTCGTTCCGCTGCGTTGGCGGATGTTGCAACTGAAGCTCCTCAAGTGGCAGACACTAAGCCCTCTCTGGATGCAAACATCAATTTGTTGTCTCATTCTCTTTTATTTCAAGTTGATGACATTGCACTTTCTGAGTACGAAGACGATTCGGATGACAAGGAGCAAGCTACGCCTTCTACCGAGCTGAGCGGAGCTATAATTAAATATGTTCCTCCCAGGATGGAGACGATAATTGAAACTGGAGTTGTATCTACTTCCTCTAAAGAGGATGTGGCTGCCGACGTAGTTGATCCTACTCCAGTCGGGGTTGCCGATACTGGGAACTCTCCTCTTCAAGAGAACGCAGTGGATGCTACTGGGGATGTAGAAAAGTTGACTTCTCCTTCTGAAGAAGAAAGACATGTAGCTTCAGTTGCCAGTGGAGAGAGAGCTTCCCGTAAGGAAAAGGGAAAAAATGTCTGCGAAACTGATATTCTTGCTGAAGAGGATGAGGAAGCATTCCGTTGGTTCAAGCAAAAGGACCTGCTTCTGATTCCTAGTTACGCCCAGGCAAAGCCTACAGATTCTGCTTCAGTTGCCAAACTAGGAGCGGACATGCGTTCTGTTCTTTTTGACACAGTGATGAAAGCATGGTCAAAGGACGATGTAAATGAAGCTTGTCCCTTTGACGTTGAGGTGCCCTCCACCCTTGCTGAGATCCTTGCGGTATCAGATGGGGGCGTACATGCCCGTCCGCAGCAGGCTCTTATGCAGGTATATTTCTCACAACTTGTTTCCTTATTGATTTTTGTTCCTTTATTTCTTATCCTGATGTTCATCTTTAACTACGCAACTTGCTTATAATGAGAGCTGCTCTTTGGTAGCGTACAAGTTCTTCAGGCTCGTTCAATGGTGATGGAGGATAAGTTCAGGAGCACTGAAGATTAACTTTCTAAAGTTAAGGCGGAGGCCGACACACTTCGCCTCCGACTGACGGAGGATGGTTCTGCTAAATTAAAGAAAGAAAATGAAGCGCTCCGACAGCAACTGTCTGCTCTTAAAAGCCAAGGTTACAATACTTCATCTTTTATGTTATTTTCTTTTATTTTTAATGCATATTTCTGAGCTTCTTTATGGGATCAAAGGAGGATTCAAACACTGTTATTAGGATGTTGGCTAGAGTCACATCTTTACATGGGCATGTAATGAAGGTCAACGAGGATAATGTAAAGGTCAAGGAAAACTTCAATAAATTGATGGATGAGAGGAATGAAATTAATACTGCGTACGAAAAACTTTTGTTGAAGCATGCATCTTTAAACACAGACTTTATTAACAAAAAAGAGGAAATTAACGTTGTTATTTTATGGAATAATGACCGCGTTGCTGAAGCCATGGTGAAGGTTGAGAAATTAGAGGAGGAAAATCGAAGGCTTTGCATAGAGCGCAAAGGTATACTTGCCGAATTTTCTCAGTCTAGGTCACAGCATGACTCCAAACACTCAACTTTTGTAGCGCAGCTTATCAAGGAAAGAGATAACGCAGCTACGGACTCTCATGCTAGAGGAAAATCTTTTTCGGAAGCTCAAGCACAATTTCACATCTTCTCAGATAAAGTCCTTCATCGAGATTGCGATATCCTACTTGATTTTTACATGGTCTAACAACTTTCTATTTACTCTGTAGGTTTTAAGGAAAAATTTAAGAGAGCAGAAGCCAAGGCTGAGGAGTCTGATAAGGAGCTGAAAAAAGTCAAGCTTTTATCCACTGAGGTTGAAAAAGAGCTTTCTAAAGCCAATGATAAGCTGAAGGAAATATATGAACAATTTGGAGAAGCCACAGCTAAACTGGTTGAGGCGCAAGACCAAATTACTCTCCTAACTTCCAAAGCACAAGAAACAGATGTTAACTGGCAGACTGCTATCAAGGCTGTTTCTGATGACCTGGTTGTGTCAGAGGAAAAGCTTGCGCACTGGCAGAAACAAGCTTCTATGGCTGAGAGTCGGGCTTCAATAGCTGAAAGTAGGGTAAAAGCATACGAGGATGTGCTTAAAGCTTCACGTGAGAAAATGGAGTATATGAAAATTGAAACGCGAACGGGTATTGCTCTGGCAATTAATAATACCCTTGATAGGGTTGAGAAGGACGGTTGGACCAAAACCTATGTGCGCAAGAAGGTTCCTGAGCATGCTCCTAGTGCTACCCCTGCTTTAGCTTCCGATTCTGCTTCTGGTGAATCCTAACACTGATCCTGCTTCTTAAAGTTTTTCTTGTGTCTGGCTACTGTTGTATACAATTTTTGCTCTTGTAAACTGTTATGAAACATAAATAGAAATAATTATTTTCTGATATTCTCTTCATGCGTTTGATATTTTACTTTATTTCCTGCAATAAAATCATAAAACAAATTGATTAATGAGTGTGTAGTTTGAGACCACAAGGATTTATTTACGTTGGGCTCCTTCTGAGGGTGCACTCACATAGTAATTTCTCTCTGGCCATGAGGAAACTACCTATGCGGACCCTGAGCATCCCCTAAATTGGGTGACGCCTGATTCAATAATTAATGTCATGTAGGGCATCTCTTGCTAGCGGATACTCAAGACATTTACATGGGTCTCCTATGAGAGATTGCATTTAATTGCTTTACCCTGTATGAGCGCAAATTATCGTACGATTGCATTGATTTTGCCTGAGCATCCCCTGAATTGGGTGACGCCTGATACAATAATTAATGTCATGTAGGTCATCTCTTGCTAGCGGATGTACCCAATAGTCAACAAAGATATTTACATGGGTCTCCTATGAGAGATTGCATTTAATTGCTTTACCATGTATGAGCGTAAATTATTGTACGATTGCATAGAAAGTTAGGGATATTATGGTTTAAGATATTGCGCATTCCAATGCCGCAAGACTTCTCAATTCATATGTCGCAAATGATAGGATCCTTGTCCTATAATGTCATGTATGATATAAGGACCTCCCCAAGTGGGCGCAAACTTCCCTGCCTTTTTATTCTTTTGATATTCTGGAATTTTGTCGCAAAACATATTGTCCCTCAACAAAATTGTGCAACTTAAATTTTTTACCATATTCACTTGCTAACCTTCTTTGATAATTCTCCATCTTTTGTAATGCAACTTCTCTTCTTTCTTCCAGGTCATCCAACTTTTCTAGCATTAAATCTTCATTTAAATTCCTTTCCCATGCCTCTATCTTGGTTGCTGGTAAAATTATCTCTGTTGGTATGACCGTTTCTGTCCCATAAGTAAGTAAGAATGACGATTCTCCAGTTGCGGACCTCCTTGTGGTGCGATATGCCCATAGAGTGTTATGAAGTTGCTCACACCATCGCTTGTGATGTCCTTCCAGAGTCTTCTTGATATTGATTGCAATAGTTTTGTTGGTAGCTTCAGCCTGTCCATTGCTCTAGGGGTAAAGTGGAGTAGACTTTCTTTTTTGGATGTTGAAAGCTTCAAACAACATGTCAATATTTTTTCCTTGCAGTTGTTGTCCATTGTTCGAAACTATTGCTACTGGGATTCCAAATCTGCAAATTATGTCTTCAAACAAGAATTTGAATATATCCGAGTCTCTAATATATGCAAGCGCTCTGGCTTCTACCCACTTGGTAAAATAGTCCGTTGCTACGATTAGATACTTCTTTTTCTTCCGTGTTCCTTCAGGTAGGGGCCGATAATATCTACCCCCCACTTTGCAAATGGCCATGGACTTAGCACTGAATTGAGTTTTGTTTCCGGCGCTTTGATCTTCTTTGAAAAGCGTTGACATTCTTCGCATCTTTTGACCATATCTTCTGATTCCTTTTGCATAGAGACCCAATAATATCCTTGCGTTTTTGCTTTGAGGGCCAATGATCGTCTTCCGCTATGATTCCAAGCGTCACCATAATGTATATCTGTTATGATCTGATGTCCTTCTTATCATGATAAACACCGAAGTAGTGGTCCCATGAAGGAATTTCGATACAAAATATCATCCCTTAACTGATAGTTAGCAGATCTTGATTTTATTTTCCTTGCTTCCTTGGTGTCCATAGGTAATGATCCTTTTTGCAAGTATTGATGCAGCGCAATCCTCCAATCTTCTTCTGTGGGTCTGCCCTTTAGTTTTTGGGGTATATTTACATCGTCCTTTGTGGCTGGATCTTCTAGATCTTTGCTTATTTCACCTTCCATGTTCTCAATTGCCCATACTCTGATTGACGGTTCATAAATGCGTCCAATCTTGATGGCAGATGTATTTGGATCTTTGATCATTGAGGAAATAAATGCTAATGCATCTGTATGACGATTCTTCTCTCTAGAAAAATGGAGAAAAATGATGCTTGGAACTTGGGATGCTAACTTTTGCACGAGACTTTTATACCCAATCAACTCTTTATCAATTGTTTGATATTTCAGCTCAACTTGTCGGATGATCAACTGTGAGTCACTTGTCAACCGTGCATCAGTAATTCCTAGTTCAATGATGAGTCGGAGGGCATGAACCACAACCTCATATTCTACTATATTGTTGGTGTGTTCCCTAAATTCTAAACGGAATGCATGAATTAATCGTTCTCATGTAGGTGTCGTTATTACAATCCCAATTCCTGCCCCCTCTTTATTTCGGGCTCCATCCACAAAAAATTCTCATCTTCTTGAATTAACAGGATTCAAAATGTCATGAGAGTCATCCTCTTCTATACCTGGTAATCCCTGGACTTCAAAGTCATCATCTGATGGCAAATCTGCAAGAAAATCTGCCAAAACCTGGGACTTTTGAGCAGTTTGCATCTTAAAAAGAATGTGAAACTGTTCCAACTGAGCATTCCACTTTGCAATTCTTCCAACTTTTCCTGCATTTTTTAACATTGATTCCAGCGGAGCCTTGCTTGGTACTCGCACGTAGTATATTAGAAATTATGTACGCAACTTCTGCGTGGCAAATATCAGTGCTAATATTAACTGTTCAATCTTGGTATAATTCCTCTCTGCAAGGTTGAAAGTCTTGCTAATGTAGTAGATCGGTTTTTCCACCTTATCATTTGTTCGCACCAGCACTGCGCTCACAGCATCTTCTGTTGCAGCTATATACAAGGCCAAGAACTCTTCAGGCTGCGGTTTCTGTAATGCTGGCAAAGTCGCAAGATAGGTTTTGATGTTCTTAAAGGCTTGTTCACAGTTTTCATTCCATTCAAACTTGCTTTTCTTCTTTAGAGTATCAAAAAATGGTTTACACTTATCTGATGACCTTGCGATAAACCTGCTAAGCGCTGCTAGGCATCCGTTCAACTTCTGTATTTCCTTAACATTTCTTGGGGATGGAATATTTACAATAGCCTGTATTTTCGCCGGATCGACTTCGATTCCTTTTTTTGTGACCAGATAACCCAAAAATTTCCCTGATGTAACTCCAAAGATACATTTTTCCGGGTTGACCTTCATTTTGTATTTGCGCAAAGCTTGGAAAATCTCCCTTAAGTATTGTAAATGATGTTTTGCCATCTTACTTTTTACCAGCATGTCATCTACATAAACTTCCAATGTGCGTCCTATCCATGGTTTGAAGATTGCATCCACTAATCGTTGGTAGGTTGCCCATGCATTTCTTAATCCAAACGGCATTCTTGTATAACAATACAATCCTCGTGGGGTAAAGAACGCAATATGCTTTTGATCTTCCTCGGCTAGCGCAATCTGGTTATATCCCGATTGTCTATCCATAAAAGAAAGGGCTTTGTGTCCTTCATCAGCGTCTACTAATTGATCAATGCTTGGAAGTGGATAGCTATCTTTCGGACATGCTTTATTCAAGTTGGTGAAGTCTACGCAAATTCTCACCCCTTCATTCTTCTTTAGGACTATAACCATATTTGATATCCACGTTGGGTAGCGCACTTCTCGAATGAATCCTGCGTCCATTAGCTTCTTCAATTCTTCTTCTACCGGATCATGGTATTCAGGTGCTACCTTCCGCATCCGTTGCCGAAATGGTATGGTGCGCGGATGTATACGCAGTTCATGCTGAACTATGCTTGGGTCAATTCCTGGCATGTCTCATACTTTCCACGCAAATACATCTACGTACTCTTCAAGTAAACTGATTAGATCCTGCTCCCTTTCTGAGTTCATCAGGGTTCCAATTTTAACTGCCTTTGGAAATTCTGGCGTTCCAACATTGATGCTTTTGGTTTCCTCAACAGCCGAAAAAGTAAATTTGGGGACTCCTAAGAATGTGGGATCCCCCTTGAGTTGCTATTGTGAGGTTCCACCCCTTTTTCCTGCTTCTAACTCATCTCATTTGACCACAGAATCTCTTCCTTCTTCATTGACTGACTTGCTGGCTGCGACTTCAGCCAAATACTGACTTATTGCTCCTTCCTTAGCTTGGACTTTCCTTTCTTTCTTCTTTGCTTTCACTTGCTGAGCTCTTTCTTGATTTGTGTGTGCTTCCGTGAGGACACACGTTCTCGCCATGCTCTGATCTCCCTTAATTTCCATTTCTCCTTGAGGCGTCGGAAACTGCAAATACTGATAATACGTTGTTGCTACCCCTTTCAACTGATGAACCCAATGCCTTCCAATGATGGCATTGTAAGGTGAGGGCGCTTCTACTAAACTGAACTTTGTTGTAACACTCAAGGGTCCAGCCATAATTTCGAGCATGACTTCTCCCCTTGGTTTTGACGCTACTCCATTGAATCCATAGATGGTGTAGCCAGATGGCTCCAACTGATCTTCTTTCAATCCCATTTTCATAAATGTGTCATAAAAAACACATTAAGAGAACTTCCTCCGTCTATCAGAATCTTTGTGATATTCCATCCAGACACAGGCAGGGTGAGAACCAGCGGGTCGTTGTGAGTTTCTACTTCTTGATCAACCTCTTCTGCTGAAAATGTTAGCGGGGAAGCCATCCATTCTTCCCATGTCTCAGTGACTCTTCCTGCAACTTTAAATTCTTCATGGTTGATTATTCTCTTGTGCAGTTTCCTGTCAATTGATGTATTCATTGAAAATTAATACGACTCCGTGAAAGTGATTGTGTTAATGGTGGGATTGTTCCCTGGAATGTTTATTGTCTTTCCAGCACTTGACCTTGGAGGGGGTTAGGTAAGCACAAAAATTCATCGAGTTCCCCTGCATCGATCATTTTGTGTACCTAAAATTTTAAATTCTTGCATCTATATGTGGGATGTCCATAAAAGCAATGATATTCACAGTATTCCTTTGAATTTTCACCATGCATTGGATGCCTTCCCTTTGTAATTGGCCATTCGAAGTCATGCCTGTTTTTTATGGAATTTAAAATTTGTGGATAAGGAGCATTTAGCTTTGTAAAAACCCGATCTTCAAATTGATGGTTGAACCTTCTTTCATGATCAAACCTTCCACGCTTAAATTGATTGTGAAGGCGCTCATCTATTGCTCCTTTTTCAAGACTGGCGGATGGCTCCGCATGACTGGCTCTGTTTGCCGTTCTATGATGATAGGTGGTTGCTTTTGGAATTTGCCTTTGGATGTCTTGCAACCTTGCATGCTTCTCAATGATATCCCTCAAGTCTCCTTCAGTTTTTGGATTTGTTGTGTGTATCTCTGCGAAAAGTGGGCATGTTCGATTGGAAATTCCCCATTTATAGCTATTGATTGCGATCTCGTTGGTGACATTTCCAATGGCCTGAAAAATGGCTTGCCATCTATCGGTGTAGTCTCAAATGGATTCCTCCGCTGATGATGCTAACCCAAATAATCTGTCCATGCCTGCATCTGCTGGCTTGTTATACATGTACGTTTCCAGGAACTGTCGGGTCAGTTGTGCATATGAACATATTGAACCTTCTGGTAAACTGTCATACCATAGTAGCATTGTCCCTTTTAGGCTTGATTGAAAATATCCACACATTATTACATCATCCTGCTCCCATCTAGTCATGTTTCGATTGTAGTATTTCAAATGAGCAAAGGGATCTTTTGTCCCATCATAACAATCAAAAACCGGAAGATTGCACTTATGAGGAATTGGAGCAAAGGCTAAGTAAGGAGCCAATGGTGTCCGTTGTGATTCTCTCAAAACTTCTTCCATTCGTCCTCCCTCCTGCTTGTTTTTCATGGCTCTTAATTCTCCTTTTATTGCTTCCAGATCCTCAACATACTTGTTCCAGTTGTTGTGCTGTGGTATAATACCATCAAAATCCAATCCGCACGTTCTGTAACGCTGATTATACCTACTTTGCTTGAAATGCTCATTAGCATGAGTTGGTGGTTCAACCACCATCACTCTCTGGTCCTGATTAACCTATGTTTTTCCTTTGGCTGATTTCTTTGAACGCTCTTCCTGACTTTGTAAACTGACAGTAGATGTTTCTTCATTTGCTTTATTCTTAAAAGCTTGATTTTCTTGTATTAATAGAGTTATTATCTCTGCATTAGCCTTTTGTGCCTTACGCATCTCATTCAATTCTTCTAGAAATATGCTGATGGGGTTTTCCCGGATTTGTGGTACCTCTTCATTCGTTTGATGTGTAGTTTGATCATTTTCATGGGAATGGTTATTAAGTCCTTCCCTTTGAGGCCTTTGTTCTTGCGTTTCTTCATTGATTTGCATTTGATTTCTTTCCTCTTGTGCTTGTGATGGAATGTTATTTATGACACCCGTTCTTTCACCTCCATTGTGAATTGCTTGATTCTCTTGCCTAGACGTTTGAGGATCTCTTGTAATTTCTACCTCTGATTGCGTAGCCACAGATGTTGTTATTTGATTGTCTGTGGTTTCCATTACTTCTGACTTGTTGGTGATGTTATGAACGATACTTTTTCTTTCTTTGCGGCTGCTAATGAGACTTCTTTGCTAATGTTAGGTAACTAATTTAATTTAGTATTCACATATAAGTTTATATGATAAGACTTTACTTTATAAATACCATGATTTCATGTAAAAGGCAAAAAATCAGTTTAATCATTAACCAATTTTCTTAAAACAAAATCAATACGGGCTTATAAATAGAATTTACAAACTTCTTGAATCAATTGCTAATCGAAGCATAATATTTAGAAACAAAATTAAAGCTATTGGAAAATCATTTAAAGCCAAATTCATGTTAAAGGATTTAAAATATCATGTTAACATGAAATGTTACAAACACGTTTGATTACAAAACTTTTTCCATAAAATGATGATTACGAATACCTTGAAAATATGAATGTGAAAAATTCGAATCAATGAAACTAAGCTCATAACGAAGGGAAGATTTTCTATACTCATAAGATTTAAAGATTTTGAAAACAAAGATTTGACCAGGTAGAATAAATTCTTTACTACCTTCCCTGTTTCTAGCGCCAAACTGTAACTACCGAAAATTTGATGGTCATGGACCACCACAAATCCGATAGAACATCAAGAAGAATTTTGATGAATTCACATGCTAATTAAATACTTTTGTTAACAATTGGAAGGAAATGAAGAAGTCTCTAAAAGAATGTCAAATGCATCACTAAATGAAAATGAAATCAACTCAAAATATACGTGGTTCGGCTATTATGCCTACATCCACGGGATAAATATGGTATCTTTATTTATAATCGTTATCTTTGTACATATACTAATATAAAGAATTGAAGCACTTAAAGATAATAGAGTCCTTAACCTAATGTTAGCTTTTTCCACTTATCGATTTTCTTTCAGAGTTTTTTCTCTCACTTCTGTTGTGTCCTTCTTTCTACTTGGGGATCGGCATATATAGCAAAATATGATGGGGCCCTTTTCCTTATTTGTTCTTATCTCTATTTGACCTATTTGATCTTATCTTGACTTTGTGCGCAGCTCATCTTACTCCTTTTGTGATGCTTCTTGCAGGTTCCGCTTGCTAGTGTGCAGCTTCTCTTTGGATTGAGCGATTGTTGGTCCTTTGTCCTTATTGCGTGGGTGCTAGCTGTGTGACATGTGGAATTTGACGTGTCGCTTCTTTCTTTTGGGATGTGTACGCCTTACACCTGTTGTAGTTATCTTGCTTTGTGTCAGCATTATTTTGCCAAGTGTTGATGCTGATTGTTTGTTACTTGCAGTTGTAGCCATGTGTCCTGCCAGGTATCATTGTATTTTGGTACATGTCTTGACAATCTTCCACGTGGTAGTCCTGATCTTATCCTCATACATCCTTTGTTTATCGTTGATGTGGAGCATGATTGTTCTTTCAGGATTGAAGTTTATAGTGTGCAAGTGATAGCGCGCAAGTGACTGTAAAGCTCAAGTGATAGTAGGGCGCAGATGATTGTAGAGCGCAAGTGGTAGTAGGGCGCAGATAATTGTAGAGCGCAAGTGATAGTAGGGCGCAGATGATTGTAGAGCGTAAGTGATAGTAGGGCACAGATGATTGTTTTGGCTATCAATGATGCTTTTTTTCGTAACTTACATTCTTTTCACGTGTTTCACATGCGTTAAACCAGTCTGACTTTACTGCTTCCGGTGTCA
The DNA here is from genome assembly GCA_023531435.1 of Papaver californicum. Lineage (NCBI taxonomy): Eukaryota > Viridiplantae > Streptophyta > Magnoliopsida > Ranunculales > Papaveraceae > Papaver > Papaver californicum. The sequence continues at coordinate 609,726 of JAJJMC010022800.1, forward strand.
GTTGATGTGTGACAAATGTATTAAAACTGTCTTCCTTTATCATTATTTTTGCTCTTGTTCTTCTCGGTGCACCATAATGCGATACTTTCTTCTTAAGATGTAAACGCGTGGAACCGATGAATTTATTCCCCTACAATTTGCCCCCTTTTTGTCTAGATTTCTTTCCCACGTGCCTAGAACTCAAAAAGGCAAAAAGTAATGATGACTTTCGGTTTTGTGCCCCTAATAAATTTGAATTTCGACGGTTTCACATGTTTCCAAGAAGACACGTTGTTTGGATTCATGCCTTTTGAGTGCCTTTTTGCAGTCGTGTCAGTTCACTGGTTTTGTATTTAAGAGTAAGTCTTGTCTTTTTTCCTATTACTTTTCGTTTTCCAAGTTTTTCTCTGATTTCCTATCTGCACTTTTGATCTTCTTCTGTCTTCTTCTTCTTAAAGTCTTTATTCCTTAAACTTTTTTGAGATTCCTTGCTTGATCAAGGTTTTTACTTCCCAAGATCAAATCTTCGTTGATTCAAACACCTTAACTTCATCTCATTTACTGGTAAGACTATTAGATTTCTTTTGTAGATTTTTTTTTTTGCATGTTGATTCTCCTTTAAAGTTCTGCATTGTTTTACATTGTTCATCATTGTAACCTTGTTTTTTCTTGGTTTGCAGATTAATCATGTCTGGAAAAGATAGTAGCCATGCACCCAAACATACTTCCGATCAGGATGATGACCAACATTCTGAGAAGAAATCTTCTCGGTACACTGCTAGCAAAAAAAGGGACGAAAGTAGGCCGGTGTAAACCAGAGGGAATTCGCAGCCTTGATTTGCCTCATGTTAAGTCTTCTACTAGAAGCGACCGGATTCGTGAGCTTCTTAATTTCAAAAATATGGATATTGAGGTGTTCAAGAGGAAATATGGTTTTCAGGACTTTAAAGTTTCCTTTAATAACTCTCCTGAAGGATACAAGATCTCCATGAACATGATCATGAATTTCAGCTACTCTCCCACCAGATTGCTGGTTTCCGCTGGTGCAATAGACGCAAGGTTAAGGCTACCCTTATACGACAGTCAATTTCCTTATCAGTTTGAAGTCTTAGCTAGTCGTGGCCAGTCCAGAAGCAGCGCGGTGCGTTCTGTTGCACAGTACAACGGGAACTGGTGGAGAATGCTGGACGAATGCAGCATGCGCAGTGTTAGGGAAACCAATTTCACCTGCTATACACCTAATCCTGCGGATCGCGTCCATTACACAGTGGAGAATTTCCACTTAACATACGCCGATTCTTTTGCTCACAGGAATTATATGAATTTGAACGTCGGTCTTAGTGACGGGTTTCGCTTGCTGTCTGAGATTGATAATAAAAAGATAAATCTCATCCCGGGAACGGACGAGCCCTTGACAGAAAAGTTGCGCAGGGATCATGACTTCCAGTGGTACTTAACTCCAGTAGTGGATGAAGGCCCCTGAATTTATGGTTGGGCTTCGGAAAGAACTGTGCAGAGCCTCCAGGAACGTTTCCCCTCCTACCTCCCATGGGAATTGAATTTTGATGGATTTACTTTCCATTTTGGTGATGTGGTAAGTAATGATTTTTCAATTCTCTTGATCTTTAAGTGTTGTGCAAGTTCCTTATTTTTATTCTTGCGCAGCCCTAGAAGAGAGAGAAAATTTAAAGACCGATGTGAGTACCAAACGCAAAGATACTCCTCCATCTGACAAGGTATTGCTCTGTCTTTTATTAGCTGAATGTTTAATATTGCGCCTTGCTAACTCATTTGAAAATGTTAACAGGGTCAGAAGAAAATGAAGGCTACTCCTTGCGCTCCTGCTAAGAAGGTGGCTAGGACTAATGCTTCTCCTAGTCAGCCTATTTTAAGAATAGAAGCCGGCAAGGAGACGAACGCAACCCCTGTAGCTTCTCATTCCGCTGCGTTTGCGGATGTTGCAACTGAAGCTCCTCAAGTGGCATACACTGAGCCCTCTCTGTATGCAAACATCAACCTCTCCTATTTTTTGTCTCATTCTCTTTTATTTTAAGTTGATAACATTGCACTTTCTGAGTACGAAGACGATTTGGATGACAAGGAGAAAGCTACGCCTTCTACCAAGCTGAGCGGAGCTATAATTAAATATGTTCCTCCTAGGCTGGAGACGATAATTGAAACTGGAGCTGTATCTACTTCCTCTGAAGAGGATGTGGCTGCCGATGTAGCTGATCCTACTCCAATCGGGGTTGCCGATACTGCGAACTCTCCTCTTCAAGAAAACGCAGTGGATGCTACTGGGGATGTAGAAAAGTTGACTTCTTCTTCTGAAGAAGAAAGACATGTAGCTTCAGTTGCCAGTGGAGAGAGAGCTTCCCGTGAGGAAAAGGGAAAAAATGTCTGCGAAGCTGATATTCTTGCTAAAGAGGATGAGGAAGCATTCCGTTGGTTCAAGGGAAAAAATATCTGCTTCTGATTCCTAGTTACGCCCAGGCAAAGCCTACCGATTCTGCTTCAGTTGCCAAACTGCGAGCTGACATGCGTTCTGTTCCTTTTGACACAGTGATGAAAGCATGGTCAAAGGACGATGTAAATAAAGCTTGTCCCTTTGACGTTGAGGTGCCCTCCATCCTTGCTGAGATCCTTGCGATAGCAGATGGGGGCGTATATGCCCGTCCGCAGCAGGCTCTTATGCAGGTATACTTCTCATAACTTGTTTCCTTATTGATTTTTGTTCTTTTATTTCTTATCCTGATGTTCATCTTTGACTACGCAACTTGCTAATAATGAGAGCTGCTCTTTGGTAGCGTACAAGTTCTTCCAGGCTCGTTCACTGGTTATGGAGGATAAGTTCAGGAGCACTGAAGAACAACTTGCTAAAGTTAAGACGGAGGCCGACACGTTTTGCCTCCGACTGTCGGAGGATGGTGCTGCTAAATTAAAGCAAGAAAATGAAGCACTCTGACAGCAAGTGTCTGCTCTTAAAAGCCAAGGTTACAATATTTCATCTTTTATGTTATTTTCTTTTATTTTTAATGCATATTTCTGAGCTTCTTTATGGGATCAGAGGAGGATTCAAACACTGTTATTAGGCTGCGGGCTAGATTCACATCTTTACATGGGCATGTAATGAAGGTCAACGAGGATAATGTAAAGATCAAGGAAAACTTCAATAAATTGATGGATGAGAGGAATGAAATTAATACTGCGTACGAAAAACTTTTGTTGAAGCATGCATCTTTAAACACAGACTTTATTAACAAAAAAAAGGAAATTAATGCGTATTTTATGGAATAATGACCGCGTTGCTGAAGCCATGGTGAAGGTTAAGAAATTAGAGGAGGAAAATCGCAGGCTTTGCATAGAGCGCAAAGGTATACTTGCCGAATTTTCTCAGTCTAGGTCACAACATGACTCCAAACACTCAACTTTTGTAGCGCAGCTTATCAAGGAAAGAGATAACGCAGCTGCGGACTCTCATGCTAGAGGAAAAGCTTTTTCGGAAGCTCAAGCATAAGTTCGCAGCTTCTCAGATAAAGTCCTTCATCGAGATTGCGATATTCAGCGTTTACAAAGAGAAATTGATAAACGCACAAAGAAGATCAATTTGTTGCGAGATAGAGGATTAGCGGATGAAACTGAGATTTCACAATATAAACAAGATCTCCAGCAATCCAAGAATGATTATGCTAACCTTCTGAGCGAAATTGAATTCCTTGATCTTTCTAATGACAAAAACGTCCAGGATTTACAAAAGTTTGAGTCCCTTGCTAGAGGTAGCTTATTTTTTATCAAAGACTTACTCATACTTGCTTTTTACATGGTCTAACAACTTTCTATTTACTCTGTAGGTTTTAAGGAAAAATTTAAGAGAGCAACAGCCAAGGCTGAGGAGTCTGATAAGGAGCTGAAGAAAGTCAAGCTTTTATCCGCTGAGATTGAAAATGAGCTTTCTAAATCCAATGATAAGCTGAAGGAAATAAATGAACAATTTGGAGAAGCCACAACTAAACTGGTTGAGGCGCAAGACCAAATTACTCTCCTAACTTCCAAAGCGCAAGAAGCAGGTATTAACTGGCAGACTGCTATCAAGGTTGTTTCTGATGACCTAGTTGTGTCAGAGGAAAAGCTTGCGCACTGGTAGAAACAAGCTTCTATGGCTGAGAGTCGGGCTTCAACAACTGAAAGTAGGGTAAAAGCATACGAGGATGCGCTTAAAGCTTCACGTGAGAAAATGGAGTATATGAAAATTGAAACGCGAAGGGGTATTGCTCTGGCAATTAATAATACCCTTGATAGGGTTGAGAAGGACGGTTAGACCAAAACCTATATGCGCAAGAAGGTTCCTGAGCATGCTCCTAGTGCTATCCATGCTTTAGCTTCTGATTCTGCTTCTGGTGTTGACCCGACTCCTAACACTGATCCTGCTTCTTAAAGTTTTTTTTGTGTCTGTCTACTGTTGTATACCATTTTTGCTCTTGTAAACTATTATGAAACATAAATAGAAATAATTATTTTCTGATATTCTCTTCATGCGTTTGATATTTTACTTTTTTTCCTGCAATAAAATCATAAAACAAATTGATTAATGAGTGTGTAGTTTGAGACCACAAGGATTTATTGTACCTTGGGCTCCTTCTGAGGTTGCGGTCACATAGTAATTTCTCTCTGGCAAGGAGGAAACTACCCATGCGGACCCTGAGCATCCCCTAAATTGGGTGACGCCTGATACAATAATTAATGTCATGTAGGGCATCTCTTGCTAGCGGATGTACCCAATAGTCAACACTCAAGACATTTACATGGGTCTCCTATGAGAGATTGCATTTAATTGCTTTACCCTGTATGAGCGCAAATTATCGTACGATTGTATTGATTTTGCCTGAGCATCCCATGAATTGGGTGATGCCTGATACAATAATTAATGTCATGTAGGGCATCTCTTGCTAGCGGATGTACCCAATAGTCAACAAAGACATTTACATGGGTCTCCTATGAGAGATTGCATTTAATTGCTTTACCCTGTATGAGCGCAAATTATTATACGATTGCATAGAAAGTTAGGGATAGTATGGTTTAAGATATTCGCATTCCAAGGATGCCGCAAGACTTCTCCATCCATATGTCGCAAATGATAGGATCCTTGTCCTGCAATGTCCTGTATGATATAAGGACCTCCCCAAGTGGGCACAAACTTCCCTGCCTTTTTATACTTTTGATATTCTGGATATTATCGCAAAACATACTGTCCCTCAACAAAATTGTGCAACTTAATTTTTTTTTACCATATTCACTTGCTAACCTTCTTTGATAATTCTCCATCTTTTGTAATGCAACTTCTCTTCTTTCTTCCAGGTCATCCAACTTTTCTAGCATTAAATCTTCATTTAAATTCCTTTCACATGCCTCTGTCTTGGTTGTTGGTAAAATTATCTTTGTTGGTATGACCGCTTCTGCCCCATAAGTAAGTAAGAATGGTGATTCTCCAGTTGCGGACCTCCTTGTGGTGCGATATGCCCATAGAGTGTTATGAAGTAGCTCACACCATCGCTTGTGATGTCCTTCCAGAGTCTTCTTGATATTGAGTGCAATAGTTTTGTTGGTAGCTTCAGCCTATCCAGTGCTCTGGGGGTAAAGTGGATTAGACTTTCTTTTTTGGATGTTGAAAGCTTCAAACAACATGTCAATATTTTTTCCTTGCAGCTATTGTCCATTGTCCGAAACTATTTCTACTGGGTTTCCAAATCTGCAAATTATGTCTTCAAACAAGAATTTTAATACATCCGAGTCTCTAATATTTGCAAGCGCTCTGGCTTCTACCCACTTGGTAAAATAGTCTGTTGCTACGATTAGATACTTCTTCTGCGTTCCTTCAGGTAGGGGTCCGACAGTATCTCCCCCCCACTTTACAAATGGCCATGGACTTAACACTGAATTGAGTTCTGTTGCCGGCGCTTTGATCTTCATTGAAAAGCGTTGACATTCTTCGCATCTTTTGACCATATCTTCTGCATCCTTTTGCATAGAGACCCAATAATATCCTTGCATTTTGCTTTGAGGGCCAATGATCATCTTCCGCTATGATTCCCTGCGTCATCATAATGTATATCTGTGATGAAGAATCATACTAAAGGTGTAGAAGGTAGTAGTGATGCCAACCAAAATCAAACTTTTCAACCTAATCAAGAGATTGAAGAACAAATCGGTGGTGACAATCAAAATCAAACTCCGAAACGAACAATGGTGTATCTAAGGTATTGAACAAAACCCATGTTATTTTTTAGAACCCAAAAGTGATTGATTGGCATGTTTGATTGATGTTTTTGTTAAAAAAAATTGGTTACAGAAGAATTTACAGTTGGGTTCGATTGGAAAACCCAACCGTAACTGGTTTGTTCTTCATTTTACGGTTGGGTTTTCTTCAAAACCCAACATAAAACAATGGGTAGGAGATGAAGAGAAAATTTTACGGTTGGGTTCGATTTTGAACCCAACCGTAAAAAAAATTGCGCAATTTTTTTTTTGAATTTTACGGTTGGTTTTTTCTCAAAACCCAACCGTAAACGAATTTGCACCAATTTTTGAACTTGAATTTTACGGTTGGGTTGGATTCATTTTTCCAACCGTAAATATTTCTGTGTATGTAAATTTTTTTTGTTGTGGATTATTTACGGTTGAGTTCGATTGGAAAACCCAACCGTAAATGCTTCTGCTTAGTTAAAATTTTTGGTGAGGATTATTTACGGTTGGGTTGGAGTGTCAATTCCCAACCGTAAATTCTCATGTGTAGGTGATGTTTATTATTTACGGTTGGGTTCCATATGTGAAACTCAACCGTAAAAAGTCTGAATTTTCAAATTGAAGTTGTTTGAGTTGAATTGCTTGGAAATTATCTAACTTGTATTTCTTGTATGTTGTAGGAAACATAGAAGAATATGGGTAATAATTTAGCACCTATTTCTCACACTCCAACCCCTCGCCACGGAGTTCATTTATGGGTGGCTAATAGAGGCTTGAGAAAGAGCCATAAGTCGACTTTTGAGGTAGGGGGTGGTAGTTCTCCTCAACTTGCACAAGAGGAATACAATGTTTTCCAAGACTTGGAAGATCTACCTGTGTTCAGTGGAGCTGCTCTTGTGATTAGAGAACCACCACAAGAGAAACAATGTGAGGAAGAAGAGACGGACAAAGAAAAATTTGTCCCTCAAGGCAAAGGTAAGAAAATTGTTGTTGGTTCTACTGAACCAAGACTGAAGGAAAAAAAGCCAAAGAAGCATCCAGAACCGAAAGGGAAGCATATTCCCAAAGGCAAAGACGTGTTGTGGCCTAAGAAGAGGAATGGGAGACCTTGGGGTGAGGCCCCAGACAGGTCTGCTATATTATTTGGTTATCCCCATTCATGGGATGCTAAAGTTGCTGAGACGAGGGTATTAATATAAAAACTTCTCTTGTTTTGTTAAATTTCTGTTTGTTTAACTTCAAGTTAAAAAAAATTGTTTTTATTCTTTGTAGGATCATACACAGGCGATCAATAAATTGGTTCGTCAAAGGGCTCAACATTGGCCCTTAGCTGAAAAATGTATGGTCGTCCAAGTTCTCGTAAATGGTACCGGGTTAGCTCCAGGAATTACCAATTCGATGTTGGAGTATGACAGTGTCACCTTGATAGACACATTTTAGTGTCTAAATTGCACCTTAGTTTCTATTAAGTTAGTATTCGATTTTTGCATATATTACGTGTTTTTATGCTTTTGTAGGTACATTAGAAGAATAAAGATTTGTGAAAAAAATTGGCTCAAAAAGTGATAAAGGCACCCAAGGACAAGTGTTACTGGCACCCCAAGAATGGATAAGGGACACCCTAGAATCGGCGAGTCAACCCGGCCGAGTCACCGATCCAGCTCATTGGAGAAGCTACTGGATACTTCAGATTGACGAAATTGATGGGATTTGATGAAGTTAAAAGAAACCCATTGCAACTAGAGTTCAGAGCAATCGAGAAACAGCAAAAAAATCCCGAAGGATCAGCTCAGAAATCATGAACTTGGCCGGATTCCTGTTTCGATTAGGAATTGAATTTGTGAGTTGTTTGAGAGAGTTCTATTAGGTTTAGAACTCTCTCTAGGGTTTGTAGACCCTATATAAACCAAGAGAAGCAAAGAGAAATCATCACGCAGCCCTAGAGATCAATTCCGAAAAATTCCGGCGACTTCCGTCACCGCCGATCACCTGCTACTGCACCGGCCGACGTGTTCTTCATCCAGCCATCACAGGGGAAGACGACTCAGCAACTTTTACATCTGTTGCTGATTCAAACTGTTCTGTTGCGTTTCCTCTTTACCTTTCTGTTGCCTTAATCCTTTGTGTAACAGCTGAACCTTCTTTTGTAACGCATATACGCGTATCAAATCAGCTGTGTTACACCTATTTCACCTTGTAATCAATATTTTGAGCAATAAAAGAGTATTTTGAGCAAGTTTTCTCCACCATGAGCTAAGTTTATTTACTGGGATGATGGAGGAGGTTTTTCTCTCAATTTTATGTGGTAAGTCTATTATTAATTAATTATTTATAATTCTCTTGTTAAAATTGCATAGTTTCGAAATAGAAAACGGTTTTCGTTCAGCAGTGGTGTTTTTGTTTGATGGGTCATGCTGGGTTGACAACCTCTGATGTCCCATGCTTGTGATTTACCTCTGCTTGTTTGCATAAAACCTATTTTGGCAATATTTGAGCTTAATTTATTTAAAAGAATTGCATGATTAATCACATAAATTGTTAGAAATAACTGAATCTTGATTCCTGGTTTTCTCCATATTTTCTAAAAATCTTCTCTAGTTTATTTTCCTGGTTTTTATTTAATTAGATTAATTCCATTATTTTCTAGAATCATAACCTTCACAAGTTCGAGAATCGAACACTTTATTTACCACTATTCTATATCACATCAATTTTTGGCGCCGCCGACGCGGACTTGTTTTTAGGTTTAGGGTTTTAGATTTATTTTTAGGTTCTTATTTTTTTTTTTAGTTTTATTATTTTACTTTGTTCTATTTTACGTTTTCTTTTGGTATTTCTCTTTTTGCTACATGTTGAATTTTTGATCGAAAAGGGAAGTAAGCCAAAGTTTTGGAATTAAAGCTAAAGACTTGGAGTTAAAGGGAAAAGCTTAAAGAACGAAAAAGAAGATCGGAGATTTTATTTTTCTTAATTAGATTTTTAGTTTATTTTAATTAGTTTTAATTAGTTTAAAAAATTGTATTAGGGTTTTTTATTATTTCTGTAATTTTTGTTTTATTTTCGGACACTTTTTGGACTTTCTTTTGGACATTTTTGGACACTTTATTTATTTTTAAACCCTACGGAAGGGTAGTTTTAAATATCAAACTGTGTGCAGGGAAGGACGACAATTACGATATTGTCTCGGCCCCTCAGGTTCGCACACTATTGAAAAGGATATTAGTGGCCCGAGTCGACTTCAACGGTTCATCGCCCGTCTGGTACGGGAGGTAAACTTCGACCAACCCACGAATCTCCTGTCAGTGGGTTTTCTGGACGCCTTTGTATGCATATATGCTGAGGACTGAATACGGACTTTAATTTTTGCATAGTAAAGGGCAAGTCCTGGCCATACAAGATAAGGTTTCGGATTTCATCACCGTCTCCTTCTTTCCCGCTTTAGGAAAACGAAACCTACGCGAACCTAAGCCTAAAATCTTGACTAGAAAGAGACCTATAGGGTATCGAGCTTATTGGAAAATCGTTCAAAAGGACTGTACGGGTTACTTTATTAGCCTAACTCGAAGTTCAGGAAGATTATTTTAAGTTGATTAGAGCCGCCTTGTAACCCAGGGAAAAGTGCCAAAGAGACAGGGTTATCAAAGCTCTTTAGAGCTTATCCTGTTTCTCTTCCACTTAATCTAATTTAGATCGTTCTAAGAGGTTTGCTAGAATTGTAAACAGTTGCTTTTTGAAAGAATAGAAGCTGGTCTAGAAAAAATCTAAGTGGAACCATCATGCTTGTTGTTTGCTAGATTTAGGTTTGATTTGGTTGAGTCAGGGCACGATTGTGTTTGATTAATTGCTTGTTAGGATTAAATTTTTGCATGCCAAGAACGCCCTTAAGGCGAACTTGGGATAGAGACCCTCAAGGTAGGTTAATTAGTGGAAGAATTGTAGTTCACCTTAACCTTGAGAAGCCAACTGAGAGTGAACTAGTCACTCCCGAGACCGTGTCAGCAATGACATCTCTGAAGGATTTGTTGAATCCGACCCGGACCTCACGTCCATCTTGCATTAAGTTAGCCGCTACTGAAGCGAGCTACGAACTGAAACCTGGAATCATACAGATGCTTCCATTATTCTTAGGAAAAGAAAATGAAAATCCCTATTTTCATGTTAGGGAATTTGAGCAAATATGTAGCACAATCAGGATTAGAGACTTGAATGACGAGTCTATTAAACTTAGATTATTTCCCTTTTCACTAAGAGATAAAGCCAAGTCGTGGCTGTATAGCTTGGCTCCTCAGTCAATTGAAACCTATGCCCAACTTACTTCAGCTTTTATTCAGAAGTTCTTCCCTAGGAACAAAGTTTCGTCTGTTGGGCAGAAAATATGCACGTTTTCCCAGCTAGAGGGAGAGTCTCTGTATGTGTATGTAGAAAGGTTCAATGACTTATTGTCCCAATGCCCAGACCACGGAATAGAGGAGTTAAGGCTAGTTTAGATCCTCTATGAGGGTTTGGACTACGCATCTATAACCTTGGTTGAGTCTTTGTCAACCGGAGGGTTCGACAATAAGACTCCTGCTGAGGCGATGAAATTTCAAAGTGACATCGCCGAGAAAACCCAGCAGTGGGAGAGCATTAAGGAGCCAAGAAGAACAATTATTCTAGGAAGAGGAAATGTTAATAGGGTAGAAGGATCTTTCGATTCAAAGGCCCAAATAAAAGCCTTATCTAGAAGGCTAGAACTGGTCGAAATGAATCAAGCTAGTAGTTCAGAGCCCAACCAATTCGAACATCAGGCTTTTGCTCTTTATAATAATACTAGATTTGATAACCAGAGAAAGTTCGACCCATATTCGGAATCTTATAACCCTGGCTGGAGAAACCACCCGAATCTTTCCTGGTCGAAAGGCCAGGCTCAAGGTCAGTTTAGTAATGCTAAAGGTCCTCCAGGTTTCAGTTATAAGAATTCGGCTGGTCCAACTCATCCCAGCAATGACGAAAAGAATGAGCAGAGATTCCATACGTTAGAAAAAGTTATTTCTAGTTTACAAACCTCAGTTAGTGACATTGCTGCGGCTCTGAGAGAGAGAGAACCTGGTAGGTTCCATAGTCAACCCCAACCCAATCCTAGAGGAGTTAATGAAATGTCGACTGGTGAGAAATCATCCAGTCATGTGAATGCAATTAGTACCCTCAGGAATGGTAAGGTAGTGTATAACAAGGTAACTAGGCCTGATAGTGAACAAACTGTAGTTCACCCTGACCCAATAGTTAAAGAGACTGATAAAGTTTCTGACGAGCCTGAGGCAACCCCTCAGAGAACCGATTTCATGCCTAGAGCCCCATACCCAAGGTTGTTAGCACCTACTAGGAAGGAACCCAATTTTAAAGAAATAATGGAAGCGTTTAAGCAGGTCACTATCAACCTTCCATTATTATATGCAATTAGGCAGATTCCCCCCTATGCTAAATTCCTTAAGGACTTGTGCACGCGAAAGCGAAAACATAGTGTGCAGAAGAAGGCCTTTATAGCTAGTCACGTAAGTTCCATTTTGCAGGATAGTACAATACTTAAGTACAAAGATCCAGGTTCCCCAACCATAGCTTGCACAATAGGAAACTACCGAGTAGAAAGAGCCTTACTCGATTTAGGAGCCAGTGTGAATTTACTGTCGTACCATGTGTACCTCCAGCTAGGACTAGGCGATTTGAAACCTACCCAGATGACTTTGCAGTTAGCTGATAGGTCTGTGAAAATTCCTCGTGGTGTCATAGAAGATGTTTTGATTGAGGTGGATAAATTTATTTATCAGTGGACTTTGTTGTGCTTGATACCAAACCCGTGCCTGATCCAGAAAATCAGATACCGGTTATACTAGGTCGCCCGTTCTTAGCAACATCCAATGCGATCATTAACTGTCGTAACGGTGTTATGAACTTGTCTTTTGGTAACATGACTATTGAGCTGAATATCTTCAACATTAGTAATCAACCACTAGAGTTAGATGACCCCAGCCTAGAAACCGTCAACATGATAGAGACTCTAGTTCAGGAGTCATTACCAAACACTTTGATAGAAGACCCGTTAGAGAAATGTCTAGCCCACTTTGGATTAGATTTTGATGATAGGGAAATTAATGAGGTGAATGCCTTGCTAGACACTAGCAATAGGTGGACACCTAGGTTCGAACACTTACCAGTCCCTAAGTCAACCCTAGTTCCCTCCTTAGAAGAACCTCCATAATTGGACCTTAAGCAGCTACCAGATACCCTGAAATATGTGTACTTATGCCCATCAGAGACCTTACCTGTGATTGTAGCTTCAGACTTGGATAGTGACCAGGAGAAAAGGCTAGTAACCATGCTTCAGGACAATAAGAAAGCCTTAGGATGGACCATAGCAGACATTAGGGGAATTATCCCAACAGTTTGTATGCACCAGATCCATTTAGAAGAGGAGTCCAAACCGTCTAGGGAAATGCAGCGTAGGCTCAACCCAAACATGAAGGAGGTAGTTCGAACAAAAGTGCTTAAGTTGCTAGATGCGGGTATTATCTACCCAATTTCAGACAGTAAGTGGGTCAGCCCAGTTCAGGTTGTCCCTAAGAAATCAGGTATCATTGTAGTCATGAATGAGAATAATGAATTAATCCCAACCCTAGTGACCACGGGTTGGCGTGTTTGTATAGACTATAGGAAATTGAACAAGGCCACAAGGAAGGATCATTTCCCCCTTCCTTTTATTGACCAAATGCTAGAAAGATTAGCTGGACATAGCCATTATTGCTTCCTGGATGGCTACTCTAGTTATAATCAGATTGTTATTGAACCGAAAGACCAGGAGAAACCACTTTCACCTGCCCCTTTGGCACTTTTGCATATAGGCGCATGCCCTTTGGGTTATGCAATGCACCGGCCACATTTCAGCGGTGTATGATGAGCATATTCTCTGACATGGTGGAACGGTTTCTAGAAGTCTTTATGGATGATTTTTCTGTGTTTGGTTCTTCATTTGATGAGTGCTTGCATCATTTGTCGCTAGTGTTATCTAGGTGTAAGGAAAAGAATTTAGTACTCAATTGGGAGAAATGTCACTTTATGGTTAGGTCAGGAATAGTTCTAGGGCATATAGTCTCTGCCAAGGGCATAGAAGTAGACAAAGCCAAAGTAGACATTATAAAGACTCTACAGGTTCCTAGAACCTTCAAAGACGTTCGGTCTTTCCTAGGGCATGCAGGATTTTATCGTAGATTCATCAAGGATTTTAGTCTGATTGCTAGACCTCTTTGCAACTTACTTGCAAAAGATACCAAGTTTACCTTTGATGATGACTGTTTAGGAGCTTTTGAGAAGCTCAAGACCCTAATTATTACTGCACCTATAGTTCAGGCACCTGATTGGACTCAGCCGTTTGAGATCATGTGTGACGCATCAGACTATGCCATAGGCGTAGTCTTAGGACAGAGGATAGACAAACTACTACACGTGATCTATTATGCTAGCAAAACCCTGAATGATGCCCAGTTGAACTACACCACCACGGAGAAGGAGTTGTTATCCATAGTGTTCGCCCTAGAAAAATTTAGGTCTTATCTCTTAGGATCTAAGGTTATAGTCTTCACAGACCATCCTGCCCTGAAGTACCTTCTGTCTAAGAAGGACTCGAAACCTAGACTGATAAGATGGATCCTGTTGCTGCAGGAATTTAAGTTAGAAATTAGGGATAAGAAGGGAGCAGAGAATGTAGTGGCCGATCACTTGTCTAGGCTAGTCTTAGACACTCCAGACGATTCCCCTCCTGTGAGGGATAGTTTTCCTGATGAACAACTCTTTGTTGTTTCTGAGTCACTTTGGTATGCACACATAGTGAACTATCTTGTTACTGGTCGAATGCCCCAACACTGGGGTAGACAAGATCGTTCTAGGTTTTTAGCTGAGGTGAAACACTTCTTTTGGGATGATCCTTACTTGTTTAACTATTGTCCAGACCAGATTATTCGGAGATGTATACCTGAGACTGAACAATCTAATATTATCTCTTTTTGTCACAATCAGGCTTGTGGAGGTCACTTTAGTGCCAAGAAGACTGCTGCTAAGATATTGCAGTGTGGATTCTACTGGCCATCACTGTTTAAAGACTCCCGCAGCCACTGTGTTGCCTTTGATAGGTGCCAGAAGCTAGGAACCGTGACCCGTATAAACATGATGCCCCTGAACCCGATTTTGATTATTGAGATATTTGACGTATGGGGTATTGATTTTATGGGTCCCTTTCCTAGTTCTCTAGGTAATCTCTATATCCTTGTTGCTGTAGACTACGTGTCTAAATGGGTAGAGGCGGTGTCGTGTAAAACTAATGACCATAGGGTAGTGGTCCGATTTTTGAATGATAATATTTTTGCACGTTTTGGTACACCTAGGGCTATAATTAGTGATGGTGGGTCACATTTTTTGTAATAGACCGTTTAGGCTTCTGATGAAGAAATATGGTATAACTCACAAGGTGACCACCCCTTATCATCCCCAGACTAGTGGTCAGGTAGAGGTTTCCAATAGGGAAATAAAACGTATTCTAGAAAAGACAGTCAACCCAAATAGGAAAGACTGGTCAGCAAGGCTCACTGATGCCTTATGGGCTTATCGTACTGCGTTTAAAACCCCAATAGGAATGTCTCCCTACCGTTTGGTTTTTGGCAAAGCGTGCCACTTGCCTGTTGAGTTAGAACATAGAGCATATTGGGCTGTGTCATTACCTTCACAAGTTCGAGAATCGAACACTTTATTTACCACTATTTTATATCACATCACACCTGCACAACATTCATGGAACATTATTGGCCTGAAACCGATATGTTTCATCTCCCATTCAGCGAGATGACAATAACGCCGGATGATGTCCAGTCAATTCTTGGATTACCAGTTGAAAGTAAATCTGTGTATAAAGATTTTGACAACAACATGTCATAGAGTGATGTTTGTGTCCTTGTCAAAGATACACTTGGATGGGAGAAGAGGGAATCTGAATCAGAGTTTAAATTGGCTTGTGGAGATAAACCGGGGGCAGCAACGAAGAAAGGTCTAGGTATGACCAAGAAGATCTTGTTGCATAGTCTCAGGGAGAAGTTTGGAGGAACCCGACAGTTGGAAAAGGATGGGGTCTTCATAGATGAAACTAGAGCTATGCGAACAGCCAGAGCGTATCTGTTATATATGCTCGGCACCATCTTCTTTGCTGACAATTTAGGAAACAGAGACAACGCTCACTTTCTACAGTGGTTGACGGATGATCTCTAGAAGACGCATGCGTACTCATGGGGAACTTCTAGCCTGGCTTACCTACTTGCCAACCTTAGAAAAGCTTCTAGGTTTAGGGGAACTGAGATTTCCGGGAATACTGGTCTTCTTCAGGTAATTTATTGTTGGAATTTCAATGTTTAAATTCAGATATTTTTTTGGGCATTATCTTATATTAATATTTATTATCTTCATAGGCATAGGTCTATGATCACTTTTCGAGCCTGGCTCCTAAAAGAAAGTCGAGCGGTGATGGTACTGGAACTACAGGAAAGAAATTCATCTTCACCCGTACTCAGGCAAGGCATAAAGAAGTGCAGATAGCAAAGATGAGAAGTGAAATTGATGCTTTCACCGTTGAAGATGTTGTTTTTGATCCTTATGTGAAGATTAACATAGATGATGATGGACATTTTGAAGATTTACGTCAATTTTCGGACGTGGCAGGCTACAACAGGCCTTTGTACCATCCGTTTGGGTTCGTGATGTACAACCCCCGTCGAAATCTCCGCCAATGTGGCTATGTCTAAACCAAGGTAACACACAAAGCCTTTAAATTGTGTTAATGGCTCGATGATCGAAGGCCCAAGCATCGTGCTCAACTACAACCCAACGCCTTTGGTCGCGGTTCGGAACAACCGCTATCAACCGGATTACCAAATCCAAATGCAGGAGGTAATTTCATCTCCGGGCACAAAAGAGGCTGCAGAAGATTACTTGGATTGGTATCGTCATTTTGGTCATCCAAATGTCATTAACATTGATCCAGAAACTATGAAAATACTTCAAAGGAATGAAGGAAACAACACATAAGATGGTTTTTGGAAGAAAGCATATCTCAATTTGGTACGTAAATTTCTTTTGTTATTGATGTTTTTAAGATTTATTACTAAAGACTCAACCAACTTTTATTTTCATATGTGAATAGAAAAATAAGGTGAAAAAGAAAGCACTTGCATTGCAGAGTCTATCACTCCATGCCTAAGTAGAGTTGATGTGACGACGTCTGACCAATTGAAGAACCTGCAAGCCAAAATTGGGAAGCTTCATGAAGCTGACGAAGATGAGACGACAGGAAATTTAAAGAGGAGTAGAGCCGGTACAAGAGATGCGACTACTATCCGAAGAGAGCCGCAACCTAGTGATGAAGAGACACATGATAAAACCGAGGATGTGCAACGTGGTGCTCGTACTCGTACTCGTGGCGGTCGTGCTGGTGCTCGTACTCGTGGCGGTGGTGCTGCTCCTCGTACTCGTTTTCCTAAGAGAAAAAAAAGAGCTCGTCAAACTCATCGACAATCCCCTCCTCCTTCTCCTTAACTCTATGTTTATTATAACAATTGCGTCAAACTAAGGTGTTTTTTTTTGTGGGTGTATTATATACATTATATAACACAAGTTAGAATGTATGAGAAAGTTTTTATCTTTAATTTGTCTAGCTCATGTTTTATTTACAAAAATTTCAATTTGGAAACCAAGCAAAGGAAAAATCAAGTCAAAAAACAAAAAAATAATCATATTTACGGTTGGGTTTTGGCTGAAAACCCAACCGTAAAACTGTCATTTTTTTCATGCCAGACTTACGGTTTTGGGTTTTCAGCCAAAACCCAACCGTAAATTCTCCTGGATCATTCAAAATTGGATTCTAGTACTTGTGTTGTTTCCAATTTTTCTTTGTTTGAATGACCCAATTTACCTTCAATCTAGTTAAAATGATTGAATAAGTTTGAAATTTTGATTTTTAATCCCAAATTTTACCTTAAACTCAATGCTCCAAATATCAATTTTACGGTTGGGTTTTCAGCCAAAACCCAACCGTAAATTCTCCTGGATCATTCAAAATTGGATTTTAGTACTTATGTTATTTTCGGTTTTTCTTTGTTCGAATGACCCAATTTACCTTCAATCTAGTTAAAATGATTGAATAAGTTTAAAATTTTGATTTTTAAACCCCAATTTTACCTTAAACTCAATGCTCCAAAAGATGTTTTACGGTTGGGTTGGGAAGCCTAAACCCAACATAAATTTTAGAAGAAATTGTAAACTAAAATTGGTTTTACGGTTGGGTTTTTTGGCAAATCCCAACCGTAAATCATCTCGGATAAGAATTTTTTTTTAGATTATTTACGGTTGGGTCCGATGCTAAAACCCAACCGTAAAACTGTTACAATTTGGTGTTCATCCATTGTTCTTCTGTTTACGGTTGGGTTGGGATGAACACCCAACCGTAAATAGCTTTTACGGTTGGGTTCGACATGAAAACCCAACCGTAAAATTCTCTGAATCAAAAATAAATCATCTTTTTGTCCGTAATTTCATCCAATTTGAGCCATTAAAAGACCAAGAGTTTAAGTTAGATGTATCCCAGTTATGCTCTGGTTGATTGAATCAAAATAGGGTTTTTAAAAAAAACCTACAAAGTTATCTTATATTTCTTCTAATTTTTCTTCCCACCAAACCAAAAAGAAATTTTTTTGAATTGATTTGATTAAGTTTAAAATTATTTTCGATTAATCATGATTAGCTTAATCTATTAGCTAATTAGTTTTACTAACTAATCAGGGGTATTTTAGCCATTACGAAAATATGATGGATAAGGGGTTTTTGAATTTTACTTCAAATGTCCCTATTTCGCCTTATTATGGGAGCCCCTTTACAAATGTGGGAGCCCCTAAATTAGCCTTCTAATAAAAATGCCCCAATCTGTTAGATTTCCCGTTAACTACGAGTGTGCGAGTCCTCACGTGCGAAAAGGACCTAAATACCCCCATACTTCATCTTGGAGAAATGCCCCAAAAAGAGACTCATCTTGGAAAAATGCCCCAATATGTTAGATTTTTGTTACTTTTTTCTGTCTGGGGCATTTTTCCAAGATGAGTTTCTTTTTGGGGCATTTCTCCAAGATAAAGTATGGGGGTATTTAGGTCCTTTTTCGCACGTGAGGACTCGCACGCTCATAGTTAACGAGAAATCTAATAGATTGGGGCATTTTTATTAATTTTGAAATCCCGGGACAGAAATCCAAGATGACCCCCCAAATTGAGATATTTCTATAATTTTCCCTTATATAAACACGAAATTCAATTCGCCCAGTGCCAATATTAGATAGTTATAGATTACAAGAGAATATAGTTTGTAACTAGTGCCAGTAGCATTTGTATCAAATTCAGATAAAAGAAGATGATACTTCAGGTGAGCTAAATAAAAGTTTAAAACTTTATAAGGTATCTAAAATGATGACGAAATCGTTAGCCAGCGGTAAGTTTTACCCATGTTCCCTTGCAAAATTCCTCTCGCTCGTCAAATCTTTGCTCTATTCAGCAATTAGAAGAGAAGCGAAATTAATTAGATCTTAACAAAATTTAAAGAATTAAGATTGTTAGTGTATATTTCCATTAAAAATCATTTATAATAAAAAAGAGACGTATGATTCTTTTCCACAGTTTACACTGTATCAGAAATTTCAACGAAGATATTATTGTGAAATTGTGGAAAGAGTTTCTTTTACTCTGTGGAGTCCATCCAAACTTCCGATGAGTTTACATATGGAGTTAAAGAATGAATGGCTCACTGGAACATGTGAAATACCAATAGAGAACATAAACATACGAATCAAGCTGCAACACATGAACAAATATATCACTCGACTATACTACAACTCCATTTTTAATAAAAAAAAAGAAAAGACAAATACCTTTATACGATTTCTAAAGAAGAAGATATATGGTGTATAGCTGTAAAAATACATCACGAGAGATTTTTAACCTTTGTATTTATATAGAATTTATAGATCCTACGAATACAATTTCATTATAATGGTAAAATATCTAGGTCCACATGGATGTATCCAAGAAGAAGGATCATGGGGAGCAATGAATGAGGAGAAGCATCATATAGGAGTCTTGAGTCTAAGTGTGTTACCCAAGATATCTACCGCCATTGAACAAGATCAAGACGCATGGAAAGGAACTAAAGGAATGAACGACTGAATTCAAAAGAGCAGACAAGGCATTAAATACAACTGATAAAGGACGTAAAAGAGGAACAATTGGTCAGAACAAAGTGGGACCCGAGTATTCATACACAAATATGACTAGATTAAGATCGGGGAAGACGAGGACTACATAAGAGCTGGATTAGTTGAAGATCGGGTGGTGGACCTCGACTATAATACAACAAGTGACATACACTCGCCTAACACTGTAACTTTGGTTGTGTTAACACTCATGCCTATAAATTCAGAGCTAAATTACTAAGTGACTGGGATTTTTGTGAGTGAGCTAGGCATATATTGTGAGAGAGTTACTAAGCTTCCAGTGTACGGTTTAGCCTATGAGATTTGTAGTCCTTTGCATCAATAAGAACCAATATCTATCCTCCCGTGGACGTAAGTAAACATACCGAACCACGTTAACCATTGTGTTTTCTACTCTTGGATAATTAGATGTTTCATATGCTTCTGGATGTATATTTGATTATGTTGATTAGGTTTGGGATGTGTATTTAGAAAAATGGCTACTACATTTTGGCGTTAGAAACAAGGATTAAGGTTATCTTGTTGAGTAACTTGTGGTCGAAATTGGTGATTGTTGGATGATCTTGGAACACAAAGCATCTCTGATCTTTGTTATCAAGTTCGAAAAGATCCCCAACGTACCAAGGGTCTGTCTTTTTATTTCATGTTCAAAAACAAAAAAAACTTTTACCTTATTTTCTCTTTCATAAGATGGTAGGTAATATCTTTGTTAATGGTCTTAAGAATTTTTTTTCATTAGGGTCTGAAACTTGTTTCTCTCATCTTATTTGTTGTAATTGTTTTCATGTGAAGAAAAAAATAAAATAAAAATAAAAATAAAGTATATATGTATATCCATTAAAGAGGCTCAGATCTTAGGCTTTTTAGAAACATAAGTCTAAGAAGAAAGAGGTTTTGGTCGTCGGAAGTAAAAGCTCAGGTAAAACCATTTTTTTCCTAGGTCAGTACAAACAAATTTTTGGAACGACAAGATTGAACCTGTAAGTTTTAAACTTTCAAGCTAAAAAGATTAGGTTGAGGGATTTTGAGATCCATTGTCAAAATACGGTAAAACCCGTTTCTGCTAGAAGTAAATTGGCTTAAAGGCGTGTTATGATGTAGTGAATCTGTTATTTTCAGTAAAATTTGTTACTTCATTTAGAATTAATGTGATATTAGTCGTTTCTATTGGTCTATCCTTTTCAGGAAATCTCCAGGGACCACCTTAAAAGTACCTCAAAAGGGTGATGATATTAAAAAAGGTGCAGAAGTCATACTTGGTGACTGACAAAACAAGAAAGTTCCGTCAAAATAATTTCTGTATTTCTTTTGGTAACAAAAAATATAAACTAATTGTCGTCAAAACTTACAAAACAAGCAATATAAACTAATTGTCGATCGTAGAGATACGTATGTTAAACTTTATTAGTTTCTTATCAAAACTTGCAAAAAAAAAAAAAGTTGCGTCAAAATAAGGTTTGTATTTCTCTTGGACGTAGGTGAACTCAGATTACGACGCACGAACTCCATATGAACCTGGTGAAGTATATTCATCATATTGGGAACCAGTCTTCAAGAGGGAGTAACCACGTCCCGACATGAAAGCATCCCCCTCAGGGGGGGAAGGAGGAATCTTGATCGGAAAAGCAACCATCTGACTTCAGGAGAGACCCCAAACCCGATACCTTTTTGAGAGCATACCCCAGGATAGCGAAATCGACACCCATATAATTGGGGATGCCCAGAGGATGAAGTTACTGCTTTTGAAGGTGAGGAGGATGAGGCTCGAAGGGGACAATACGCAAAGCAGAATATCGTGCAGTCTTCAACGATGAACGTCGGGCACAGATGGAAATGGACCATTAGACCGAAAGACTAGCCCATATCCGAAAAGGGAAACACCACGAACAAAACAAGCTCATAGTCCTATGAAGAAAAATATCTCAATTTACGAAAGTACGGACGCAGTATTAGCTAGAATCCTTATAAATCAAAAGAAATAGGAAAATAAAATGAGGGACCTTGAGAGAATAAACCTTGTGTTGAAGCATGAGAACAATCACCTCAAAAAAAAATTATTACACGAGAAAAGAGATAGGTGAATATCTATAATTATGTGTCCCGACCAAAACACGTACTACAGGAGAAGTAGTATGGTGTGAGCCACTCCTGAGAGAGGTATCACTCCCGATCCACACACACGAAGAAGTTGTTTCCATACTGAAGAGGTCCTCCCACAAAGATATGGAGCCCTCGAGAAATTCTAAATCGTAGGAAGAAGAGTCGGATCCTGCCGAAAATGACCGCAAGAAAAGGAAGAAGGACAAGATAAAATATGTGGAAACATTTGGCAGAAAGACAAGTGAGAAATGGGAAGGCAAGAAAACTCACGAAAGTCATCACCAAGGCGGAGAGAACTCCCTTTAAGCGAGATTGATGAACACAAACTTCCCAAAATATGCTCCTTACCTACGTTTCCACCTTATTTGATGGCTCGGGGGATGCAGTCCAACACATCAAGGCTTATGGAAGGGCAATGCTTTAATCAAGGCGCCACGATATGGTAATGTGCAAATTTTTCCCAATAAGTTTAGAAGGCGAATCTCTGACCTAGTTCGATTCAGTCCTAAAGAGGTCCATGGCTGACTTTGAAGAACTATCAGAGACCTTCATGGAAGCTTACA
Organism: Papaver californicum; assembly: GCA_023531435.1. Classification (NCBI taxonomy): domain Eukaryota; kingdom Viridiplantae; phylum Streptophyta; class Magnoliopsida; order Ranunculales; family Papaveraceae; genus Papaver; species Papaver californicum. The sequence continues at coordinate 631,929 of JAJJMC010022800.1, forward strand.
TGCACAACAGAAGCGTTAAGCCAGGTATTAACAAGTTGTTCACCTTGTGTACTTAAATCGAGAAGGTGCTCGAGGATCAACAAATTTTTGGCTTTCATAATGCCATAGGAAAGAGGGACTCGATCTATATGGTTATGTTCAATGATGAATCAAAGACTTTGAGAGATTTTTGGCTTTCATAATGCCTTAGTATGCGAAACAAGAAAGAGTTTAGGATATCCATGTCCAAAAAGCCATCAAAGTACCAGGATCGAACACACCGTGAGGAACCACTCAATACTCAGAGCCGAAACGACTAAATAAAAGGCCAGAGTTCCATGGAAGAAAACATACACTAGGAGGATGGCAAGACTGAGGAAAAATACCCCGATTCGAGGACAACATGTATACCCAAGTCGATGCATCGATGTATGAGATATTTAAGGTGGTGGAAAAAAATGAACGACATACATTATCCGTGAAACTGGTGGAGTAAAACCAGAGATAACAAGGAACCATCCAGATTATTGTGTTTATCATCAGTTCTAGAGACACTCCACCAACAAATGCAGAGACGTAAAAAGAATCATACAACAAATAATATATGATGAGTATCTACAGAAATACATACTGCAACCTTTCCTTCCCCAGAGGCTCTTGTGCATCATGTTCAAATTAGTAGGGACACACATTCCTACAATGCAATAAATATCTCACTCTTCGGTGTAAGGTCTACGACTGGGAAATGGGATCATAACCCTAATTCATAAGAGGGGTAGTGCAGAAAGGGAAATATTCAATGTGGAAAAAGTGTTCCTTATAAAGGCATGGATGATGCAGCCAGTCTCATTTTCAGCGAGGCATGTGCCCATGAAAAGAAAAGACAATAGTGACCCCTTAGTAATCACGTTAAAAATCCATAAGTGGGGGGTGGCCTTAATCCTTGTGGACAATGGAAGTTCGGTGGAAGCGTTATTTTATAACACATTCAAACGAATGAAACTATCATATGATGTCTTAATCCATTCCACTTATAGCATCTATGGCTTCCAGATGTTTTTTTGTATGATCAACATATCACTTTACATTTCCCGCCTCATAGATGGAGACGTCTGATCTTCACTCCTGTTTTATCTTTTCAGATGCTCATATTGTCAGCGTACATATAACTCAGCTGCTTCCAGCTTCGAAATCGATGTTCTCAATGTCCAGATAGCTCTTCATTCCATGTGTTTTAATCATAAGCTTCTAGTTTTATTCTTTAAATAAATGTAAACTTGTATTTATAACTCGAGTTGTTCCCACGTGCCCTCAATTATTATCAGGTGATTCAAGTAGTTAGAGATCTCGACTCTAGATTTCTTCTTAGATTTCAACTGTTGGTACTGATGGTTTCCAGCTACGAGTAAATACGATATTTTGTCATATACATATTTGCCCCCAGTTTTATTAAAGCTAGTTTGAGACTTAACTTTAATTAAACTGTAGATTGTGTGACATCAGTGCCTTAGGTTATTGTGACAATTGTTCTGTGTATTTCCTAACTAGTTCAACTATTTTGCATTTGTATCTTGTATAATTGAATTAGATGATACAATTATTATAGTTGTTAAATTCATCTTAAAGTTTAGTTACATACGCTTATATATCTTTTAATAAACCTTTAATTGTTCTTTTAGCTGGGGTACTTTATCTCAAATGAGATACTTTCTGGATTGGCTTTTTGGTGATTATCACCTCATATTTACCTCCAATTTCATTACAAATTAGTTCCGGCTCGAGTTTTTGATTAAAATGTAAGTGCAACATATATATATATAGTTACTTTCATAATTTTCAGCAGACGCTTGCAGTGGCTAGTTATGTTTTACTTTAACTGCTTCTTGTTGGTCAAGTGAAAAATGTCACACACACGTGTCTAAATTTGGCCTTTCATCTCCCCTTTTTCTTTTATCTCTTATATTGAGTACCTCCAAAATATTTATTAGGGTAAAACTTTTATTTGCTCTTTCAATTTCTGTTATTGTAGAATACAAAAAGTTTGAAGAAGTTTTTTTTTACTTACCTTTTTTTAGAGATTTGATCTTCACTCAACAATCACGGTTACTGTGATTGAAACTTTATGTCAAAATTTTCCCCATATTCAGTTGTTAGGATTATCAATTCGACATCCTAATCCTTACACCAATATTTTATTTGATTATCCAGAAGATCTAATCTCATTGGGACATCATTTTCTCGCTATTTATGTTTCCCATTCCTGATCTCATTCATGATTATTTAAGGTTGATCGATTGCGCTTTCGGGAAACTGAACAACAAATTTCATTGTGTGGTGAAGAAAGCTATTTCTTAAAATGGGAAAGTTGTTAAGGAAGATGATCACATATTAGCTCTAGATATTTATCAGAGATATAACATTGTTGGTAGTCCATGATCTCCATCTCGCGGTATGTTGAAAACTCTTTTCAGAAAGAGTACACATATTGCATTTGGTTTGGAGATTTTGTATGAGGGTGATGTTGTTCATAGGATTGTTGGTATTAGCCATGGTATTTAGGATAGTCCCATTCTCATTTCTGGCTTATGGCAGTTAGGTCCTCATAAACTCGATACTTTTTTCAATCCAGTTCCAAATATATGTAAGTGTTCAACTTCTAAGCTTTGTGTGTATGTTTATTATATATACATTCATTTTCCTTTTCAGGTCTTTTTAAGATTCCAGCTAAATTCCTTCAACAAAAAACAAGACCATTATACCTTTTTATCTGAAAATTCAGTTGTTACGGATAAGGTTACTAGTTGTATGTTCAAGACTTCTGAATATAAAATCCCTCACCTTCGATTCTTTAAAGATTTTCTACATGTTAGAAATGATCATTTCGCTCCTCCCATCTCTATTACATCGGCAAACGTTTCTTCTGCTGGTAATTTTCGGGTTGTTCATATTCACCACCTAATAATAATATATTATATATTTATACATATCCATATATATATTTAGAACTTTTTATAAGCCCATCACTGATTTTCATTAGGTGCAACGTCTAAATCCAGGAAAAAAAGACTATTAAAGCTTATAATAAGATTAACATCCCTAAAAGAAGTGTTTTCGTTTCTTCGTCCGATTTTGACCACGGAACTGGTGTGAATCCTACTAGGTAATGAATTTTCAGATGATATTTTTATACATACAGTGTTCGCCACCTAAAGTAAATAATTTGGAAGCTAAAACAAAAATAGAAAGAAAGAAAAAAAGTTAAAGCTGGAAGGCTATCAACTATAATTCAAGAGCTTGGTTATATATTCTATGATTGTGGTCCTCAATTTCATCTTCTGATGGTAGGTGGAAGGGATGGCCTATAAAGAAAGTAACCATTCTCTTCCTAAGATCATGCTGTATGGTGATCTGGTGTTCAACACTAAAAATGCTATATTTATCAAGATTGACCCAACTCTTACAGTTAGTATTATATTTCCCGTTGGGTAGGTTTGCGAGCCGTTGAAGCCTACAATTGTTGAACCATTGTTTTTCAGCATTACTTCTCTTATTAATCCCATTTTCTGGATGCTTATAGGTAGATGATGTCGCAGGTTGAGCCTTGATCGATCATGATCTTCTTTCATTCACATCCATCTATCTCCAGTTCGACAACCAGAGGATACGTGAGGGAAGTTACTCCAACTAGATCTCTCGAGGACAATATGATGTCAGTTGGAGGTAAGAGGAGGTTATCGCAGATGGAATGTATACCTATGATAAGTATCTTGAATATATTTTTATTTCCTTTTTGGTCAATTTTTGCTCATCTCTCGGTGTTGAATGGTTCATATTTACCTATCTTTTCAAGACTTTAGCTGGAGATTTACATCTTGAACTTGATCCTTCTTCGAGCTGGACGAATTCTTTCAGATGACCATCTTTCACTAGATTATTAATGAATCTTACCAGGTTTTTGCATTCGCTTGTGTTGTGACCTCTCGCGTCATGATAAACACAATGTGCTTTTTCTCTTCCTTCGTTCCCCATTTTGTTGAGTTGTATGAAGTATGGCTTATCACTCATATACTCGAGAATCATTTCAAGTGTAGCATTGAGCTTTGAAAATTTCTGGGATTCCTCTTTCCACCTTCAATTAGCCTCTTCTCTCAAATTCATTTTCTTAGCTGGTTGTTCTTCATACCTGGGAGAATGATTTATTTTAAGGTACACAGTCTGGTTTCATGAATATACTTTATGATCAGATACTATGTTCATGATGTCTTGTTATCTTCTTACGAATTTTCCATATTTGCTGTATAATTCGTCCAGAGTGTCAATTTGAGTTTCATCAAAAGAGTTCCTTATGTATCATTTCGGTAATACTTTCTTGAATAGGATCTCATTCGTTATATTGACAGGTGCTGCAGCTGCTTTAAATACCAAGCATGGAGGAAGAAAGTGAATATTCGTCGGACTTGGTCGAGAGTTGTTATCCGCAAATATAGGAGGTCTTTACAAATGGGTCTTCCAATAAATAAGGATCGGGACTTGTAATGGTGTTCACGACACCAAAAGGGACAAAACTTGTCCACTCCTTAAGGCTCGAGTTCGCATCCAGCAAAAATATCACTGAATACAAGGCGGTAATCCATGCCTTGTGAATAATAATGGATCTCAGGTTGAAAGAAGCACGTCTCACTAGCGATCCCCAACTGGTAATCATGCAAATAAAAGTAAAATATCAAACTCTAGACCCATGTCTCCAGAGGTATTTGAAACTGCTATATCACTACGTAATCCAGATACCCGATATCAAGTTAAGACACATTTGTAGAAAGGACAACACACATGCAGATATATTGGATTACATAGCGTCAATGCTAAGGGACCCACCCATAGAAGCAATCAAGCTATGCAAAGTATTATCCCCTTTCGTGCTAACAAAAGGATAAGAAGAAGTATTCACACTAGTCATAACTGCGGAAATAGATGCGGAAGATGATTGAAGGAAGCCTATACACCGATACCTTGAATATGGAGTACTCACCGATAATAGTCTACAGACTCATGTGCATAATTTACATATTTTAAGTACACTTATTTGCTAGTTTTCGTGAATTACCTTGTATTAGTATTTCTTTTGTATTTTATGTCTTTCGTTATGTTATATAAAAAAGTAGAAGTAGAGTGTTACAAAGAAAGAAAAGCCAAAAACCAAGTGAAACTCAGTTAACTCAAGGATTTCTTCTCACCATGTCGAAGCCAACGAGAAAACGAAGCCAACGACGAAAGAATGAAGTCATTATGACTTCGTATGAAGAAGTCATATGCGAAAAATTGGATTTCAAGTGCCAGTCGTCCATACTTGGCCGACTATGTTCGAAAAAGTCTACAGGAGAAAAAGAGTGTTAGACGACAAGACTTGGCCGAATAGGTTCGCAAAGTAGCAAGAATAGTTGAATGTATGATCGGTCATTCTTGGCCGACTATAATGAAATATAGTAGGCTATTCCTGGCAGACCGGAGATGGAAAGTTACGGGCTCCCTTTTTCTACGTACGGGCTTGCCTTTTGGTGTATTTTTGGAACCTGTTTCGACCGGGATTCGAACACGGGCTCTTCTATATTTTAACTACTATATAAGAGATACTTCTTAGGGGGTGAATTTACTTTTATCTTGAATATATTATATCTTTTGGAGAAAATTTTTACACAAGACGAAGGAGGACAAGGAGCTAGGGCTTGGAGTTGTGATTGATCATCACGATTTCAAGGGTTTGCTTTACTTGTTTTCTTGTATATCTTTTATGGATTTTGAGAAATCCATGAGTAGCTAAACTCTCTATATTGGTGAGGATTTAGTCAGATATCAGAAACATGTTACTAAATTAATATATTAGTTTTGTTATCTTAATCAAATTATTATAGTTCTTGTTCTACTAATTATTATCGCCATGTATGATTGTATGAATGTTTGTTTAGCGGCGCTACTAAATAACCATGAATGCATATCTATCGCTAGACTAGGGTTTTGAGATACAGAATTGTTGATTAACCTTGTCATAAGCAACATTATGTGATTGTTGATTGTATTCAAAACCTTCGTGTGATTGCATGTAGAAGCTTGGCCTATGTTAAATAGATTACTCGTAGTACATCTATTATATTGATTAGCCTAATTTTTAGAACTTAATACTCTTGGAGGAATAAACTTAATAACACGTTGCATTAGGTTATTCTTTGAGTAATAACTGAATATTCATGTTATGGTATGTGAGGATATAAGTAATTTACCGGAGTATGCTATAGATGGGGTGCTCTAGAGATCTTGATAATTAATGATCAAGTGACACCTCGGGTTATTAGTATAAGTGCAGTCTTATGGTTGAAGATGAACCCTTAACCAGTATTCTCAACCTATTGATTCTCTTTATTCATTATTTTATAGTATAATTACTTTAGTCTTAAATCACAAAATCTCCCTTGTTACAAAGTTTTCAAATACGAAAAACAACCCATACGTCTTTGAAGAACGAACTTATTCTTGCTATTATACTTTAATCCATATTTTATGAAGTAAAAGAACTTGAAATAATTTTATTTGGTTGACTACCTACCCGTTCACTAAATCAAATGCAAGTTATCCAACTACCTGCTCCGGGACGGGATTCTATACAAAAAATCCTTCTTAGGACCATTGATATGATGCTTGAACAAGGAGGAAGGTCATAAAATACTAGAGGAGCTATACTACGGGGACGCGGGAAATCATAGCTCGGGAAGATGCTTGACCCAGTATGCTAAAACGCAAGGGTACTTCTGGCCTTATATGTACTAAGAGGCGAAACACATGGCCTGAGTCTACGAAGAATGCAAGAAATTTAGAAATAAGATCCATGCCCCTTCAACTAGGCCTGTCAATGGATATCCAAATATCTGTTATCCGTCTGAATCCATACCAATTATTTGGGATATTATCCGAAGATTCAGATATCGGATACCGAATAAGGATAATTTATCGGATATCTACCCCTTAACGAAACATACACGGTACAGCTGATATCCGACGTATAATTATATGATATCCGATGATATAGTATTAATGTAATTTTGTATATAGGTATATAAAACCCATTAGGAATAACCACTAACCCTAGATAATGCCCTTAGCCGTAATATTAGTTCACGCCTCCATCTCCTCATCTCCTCTTTCACATAAATTAAAGAACGTGCCAGATTGCTGATCTCCTTCATCATGATCGAATGACCTTCAGTTCGTCGGTAATTATTTTTTTTCTTAATTACTTTTTTTTCTATTTCGTTGTAACATTCAGAACAATGATCTTTTAATTAAGAATATGAATGCCAACCTAGGGATAGGTAATTTGGGGTTGAAACTCTTGATTTGTGATTTTGTTCTGCTAACAACTGATTTGTTTCTTCTTCTTTTGGTTTTGATCAAGAATTGGAATAGTTAGAGGATTCAGAGATCACGATCACAAGTGAAATTTAGGTGGTTTTCATCACCTATTTTTTACTGATATACTTCCTTCAACTAATTCATTTAATTTTCTTTATTTTGTGCTCATGAATTATTCATTACTTCTTTTTGATCAGGAGGAACTATCCACTACATCACTACTAATCAAACCAAACAACTTCAAGGTGAAGATATCTTATTGAGTTATTAAGTTATTGTTGGTAGTGAAAAATACTTCTTCCTTTATAACTAATTGAGAAATAATCAAGTCTGGGACTAAGATTTTTATGCTTGTTACTTATCGTATGTTTACTTTCAAGCTCGTTATACAACTCATTTTGTACACTTATTACTTATAATGTCTATCATGTTAGCATAGTCATATGATTGGTTTATTAGTTAGCCTCTATAAGGAAGCATAATTCATTGATTCTTTGTTTTACTGTAGGTCAATGTCAAATAGAATACCCAATAATGTTGGTATATCCAATTCCTACACTCCTGCATCTTCAGTGGCACGAGTACCTTCGCCAAATGTTCAGAATGACGAAACAGGTTCATCACATCCCCAAGCAGAAGCAAATATTACTATAGAGGTTACTGCAGAGACAGATTTGGCACTGAAGAGACATCATAAACTAAGATCAGCAGTTTGGGATGAATTTGAAAGGGTAATTATTGTGAATGTTCAACCATATGGGAAGAAAATTGTTTTACTGATGCAATATGCTCTCGTTGTAAGTAGAAATTCAACGCATATAATGGAAATAGAACCATCCGCTTGAGAAACCATTTACGAACCTACAAGTTAAAACCTGAGAATCAACCTGGACAAGCAAAATTTACTTCTATGAGAACAAGTGAGCAAGGTATAAAGTTATCCAATTGGAAATTCAATGCTGAAACTTCCCGAGACCTTCTTGCTAAAATGATCGCTAAGCATGATTATCCTATTAATATAGTTGAACATCCATATTTCCGAGAGTTTGTAAAGTCTCTAAACCCATCTGCCAAGGTTCTTGGAAGGAATACAAATCGAGAAGATATTATAAAAATATATGGTAAGTTTAAACTTGAGTTGCAAGGGTTTTTGGATTCACTGACTTCTAAATGCAGTCTCACGACTGATATGTGGATACTAAACATACATGGGATGTTATTGTTGGTATATGTTTTGGTGCCATCTCCACATACGAGAGAAGTTCTGGGAAAAGTTGTTAAAACCATAACTTTGGAGTTGAATATTGATAACAAATAGTTTGCTTTAGCTGCTGATAATGCTTCTTCTAATAAGGTAATGATGGATAACCTCAAAGACTGGCTTGATAGCAAGGGATCTTTGGTTCTTAAGGGGAGGATGTTTCATATGCGGTGCAACAATCATATATTGCGCTTAGTTGTACTAGACGGAATGGAAGTAGCTGTTGGGTTTATAGAAAGGATTCGTAAATGCGTCAAGTATGTCAGTTCCTCGCAAGGTAGAAAAGAGAAGTTCGAAAGTGCATTGATGCAAGTGAGGCTCCTTATACCGAAGGTATCTTTAGATATAGACACGAGATGGAACTCGAATTATTTGATGCTAAAGAATGCTATTGATTTGCACCAAGGATTTGTGCGATTAGCGGAGTTAGATAATAGTTTCAAGTGTCTACCTAATTCATAGAAGTGGGAACAAGGAATAGTCATCTGCGAGTTTTTGGAAGTGTTTCATGATATTACAAAAAAAAAATCAAGGGGTTAAGTAATCCAACAATAATTATGTACTTTAAGTGTTTATGAAGTTAACTTGAGCATCTGTACTTGGGAAATTAGTCCCCATGATTATATTAGAGAAATGGCAAAGGAGATGGGAAAAAAGTTTGACAAGTACTGGAATACATGTAATTTGTTGATGAGAATTGGATTTAGCTTAGATCCACGATATAAGGTGTTGTTGGTAAATTACTTATAGGAGATTACATGGGATATTCTCACTAAAGCTAAAATGGAGGATTTTCATGAATATTTAGGTACTCTTTTTTCATGGTAAGAATCTCAAATTGGCTCTTCAGATCCTGATTATTTTAGCAACTCCTCTACGGTTGGAACACGTTCATCTAACCTTGAAAATACACAAGTTACATCTAAAGGTATAACTGACCCTGAACTCAAGGAGTTCGTAAAGAAAGACTGGGTCGTTGAGGACCATAATTCAGAGTTGGAGAAATACTTGGAAGAACCATTGCTTGAACAAGGAACCCATGATTTGCAATTCGATATATTAATATGGTGAAAGAATCATGCCGCCACGTACCCGACGCTTGCGAAAATTGCTCGAGACGTCTTGGTTGCTCAGGTATCAACTGTAGCATCAAAATCTACCTTTTGTGCTGGTGGTAGGGTACTTACAGTACATAGGATTTCACTAGCTCCAGAAGTTGTTCAAGCATTACTTTGCTTAAATGATTGGTTGTCTGACCTTAAAGGTTAACATGTAACTTTCTTATTTATTGGTAATTTTATTTATATACTTCCCTATCTTGCAATGAATAACTTTTTTTTTGTTATTTCAGATGTTGTGGTTGATGATAATAAACAAGCTTAGGTGAAGGTGGAAATCAATGTTGCAACCATCTAGTTCTTAGGTATGTAATTTATTGTTGTTATTATTCGTTCTCCTGCTTTTTCCATCTCCCATGTCATGAAAAGTTTTTCATATAGATATGAATCAACTGTGCTAGCTAGTTATTAGTAAGGCTTGTTGCCAATAAATTTTGTCTTTCCCAATCAGTAGTTGAAAAAAAGAAAACAGTAGGCATCACTTACAGAACGAGAGCATTGGTTCACTACAACAGTCTTTCCTCATATCTATCTATAATGATTTTTCTTTTTTTTCCAATCGAAATCCATATCTCCAAATACCCCTATCACATAATGACAGTGGCATGTGGGACCAAATATACGTAATACCTATCATGTGGTGGGATCTCATATATTTGTAATTCCATTTTTTTCTCATTCGAGCATCACTTAGAAGAAGGTACAACTATGTAAATTGATGACTTGTGTCTGTATATTATATACAAAAGTAGGCAGGCAGTATTAAGGGGTAACGCTGCCCGGGTTGGGATATGCAAATGTTACCAGCAAGAATCCCCGTGATCCTAGACGTGAGGAATAAAAAAGAGGAAAAAGTTTTTTTTCTTACTTGTTGGTTTATTAATTTTCTTATTTTTTTATTTCAGACATTTAACTATGGTCTGTAGCTTCTTATGTTTCCCATAATTCATTCTATGAATCTGGTTGAGTAGAAACTAACGTATTGTAATGTATGCAGGTATATATATGTCCATATTGGGAGGGGATAGAACACATACTAGAAGTAGAAGAAAAAAAATTGAAGAAGATAGATGCAAATGATAAGATCAACTGACAAGGAAAGATTCAACAGTATTTCCTTGTATGAACAACTAGTCTTTATTAAGTAACTTTAGAGATTTTGTCTTATCTTCGTTAAGTAATTTGGAGCATGTATTTCATAAGATCATTTTTTTTAGTATAAAAGATTGGCTTTAGTATTGTTTTATGTTTAATTCAGTAAGGATTTATAGTTATTCATGTTTTGTTTTAATAACTAAATCGGAACGAATCGTTTAGGATAGTATCTGATATCCGTTAAGGTTGACGAATACGGATAGGGAAACAACTTTTAACTATCCTTCGGATATTTGTAGGATACGAATACCTAATAGAAGTCAACGGGAACGGATACGGAATAACCACTATCCGTTATGATAGCTACCGTTGACAAGCCTACCTTCAACGTTTTTGAACTCGATCCTGAGCCCATGGACTTTTTCCAAGTTGGGGTAGATATAGTGGGGTCACTCCATATGGGGACGCTATAACGGAAATACCTGATAGTGGCCACTAACTACATCCCCAAGTGGGTGGAAGCAGTTTCCCTAATGAATATCTAAGGTAAGGATGTCTTTAAGTTCTTATTTGAAAATATCATATACCGATTTGGCATCCTGACAGCTTTAGTTTCGGATAATGGGAATCAATTGCTAGGGACGAACATAAACCTTCTATTTAACACCTTTGATATAGGAAAAACAAATCCACTCACATTTATCCTCCTAGCAATAGACATACATAGATCACAAACAAGACAATATATAGTTGATAATTTAAAAAAAAAATTGGATGACACTACGTGAGTTGGTATGTTGCACAACATGATATGGGCTTACCGAACAATTTGAAGAGAAGGCACGGCCATATCACCATTCATGTTAACATATGGAACATAGGTCATCATCCAACGTAAGTAATGGTACCTACTACTAAGACGGGGCTTGGGAGAAAAACCTCAAGACATATTTGTTCTTAGCCAAGTTGGATGATTTGGAGGAAACACGTGAGGTGGCGATGCAAAAGATGGATAACTACAAAAGGAGATTACGAAGAGAATATAACAAAAGAGTAAGAGTAAGAGAATGAGAATGATTCCTCTCGGGAAGACGGTCCCGAGAGAAATCCTAGAATACGAATGGAAAATGAAGGTCGAAAATTAGCATCAAGATCGGAAGGACCATTCACCATTCTTTCAAAAGTGGGAGAAAGAGCTTACAAACTATTGAGGTCGAATAGGGTAGAACTACAACACCCATGGAACATCAATCAACTGAAATTATATCACCCATGACAGAAGGAAGGTATGGACATGAACAACTTCTAAAATTAGGCTCACAACCTTAGGGGGTGATCCAATGGATACAAGCCGTTTGGATTATATCATGTCCAATAATCAAGATCGAACACGATATGACTAATAGACCAAAAGCCTATGGCAACAATCGTACGACACCTACAAAGTAGAAGGGCAAGTATGGTTTGTTCCCACAAAGATTTGTATTATTATTTCTAGTTAATAGACAACTTATGTGCTAAAACAAAGAGAATATTTTTTAATGATTTTTACGAATTTAATTAAATAAAATAACTATACAAATTAATTAACCAGGAAGAAAGAACATTATGGTTATAAATTCGACTACTCGCTCCTCTATATAAGAGGGGACTCTATCTCATGGGAATATTTTATGTCCTCGTGTATACAAAACTCTAAATTTAATAACTTAAACTTGCTCCAAAATACTCAAAACAATATTGAACCCAATCTCATGTTTTGGAAGATAAAATGTTTAAAAATATTTATACAAAAATATAACTTCCTTCGCTTATAAAATATCAATAGCATAAACTATTCAGAACAATTATTATGAAGCTTTTAAAGAAGAGAAATTAGTCACTAATTAGCATAAAAGAATGTAATTCTAAGAAATAAGATTTTAAGAAATATAATCAAGAAATAGCTTCCTACACAACCCTAATAAAATAATTAGCTACTCATGGCACAAAGAATAAAAGAAAAATGATATAACATTGAGTTTATTAAATTAGAGGCGCTTATAATTTTCTTTTTATTTCTTGTCGATTTAACGATAGATTTCTGGAGCTATAAAAAGAATAAAATACTTGATATGTATTAAAACCGTAAAACGGTTGCTGAGACTATAGCGAAAACTGTTGCTAAAGCTATTGCATAAAAAGGTTATTGCAACGGTTTTTTGTGACAGATTCAAACTGTTTTCCTTCTTCGAGCCTGAGTTGCAGGTTTGATCTGAGTTTTTTCTCTCTTAAATTATGGTCAAAGCCATCCTCCCAAACTTGTTCCTCGACTTCTTTTTACATACTACAACTCCAAATCTCCTCTTTCAATCAATAAAATCTTTGCATTCAAGGAAAATATTCTCGACAGATCGAGAAATTTTTCTTTCTTTCTAGCTGTTTCTTTTTTATTTTGTCTCCTTCAAAACTCGACAACAATATATTTTCGATAAACGTAATCTTAAAGGAGATAATATCTCCATTATTACAAATATTTGTTTTCCATCAAATAACCCGAGAATAAAAAGTTCTTCCCTGTTTTATTGAGTAACAAGAATAAGACGAGACTCTTTCGATATTTTAGAGTTCCCAAATCGTGTAGACATCCTTACAGATAAGGCAAGAGTATATCTTGTCTTAAAACCCCTCAAAATCTCCATAACTGCCGAGTAAAATCTTGCTCAGTCGAGAGTATAAATTTTCCGCCCAAACTCAATTTGAATTTGAAAGAGAGTGTGTGCCTTTATCCAAGCTTGGGGTGCCTTTATCAGTTCATTGGGTGTCTTTAACACTTTTCTGGGTTTTTTTAGCACCTTTCAAGCCAAATTTTCCACACTTGTTTATTCTTCAAAAATACCTAAAACATATAAAACAATAATATTAGTACAAAAAATTGAAAACTATTAATACAAATAAGAGATCAAATAAGACACATAAATATGTTATCAATGACCTAAGGATGCCTCCCAAAACCAGTGGAAATTTATGGTCACAACCATTAGTGATCCAGGGGATGTGAGCCAAACGGGTCATTAGCACTCGTGGCTAGTAATCAAGGCCAACTGTTTTGTTACAAATGCATGGACATAGCGTGTAAATAGATAAATTTCTATGATAAAGTAATCGGAGTTTCGTATCCTTAAACACTGAGGACAATAAAAGGGTGATGCAGCACCCGAAAAAATAAAGAAACCAGAAATAAATTATAGTATTTTGAATTGGAAAAATAATAACTTAATTGCAAAAAGAACAGTGGCAAATAAAACTAAAAAGCAGGCTCAGTTGACTTTTCAGTAGCTTGCCCAAATGGCCTCACATTAGAAGCAACTTTGGCATGCTTCTCCTTTTAGAGCCTCTTAACCTCGTTCTTCAACAATCCCTCTACTTGGGACTCAAAACCCTTCTGCAGAGACAACTTGTCAAATTCAAACTTCTGAGAATCAGATTGTCGGGCTCGCTGAGCCTCATCCTTCTCTTTATGAGCTTGCTCTAAGTTCCCAGCCATATGAGATTCCTTCTTTTAGAGCGTCCACAGTGGGACGAGTATACCAAACGACCGGAGAGTAAAAAATTTACTTTTTGGTCCGCCTGAAACCCAACGGTGCACGAGGAAAAATTGATTGGGCAGTTGTCTACGCTAACGCATGTAGTTAGGCGCACGTCTGGGTATACGTTTGTTGAGACGGGAGTACGTCTAAAAAACGCTTGCATGGGGCGGACATTTGGTGAACGCTTGATGAGAGGCGTTAACGAAAATCACGCCTTATGATAGACGCACCCTTAGATGCACGCCCCAAAGACAGGCGCTTTCTTAGACGAACGCCTGATGGGGAGGTATTATAGCCATACGCCCGGTCCGTTGTCTACACGTGCCAGTGCGTCGTGTGCGGAAAAAGACGGGCGTGTTCTTAGCCAACCGCTTAAAGCATCTGGCGGATCCGTAGACGAACGCTCACTCACCAGGCGGACGGATGCATCAACGCCTGATGGGGAGGACTTCTTCACAAACACAGACGCACTCTTCACCTCTTCAGTTCATTTTCTTCTGAACCCTTCTTCACAAAATAGACGCACAACCATTCCACCGCCTACCTTTGAGCACTTGTTAAACCCATTTCTCAAGCTCAACCTTTTTTCAAACACCAAAAAACTTGGCATATTTGATACAAATAGTATTATTTCAAATCAAGCAAGGTAATAAACTTAAACTTTGATATAAATTGTAATTGATTTCATAGGTTTAGATTATGATTTATTATAATATTTTGTAAATTAAATTTGTATATATATGTTGTATGATTAAACATATGATTATGAAATAGACATATTAGGTTTTAGAAATTGTAATTTTAGAATTGAGTATATTTTTAGGGTTTATGGATGTTGTAAATTGGGTATCAAAAATTGATGAGAATTTGTTGAATTGAAGTTAGAATTGATTAAGTTGTTGGTTAATTTGAGTTGGGTTGTGGTTAATTTTATAATTAATTGACTTGATTGTCTTTCAAATTTGGGAATTAGGAATGTTTATGTTTTATAAAGAATGTTTATGGAATTATAAAATTGGGGAATTATGATGATTTTTTGTACAATTGATGATTTGATTAGTAGTAGACTATTTTGTGAATCATGAATTTTGTAATTTGGTTGATTTTTGTATGTTGGTACATTTGATTATCTAATTAGATAATTACTTTTGTAATGATGAAATTATTAATTTTGTGGATTTATTGATTAATGTAGAGTTTTATATTTGTGTATTGTGAGGATTACTCTTGATTTTGAAACTTGTATGTACTGTTTGCACAGATGTTGAGCAGTGTGACGTCGAGATTCGTTGGTTGAAAAAAGAGGAACAAGAAGGCTAAAATTGTTGAGGATCCAGAAGTAGACCTTAGTACTGAAGAAATGGTCGATGTTCCTGGGTTGGCGAACTATACTGTTGTGGAAGATACTCAGGGTCACGCCTCGACCAATATTACATATTCAACCGATACAAAATTCAAGTATTTACACCGTGGTTCCCTCAAAAATTTTCATTCAGACCTATACAGGTATTACTAAACAAAACCCTAGAGTAAAATATATTATTGAAAAGGCAGGATGGGATCGTTTACTTACCATGGATGTAGTAGATTCATCACTTGCATTGATTGACTACATTGTTGAGCGTTTTTAGGATACCACGAACACTTTTCACTTCTCCTTTGGTGAGATTGGGTTCACACCCCTTGATTGGGTAATGTTGACAGGATTAAGTATTGGTATTGGTAGTGTTATTCCGTATGATTCGGGGAAGTACCAATTTGAATATGTCCGGGCGCATATTTTTCCTCAAATTAAAGATAGTGAGGTTTGTAAAAGAGAACATATTCCCAACCAGTGGGTTTCAGATTCAATTACGGTTGCATTTTTGAGCACATATTTTGAGCCAGGAACGTTGGTTGCGGCTAACGATGATAGCATACTTGCTGATAGAGTGGCCAGAGCCTTTTGTATGTATGTTTTGGGTCAATTTTTCTTTTCAAATGCAAAAAACTATATTGATGCTGGATGGTTAGCTGCCTTTGAGGATGTAAATGCAGTTGCCAATTATGACTGGGGTAGTGCTGCATTTGTGAAATTGTATTCCGGTCTCGCTGCATCTGGAAGGGGACAAAAGTCATTATCCGGACCCTTCCAAATATTGGAGGTAAATTTCTTAGTCTTATTTATAATTCTTTTAAATATTTATTTCTTGCTAACTTATTTATTTCGTTGGTTGTCTTCACATTCTAGCTTTGGGGGTACGAATATTTGGGCATATGTCGACCAAAAACCCAATGAGTGAAAGTGAATCAGCATGGCCTAGAAGTTCTCGGTGGAAGGGTATACGAAGGAAGAGTATTGATATTGTTCGTTCAAGGACTTTTCTTAATCAGTTGTCTGTAGACGATGTGACCTGGCAACCGTGGGAATCCGCAATCTTAGTCCTAGAAACTGATATTGGACGAAAAGCAATAGAGCTCTCAGAGAAAAGGGTTATATTATCTTGGCTAGGCACTGTGAGTTTATAATTTTTTACCATTGAATTATTTTTTATTTTCTTTGAATTGATTGGTTTATTTGTCAATATTTATTTTCTTTTCACAGAATAACATGTATCTCGGAGAACGGTGTTGGAGGCAATACCATGAAACATGGGGCGTTCCAAGAAACCCGCCTACTCGTATTAGCAACCTGAACAACGACGAAGCTGACGAGATGAGGGAAAACGAATTGGTACCTGCAAGACAATTAGTGCGTGTTGTTATGTATGATTTGTATATGGAGTATTGGCGACATCAAACTAACTTGCAAAAACATGCTACCAAAGTCGATTGGGAGGTTGAAACATACGGTTATGCTGGTGACCGTATTAAACACAACATCCAAGAACCTGATGAACATGTACCCATTTCCGCCTCAACAACAATTGTCGTACGTAAGTATACAAAAAATCACGTTTTTTTTTTGTTTTGAGTATATAATAATGTTTGAGAATTTGATTTAATTTTTTTCATAACAGGTCGAAGCTTATGGTTTAGTTCAAGAATATGTTGATTTTACGCAAGAGTTTCGTAACTTTACGTTAAATGAAACGAAGGAGAGGATGGAGTTTATCATGGCAAAAGATGAAGAAATACGGGGTCTACAAAATCACAACAACAATTTGGAGCACAACTTGCCCATTTTCGTCAACAACAACCACCCATTGGGTTTGGCACTTTTTCTCAAACTTTGCCACCACAAATGTGGAATACCATGGGTCAGGGATCATTATCAACAATAATCAAGTAACTACACATCCAGATCATCTTTGCCTCCATTTATGCCCCCGCGCTCGGCGTCCGGGAATCAAGATACGGATGGGTAGTCTTTCATTTGTATTAAATTGTCAGTTGAACAAATATTTTTTTCAGTGTTATCTTTTGTCAGTTTTGAATTGTCATTTCATAAGACTTTTCTTACATTTGCATTGTCTTTTACCTGCTTTGTGTTGTCATCTCCAGAGATATTTATAATCTTTGCTTTGTCCTTTATATATGTTTTGTATTATCATTTCAAAAAGAAATTTATTTTTTTCCTTTGTCGTTTTTTCTCCATGGTCTTGTATTCTCAACCGACACTTCTTATCTTTGATGCGTCTATTCACCCCACTTGCCTCAACTCAGTTAATTTTTAAAATACCAAGCGTGTTTGGTCATATCAAAACTCAAAGACTTATCTTAATATGCCTGTAAATTGAACACTCGATTCTCCAAGTATATAAACCAAAACTACAAACATCAACAACCAATGATATACTATGAGAATAACAATCAATATTATGCTTCTTGTTCTTCTATTCCTCCTTCTCCTCATTATTCCTCTTCTTCTTCTTCATCTTCATCTGGTGATGATGATAACAATAGTTTGTACTCATCAGGCGAAGATTTACTTGCATTGAGCCAAAATAACCAAGCAGTCACTGCGGGATTCATCGTTTCAAGTATGAACTGGCCACATACTCGTATCTAAATACCAAGAGAACGTGATGCCGGTGCAAAACTTCTATGGAAATATTACTTCTGCAGAAACCCGACGTTTCCACCTAATGTATTTCGTAGAATATTTAGAATGCGGCTAGAATTGTTTAACCGTATATTGGGAGATGTTGTAGCTATAAATAATTATTTTGTTCAAAAAAAAATGTTTGTGGCGTTCTTGGATTAACCCCTCATCAAAAAGTTACTGTAGCAATACAAATGTTAGCTTATGGATGTGCGACCGATGCAATAGATGAGTATTTACGGATCGGAGAAACCACTGTTTTGGAAGCAACTCGTAGGTTTTGTAAGATGATTGTGCATTTGTATGAGAAATAATATTTGCGCACACCAACTGAGCGTGATGTTGAACTGCTTCTTAATGAGAACAAGGAAAGGGGATTTCCAGGGATGCTGGGTAGTGTAGATTGCATGCATTGGAAATGGTATAAATGCCCATCGGCGAAATCAGGTGCTTACACTACGTACAAAGGTAGTGAAAGTATTGCGCTGGAGGCAGTGGTGTCATATGATCTCTGGTTTTGGCATGTATTTTTTGGTATGCCTGGTTCTAAGAATGAGATTAATGTGATGAATCGTTCTTATATTTTTAAACAACTTATGAATGGGAAAGCACTCCTGTGAACTTTGTTGTAAACGGACATCAATATGATATGAGGTATTATCTTAGTGATGGAATATACCCAGAGATTGCTAATATTGTGATGTCTATTAAACATCCAGATTCCCAGAAGAAACAAAATATTTCAGCAATGCAAGAGGGTTGCCGAAAAGATGTAGAGCGGGGCTTCGGGGTACTACAAAATCAATTCGCCATCGTCAAGCAACCAGCAAGAATGTGGAATCCAAACGTAATAGCATATATCATGAAAACTATTATCATACATAATATGATAGTGGAGGATGAGAGTTTACCCGGTGATTGGCCACATGACTATGATCAACGCAGCCACCATGCATCGGTAAATATTTCTAGACAAAACATTGCTGATCTTTCGAGAATGAGAGTGGACCAACGCCGACGTGCAGTACACAACAAACATACTCATATTCGTTTGCGAAATGACTTGATCGAACACTTATGGTCAGATTTTGGTGCGGAATAACAAATTCTAAATCCTGCGGATAGATTTTGTGGGTAAATCTCTTGTAAACCCGCCCGACACACCATTCGGCCGCTAGGGGCACCTAGGGTTTTAAGGCTTGCTGCACATGCTAAGTGCAGCCGCGATGCCTGCGAAAGTGAGTTTAGGTCTACTTATTAGCTCATGTATTATCAATATATTTCAATAAATGGCTAAAGTGCCCACATCTGATTAGTCCTAAAATATGATTAGATTAGTTAATTGCTTTTGTAAAACAGTTGAACGTAAAATCATTTCATTGAATCGAAAAGGCATACATTGCGTAACATTAAAGGAAATGAAATACAATAAATCATTATATTACACTTAAACACTTAAGCATATAGGTTGAAATGGTACAAGGTACTTTCTTCCAAAATGCGATAGCAATCCTCATGCATAAACGTCTTCCCATGGATAGTTTCATATTTGTCGAGAGCCATCACCCACTGAAAAAAACAAATCAATTATAAGTTTGTATATTTGAAAACTCTTTTTAATGAACGACTTATTAATTTAAACACTTACTCTTGTCACACTAGATTCGGTGGGATGAGCTTCTTTTACAACTTTCATTTCCTGTTTCAAAGATTCCAATCGTTGAAACAACTTCTCAAACATTTTCTTAATGACTTTGAACGTCCTACAATTTTGATTTCCATCTAATCCCATAAAAATCTTAAACAAATGCTTCCACCAAGAATCAGATGTATGATCCATGATGTTTTCAGCAACGACTTCGTTACTTTGGGTAATGTACGCTCTTTTGTACTCGTGCGTTGTGATCGTAACCCACGATCTAACAATGGCAACATCTTCATCATTAGTGTATGGAGTTACCATATTTAGTGCTTCAAAGGGTCGTGTGAGAATGAGTTGGAAAATGAAAATGAGAATGAGAATGAGATTGAAAGGGATAAGGGAGATTAAGAATGAAAGGGATAAGTGAGAATGAGAATCACCTTGAAAGGGATAGTTTCCTTTTATAGTGTTTAATTACCAACGACTAGTTTTTCAAAAAAAAAAGTCATTAGGTTAGTCAACAATATTTTACAAATTTAAAATTCGCAATAACTATTTCGAGGGTTGGCATGATCAAAATTCAAAAGCAATACGACATCTATGTAAAATTGGACAGAGGAGTAGGTATTTTTTGGTAAAGATTCATCATTAAAAATTTAGTGTGGTCATAGCCTCTACAAAGGATCGTCAACATGCTAAAAAAGACAATGATGACGCCAATATATCTCATTTTCGCAGGAGTCGCGGTTGCACTTAGCACGTGCAACAAGCCTTTAAACCATTAGGTGGCCCCAACGGACGAGTTGTGTCTCGTGAGGGTTTACAAAGAGATATACTCACAAAACCTATAATCAAACCTTCAACGGGTCGTATGACGCCCTGGATGACGATCTAAACATCTTCGGAGAACAATCAACACAAAAGGGTTGTATTTTTCCATCACCCTTAAGATCTCGAAATGGGGTTGGTACCTGAAATCTGAACCTTTCCATCTTCTCCATTCCTCCAGAGATCTGGCAACAACTTCATCATCAGTTTCATTCCTAATTCTTCTTTCATTCACCTTAGCGGTTAAAGTTGAAAATTGGAGTACTTCCCTACCTATTTCCTGAAATCGACAAAAAAAGACCTGCTCTGTTCCGGTTATTGGGGTTACCGGTTTCATTACAAAAGTTAGCATGGATATGTTCTAACCATTCCATGCTCAGTGAACCATTCATCCGACGTTCATGACCCCTTGCTGGATAATATAATACTATGTTTCGACATAGGGAAAAATCTTCCTCTATGGTAAAATTCTCTGCATTAATACTAAAATTTTCATAAGCCATAGTTATGAAAAAGAGAGATAAAAATAATCTTTGTATTAGGTTATTTGAAATGTGAACGATATGGATTTGAAATGGGAATGAAAGGTATAAATTCATTTATAGGTATATCAGAATACAAACCAAAATATAGTCGTTGATATACCGTAACAAATCTCAACGACTACCCGGATAACGAAACCCAAGCAGACGTAGCCATAGACGCACGCCTAGAAGGAGGCTAGAAACCAGCGGAACATCAGACGCACGCTTGAAGTGGGCGAAGCCTTAGCATTACGCCCACACTTAGGAGGATGTCTAGCTTCACGCTTGATTGGGACGTTGATTTGGTTAACGCATGTCACTGGGCGTGCTCCTACTGTAACGCTCCGCTGGACGCAACGTTGGGTGAACGCTTCATCAGGCATAATTTTGGTTAACGCCCGATTAATGAAATGTAACTCTAGCTGCACGGCTGCCACCAGATGGAGACCTAGATGCACGCCTAGAACGAGACGGATAACTAGCTGCACGCTCGACTATAACTTCGTTTGGTCCAGTACTCAGACCATTTTTGGTCGTGAACAGTGCAGAAACTGGACCAAAAGTATTTATAATCGCCCCACCAATCTTCAGTTTGGATGGACCAAAGACCAAATATGGATTTGGTCCGTCATTTGGTCCAACGACTGTGGACGCTCTTAAAGGGCCCAAGATCTTGTGTTTTCCCCTGTTCAGCTACGATAACAAATTAAAAAATATGGACAACAAGTTCAAATCTTAGCAAATGAACAACTAGGGGAGAAAAATCATAAATGACCTTCAATCCTAAAATTCTCTTAAGCTTGAATTTTGGAAATATCAAGTTCACTAAAATTTTCTGCTAAGTTCATTCCAGAATTAAAGGGGCAGGTCTCCAGATGTTTTTACATGCTAGATTTATAGCACTCATTGGCAAGCTACAGATTCTCCAATGCATATTGGGTTTGAGTTAAATTAAGAGTCATATAATCATGAAGATCTCGTTCCCTATCCATGTTTCTGAAGACCTTTGAGGCATTACCATTCAAACGATTCAACCTTTTTTTATCAAAACATTTTCAACCTTTTTGTAAAATAAAAATTAAAAAAGATGATAACATTGCATCAATATAATCATACCAAAAGTTCGCATCAATATAACCATATCAACAGATCATATTACCTCTTTAATTATTGATCAATCTCTTTATCAAATAATAATCAAAGAATAAACACAAATATGTTGACTCGATCATCTCTTTAATATGATGGAGAAGACTCATTTCAGGAAAATAATTAACAATAAGATTATTTTTTAAATTTTATTTTTTTGTCATAAAGTTGAAATTATATAAACCAATTAGGAGTTACGTTCTGAAAACCAAGTTCTAACTGAGATTGGGTTTTCAGCCGGTCGATATTTAAGATATCAAGAACAAAGCCAGAGGATAACATGGAGCATTTACATTGGTGTTATTGGCCAATGAAGGTGCCACCTGGTTTGCACCCTTACAACAAGAAAGGAAATAGTTTATTTTGTTTTAAACTATTAAGAACTTCGATCATATCCTTTATGGCAGAAAAAGTTGGTAAGGCTTTCTAGTCGATTGAGGTTTGTTCTCCTTGCAAGGCTTTGATGGCTCTGCCACAAATACCTTCAATTTGCATTCCAGTGAAGTGTAGGCTCCTTGTCCATTCCAGAGCTACTAGCATGGCGTGTACCTCCATCTCGTCCAACTTTTGGTCCATTTTGTACAGGATTCTCACCTTCTTGCACCACCAAACAATACATCTTAGAATCAGAGCAATTATACCATAATTAGTACTTGCATCATAAGTAACTGCAAAGTTGATTTTCATCATTCCAACTGGTGGTTGGGTTCATATTTGAGGATATTTTCAGATGTTCTGGCTTGTTCTCCTTGAAGTTTGAGATTTCTCATTCCTGTTACTATTCATCCTCCAATCCTTGTCTGCAAGTAGGTATAACTTTCCTAAATAGCTTATCACATTTGGCTTTCAAAATGTGCCAAATTGTAGCTGCACACCAAGCTTTCCAACTTCCCATGATATCCTTTCATCCTTTAGTTTTATTAAGCCAGTCTAGTATCTATTGTTTCACAGGTAAAATATAGACCCCAGGCGACGAAGTGCTATGTTTTGACACAAACCATACTCTTTTAGCAAAAGGGAAGAAGTCAACAATATGATCAAGTGTTTTCGTTTGGCAGAGTGCAAAGGAAACACTGATTTATTATCCAGTAAACCTATAAAATCTTTCAGTTGTTGGGATCAATGTCTTGAAGATATATGTAAACAAATATTTGAATCCTAGGAAATGTTTGCACAGTCCATATTCTGTCCCATTGAGAGTGAATAGTTTGATTTGGATTCTCTTGGATGGATCTATAAAAAGATTGAGTAGTGAAGATACAATTGTTTGTTGGGTACTAAGAGTGTTGACTCCACTCCTATTTATTTGAATCATGGTAATAGCCAACACCGTGTTAGTGTCGAAAATTGAAGAGATTATATCCATGTTCCATCTACCTTGCAAGTCCTTAACCATGCTTCCCCTAAAGGTTGAAGTAGCCAGAAGGTTAAGAGTTATAATAATGCTGGGAACCTACCTATCCTCCATATGTGTATATTTTCTCCAAATCCTACTTCTCATATATGTACGAGGTGTCGAACTCGCCAAAAATATATTCCTTACTTTCTTACACTAACTAGAGGTACAAGGATAAACAGGTTTGTTCCTAAGGGAGAGTTGAGTAAAAATTGTTTATTAAATTTCTGAAAAGATAATAATGTAAAACTATAAAGACAAATAAAAGAATACAAATATGAGGATGAGAATGATTAAGGAATCCATGTCAATTAACAAAATGGAGCACATTCGATTTACCGGTATATTTCTCTCAATATTTCACTTATCACCTGGGTTGCACGGACACTGACACATGACATGGTTACGACACGACACAGATACGAGGACACGTTAATTCTCAAAAATACGGGTTACGGGAACACGTTATATATGTATTATAAACACCGCTAAAATAAGATTTTATTACACTCTACTCAACAAAATGATTCTTATTTTTAAATACTTGATTACTAAGTAAATAAAAATAATAATATGAACTATTGATCAATTCTTTTAAGAAAAATGTTTGGACATGGCCAAAAAGAGAATAAATTAGCATCACATTTAGTTTATTTTGATTTTCCAACTTAATGTTAACTATTTATGATGTGTCCGATAGTGTCAAATCAGTGTCCATAAAATATCCAATGTTGCATTTTACGGGACATATGATGTGGCGTGTCCATCCCGTGACGGGAAGTGTCAGGACGTGTCGTGTCCAATCGTGCGTCCGACACGGTTACGATATCTTTTTAGGCGTGTCCGTGCAACCTAGATTATCACCACCCTAGAATAGTTATAGGCTCAACTATCCTATCAATTCCACAATCACCTACTATAATAAGCCTTCTAGAGGATACTCCATGATGCAACCACCTATAATAGGATCTCCAAGTTAATCGACTCAGAAGCATTAAATTCCATGTAGTGGGATAAGACTTAGCCACGCACTCATAAGATGAGATTGTTATCTAAGGTAATTTTCTACTTCTCAATTGTTTAACAACATCCTGCCGTCAAAAGCCAAATATTACTACTTCTTGTTTTAAACTTTAGATAATTACCGGTCAAAAAAATCCGTTAAATAGTGATAAAACCATCAACTAGATAATTGATTCGCACTCAAGCAACTTGAAAACAATTTATATGACATTCACACGGTAGAAGATTAGCAATAATTATAGTAGAGATTGCAATAAAATTTATGCAAACTAATTAATAACTCAAATCCATGACCCTAATTAATAATAAATGCAAACCCTAGAAGTCGTGAAATCTTCCCCGCGTGAACCTACAAAAAGGAGTAGAAGAGGTGAGAAGAGATATTAGATGAAAACTAGATATCTCCCCTCTTGTTGAATTTGTTCTTATATAGCTTTTCTTGTTCCACCAATCCCACTTGGAATATAACTCATTTTCCTTGTACAACTCAAATATCACAATTTCCAAATTGAGTTCAAATTTTATTTAGAAAACCCTAATTCCTGGCGAAAACTTGACCTGAAGCTCGACTCTTAGCTCATATATCCCGCGGCCCAATTTCACATCCAACCTTTATGATTCACTGAAATTTTATGATTCACACTTTAATCTCTGGAATCCGACATCCCGAAGAAGTCGCATTGGCTCGCCATTCTTACAACGTTTTTTTCTGTACAATTTCTGCAGTTTTGATTCAGACATTTTGTCGAGCATTTTGCGGGCGTTTCTGTTGGTGATATAGGCATGACTTGTTGGAGATTTTAACCACCCAAATTTCTATTTCCCTGCAATTTCTAGAATAAACCCATTCATTCACACGTTCAAAATTCAAGTTCTGATTCAACATCAACATCTCTTACTTTCTATTTTCTTTTATACTTTCGAACTCAAGAGCGCCAATCAATGGCAGTCGTCCATATTCCCTTCCTTAATATTCCCATAGACTGAAAACCCATCTTCTTTATTCTGTCTCCGGCAACTACAACCTATCTAACTCTTCTCCTAGTTCACAAACCCTTAATTTATTTCTGGCTATCACTCTCTTCTTCTTTTCTTGTTGGAAATCTAAACCTCATATGAATTGGCACTATTTATTTTCTAGTTCGAAAACTCTCTATAACCTAACCATTCGAGACCTTGTTCTTCTCAAATTCTTTATTCCCTTGTGTTTTTAGCATTAAAGACAGACTCACGGCTTTACAATTCAATCTTTTTCCGTGAACAACTCCATCTCTCAAAACCTATCTTTATTTCTGCTATTCTTCCATGTTTGGCCATCGAACCAACTTTATTTTTTTGGCAACTCTCATCTGAGACTTGCTTCCTTCATGTTTTTTCGTGTTCTTAGTTCTAACTCCTCTTAACAACAAAAATTGTTAAGACATTCGATTCATGGAATCAACTTCATGTCATTCTTCATTCAACCTTCTTCACTCGATTCCGTGGTCCACTGCACGCGGGAACTTTGCTGCAGCAACACAGTTTGAAAAAAAGATGAGAACTGATACTCGACCTAGTTGGTGCATGTCGTTTGTGCACAAATCATTTAAGATATTTCCCACTAATACTAATAAGTAATATAACGGTAGTAAGGATCTTTCCCACGAGGAGATGTGAATTGTTATTTGTCTTTAACTTCTTATGTAACCAAGAGGGAGGATTGTAATGAATAAAACTAAGTAAACTAACGAAAAAAAATAAAAACAAAGTAAATAAAAATTGAGATCAAAGTGAGAAAAGTACTAATTAGAGGTTTCATCTTCCGTCACCAAACAAGCTCTTCAATCGATTAGAGATAACGTTCAATCCTTCTCATATCAATAATCATAGAGCATTCTATCACAGGCTTACTCCGGAAAAACTCCTTGTATCATCAAAGGCGCAAGAGCCACTCTTTGAATCCTTCTCAATGAATAACTTGGCGCAAGAGCCGCTCAAGTTTAACCCAATGAAAGCAATGGTCTTCGTGAGTTGAGGTTATTCTAAGAAATCCGACGCAAGAGCCACATAGATTTAACCTAGGTTAAGCTTCTACACATAATCGCATGGTAACATCCCGTCGTTAACAACTATGTTGTGCTACTTGTGTTTAGGGTTCTTCAATAATTCCGGATCTCAAACCCAAGTCTAGATTTAGATATAAACACAAGACCATTCAATCTGCAACTTGAACGATCAAGTCTTCAATCATACATGACGATATAAACAGTAGAACATAAGCGATAAAAGAGATTATTAACATTAAAACTAACCAGCCAGATTGATTTACATGTCTAGGACTTCCAACTACATCCCCAACCAATAAAACAAAGTTACCTACTCATGGATTTACAAAAACCTGTGAAAAATATACAAAGAAGAAAAATGGTTCCCCTCTAAGGGGAAAACCCTTGGTTTTTGATGTAGAAGATAAAAGATTACTTAAGAGATATGAAATATAGAATATAAAGATGTTAAAGATGTATTGTTTGAGACTTAGATGTCTTCTTTTATAGCCTTCAATGCTTGGCCCTCAAGTATCCTTTTATTCTAGGGTTTAAAATCCTTCTGTGACCATGTTTCCTTGATTTAGAAGTCAAAAACGTGTCTTAGAAGTGGCTTACGTCGAGTCATAATCGGTAGACTCGACACCCTTCTTATCTACCGATTGTAAGAGCTAAAAATATGACTTTTCCTGTGTCCAAAACTTGCCATAATCGTTAGATAACTTTCCATAATCGGTAGATAACTTTCCATGATCGGTAGACTCAATTTCCATGTTATCTACCGATTATTTTGCTGAGTGTTTCACTATTTTCTTTCGGTTGTTTTGCTCATAACTTCCTCATACAAACTCCGAATGACCTTATTCTTTTTGCATTGGCTTCATCTTATCGTTATCTTTAAAATGGTATTAATAACTCCGGGATTTGAATGACTTTAATTTGGTCTTTGGCCCTTCTCCATTGGCAGAACTTAACTTCCTTATTCATTTCGTGTCATAATGAACTCCTTTCTTCTTCTTTGGTTGAATACACTTCAAAACTCCTAAGAAACTCATAAAAAACAAAATCAAAGCATAATGATATGAAAATTAACAAGAAATCAATGAATTAGAGTATCCAAATAATACACATATCACTAGTCTTTGGCTATAAAGGGATTTAGGCACCCAACAATTGGGTACTGGGCAGCCCTGCTGTTATGGAGAACTGGCTTCCCTAAAACTCCCACCTTTAGTAATTGGACTCCCTATAACAAATCTTTGTGGAAAAAAAGGACCTCTAGTAATTATCTGAATTGCTTTGTAAACTCGTTTGCCCTAGTAATTTTCAGTTTTGATGTATTAGAGACTTGTGCACTTCTTGGATTTGCACCCATCAACACCCAATGACTCCAGACATTGTCATAGGCTCCCATTTCTCTTCTTTTGCTCTTATGACTCCAAAGTACCTACAAAACTCAAAACAAACGTAAAATACGCAAAATACAAGAGAAATAACTAAGAAAAACATAAGAAAATGATACTCAAATTTAGGTATTCTAAGCACCTATCAATATACAATATGCGTTTATTTGTTCCAGGCCTTTCTGCAGAAAACTCCAAATCCAAGCCTTTTTTTTATATTCCAGGGTCAAGAGGGTGCATGTACTTTACTTAATACTTGGCTTTATGATCGGAAACCCAAAGTGCATCAGAGTTAGTTAGCAGATTCCAAACAGATGTTCCTAGATGATCCATGTTAATGGCAATGATGTCTTTGAACCTTAATCCTCATTGGTTAAAAGGTTTACCTAGACCTTTCCAAACTTTTAGATACAAACTTTTAGTGCCTTTTTTACCCTCACCTAAAATATCTTTGGGTGGAGGTAAAATGGGTTGTTATAGTTTTAGGAATCTCATAACAACCCATTTGGTAAATGAGGAGAGATTCCAAGGTGGATTTTCATGTTGTTTTATAGTGGTAAAAGATTTGATACTCAGACTTGTAAAGATTCGATTTTTTAAACCTAATTTTTAATACTAAAAATAAAGAAGATTAAAGTAAAATTGATTTCAAATTATGGAAAGAACTGAGACTAAGGATTCCACCATTAACCAATTTTTCAAGTGATTTAACATTAATAATTATCTTGCAATTCATATATTCAATTTATTCAAAATATTGCCAAAGTTAGATTTCCAAAATATTAGTTGTAAATCAAAAGTATGAGACATCAAAAGCTTTAGACTCACCATGACCCATCAAAAGAAAACACAACTAATTGATAAAATCATTTTTTCCAAATTTAATTCAAAGCAAATAATTATAAAAGAATTGCAAAAAATTAATAAAATAAGAATTAACACTTTATTATTGGAAATATGGCTTCCTCCGTCGCCCCAGTGATGGTGATTAGCTCATCATGTTTGAAACACTCTCAAAATAATTGTTCATAGCTCAAAAAGTGTTTACAATGAAGAAACAAAAATAACACAGAAAATTTTGATACGAATATAAATGTTGCAGACTGTGTTCTCTGTGTGGCTGAAGAGAATAGAAAACAATGGCAATAAAGTTCGGTTCCTGGACGTTGAAAAAATATGAAATAATACGCAACAGAAACAACGACTGTTTTTTCTAGCCTTATGTTCTTCATCTTCTTCTTCACCAGCAGAAAACAAATATTTCTTCTAAAAATTTTTCTCCACTCTGGATCCATTTTTATTCAATCCCCTCTCTATTTATAGGTTTTAGAAAACGTAATAAACTATACTTAATCAATAAGGATTCCCAAAACAGATCTCAACTCGTGTTTATCTCTGTTTTTTTTCTTCCCAAAAGTTACGGGATTTTGCTTCTCTTTTTTTTTCACGCGTCTTCTAAGTTGTCGAAGCTTCCCAAACTCTCTCAATTGAGTCCACAGAAGATATTTTGTCCAACATTTCACGTAACTCAACAAACTCCGAAACTTTCTCACCACCCTGTTTAACCAAGATCAAGATGGAAACTTCTTTATTTTACGTGAACAAACCAACTACCATCCCTTTTTTATGCTAACAGGATAGTACCAATCCAAATCCAACTGTAACTCCAAGAAAATCTCGCTCAAATTTGATTCAGAAAATCTCTTCGTGCGTAAGGGAATTTTTCCCGCCATTTTTGAATTTTTGAATTTAAAGAAGGGGTGCTCGTAATCCATTTGGTGGGTTCCTTTAGTAATTTTTCTGGGTTCATTTATTAACTTTTTGAGGCGATTTTTTCACAAATATTTATTTCCCAAAAATACCTACAAAGACATAAAAACCCATAGTAAATACAAAATCAAGCACTAGTAGAATAGAGAATTGAGCATAATTTAGACATAAAAATATGTCTACCAGATTTCACAACCACAGTCCTTGCGGCTTATGAGAGAAATTTAGTTGTATATTCTTTTAATCTTAATTTGAACCTGGCTATCATAGTGCCAAACCACTTGATCTTAAATCGACCAATAAAAAGAGGCGTACCTAGGTAGTTATAAGAAATATAGATTTTGTGAACCTTGAGCACATCATAATCATATTGCTAAATTCGTTTAGCATATCTTTATTGGAAAAGATTCCAGATTTCTGAAAGTTGATCATTTTCCTTATGGCTGAGCTAATTGTCTTGGTGACTTCTAAAAGATTTCTAGCATCAAAATTATACATCTTGAGAAGATGAGACAATCATCAACAAAAGAGAGGTGGGTGATTGAAATGTTATTCTTTACTACCTTGATGCCACTACTATTTCTAATAACTTCAACTTCTTTGAGTAGTCTAGACAATCCTTCCATACAAATGAGGAATATATAATGAGATAAAGGGTTTCCTTGTATAAGGTGAGAAGAAATCCTAGGAATCCCATTGCATTTTAACGAAATAGAGCGGGTATTAATGCATTGGGTTATCAGATCACACCATAACCTTTATTAGGTAAGTCCATTTGACTCTATCTAAAGCTTACTCATGTCTAGTTTCATCCCAATAGTTCTTGTTTTGTTTTTTTTCCTCTTCTTTATTGTATCGGTGACATCTTGAGGTAGCACAATGATGTCGATAATCTTCCTGGTAGGCATGAATGTTGTTTCGGTAGGGTCTATTATCTTAAATAGAATTGGTCTAAGCATATTGTATAGGATTTTGGAGATGATATTGTAAGTAGAGTATACATTGGCTAATGGGTCTAAATTCAAATGATTAGGATTTTGGAGATGATATTGTAAGTAGAGTATACATAGGCTAATGGGTCTAAATTCAAATGATGTTCGAGGGTTGTCTACTTTGGGAATGAGAGCAAGGACAACTACATTCATTTCCTTTAAAAGGTGTTTAGTACCGAATAAATATTGAACCCTTGCTATCATCTTTAGCCACGACGTGGCTACAATCAAAAATCCTGGCAAAAGATAAATAGCCACGACTGCTCAAGCATAATAATAATCTAGTGGCTAATAGTTTTTGCCATGATGCTAGCCACGGTTTTTCCACTAAAACTGTTGGTACAAGTTCATTTGCCACTGATTTAAATATGGCTAATTGAGAGATTATATTCACACACATGTATCAATTAACCACGAAAATATACCACAACTGGCTATTGGTTCAACTATTTGATGGGATATTGCTCTAACAAAAGGCCATTCCAGTTTTAGGACTTTTGGTAATTACTTAATAGTTGCAAATGGAGCTGAAAAACAGATTTCTTTACACTACAATTTTTTTAAAACAACATCAATCATTCATTGAAACAAGTATTACAAGTTCATAAGTGTTTACATTAAAATATCACAAACAAAAGCTAAATGAAAAATAATTTCAAGTCTAATGTTGAGTTCCACCTAACAATTTAATTTAACATTAAAAACAAAATTAAAATGAGTAAACCAGGGGATGATGTAACATTCCTTCACTTATGATGTCAATCAACGAGTACCTTCCGACATAAAATTCACTCTCAATCCCATTTAGTAAAGCCTGGAGCATAAAATACATACAGTCATCAATGCAAACTCAACATGACATCAAGATACATAAATCGTATCTCTTAGACACTGCCAAGAAACCATGCGCAGATTGATATACATACGAAGTTCACCACGTAGACCATCAAATCTAAAATTTTATAATAATAATTAGTTAGATAAATAACAGCTGCAAAGATATGTTTAACTATTACAATGGCATTCAAATAAACAATTAACCATACCATACTATAAAATAAAAACCAAGTAAAAGAGTTTTCCTTGAGAAGAATGCTAAAATCCTGAACCAAGAATCCAAATTTATCCCTGCATGATCCAAAAAAATTGAATTAGCACCATTGCAAACATAAAAAATACACATTCAAAACTGGAGCAGTTAAATATTCAACAAATAATAAGAACCATATAAGATATTCAACTTCACAGCTTATGTTATGCCCAACAGTTTTACTAGAGCAACTCAATCATATGACTGTTCTACGCAATCACATCGGTACAGACTTCATAGGAATAGCCTATTGATATGAACGGTCTTGGGTAAAAAAATGTCTGACGTTGAAACCAAGGTTTTTAGCAGATGAAGAACTATGTACAGATGTAGGCCTTCCCTAGAATAATTTTATATGGATGCTCAACTTAAATGGCTTGTTCCTCTACAAGTTTCCATAGTTTTCCTCTGATTTAGATTCAAAGCATAGCCATCTGATCTATTTATACCCAAACATTATTTATTAGTTTTACATGGATCTTGCAAATCATTGCTACATGCTACAATATTTAAAGCTAAACATATTCAACAACACAATCTATTAGCTAAATGAAATCAAGCATCTAATCAAAAAGATTAGCAACAATTAAAGGAATAATGATCAATATTCGTTAACGTTATTGATGCTTAATAACCCATCATTTTCATCACTGATAATGGTATTCAACATCTGCATTACTCTTTTGCTGGCACCATCCGTGAGAAATATGAGTTCTGGGACACTGATTGGTACAAACACAATCAACTTATATTTCAGAGAACACAAACACACAGTGCATGGGACAAAAATAAGGTATGTTGTTGCTAATTTGATATTACCTTGGATATCCATCTCCCTTCTCAATGAAGTCATCATCTTCCTTCCTAATTCCTGAAAGACCTCGAGAATCATTGTAAGCACCTGATAATACAAGCAAATTGTTATAGTTGTCCGTTTTGCCTATAATTTCAAGAAAATTCATTCTTTTCTGATGATCTAACCCCAATCACAATCCAAACTTGATTTTTCAAAACAACAAAGCTATTTCATACGAATGAACTAGTTACAATATTGAGGACTTCATTGGAACTCACCTAGACCACGAGATGTCAATGAAAAATAATGTTTAGCTCTTATAATAACATCTGCTAGAAAGACAAGCCCCACAATTGGACCATCTAGTAGAAATGGAGCTTGGCATAGAGCAACTACCTGTTATGAGGCATTTCCTTGTGTACGAACAAATATAAAGACGAAAACAAATGTGAGAAAATGAAGTGGGACTTTTACCCATAATAACTCCAATATTCCATAACAGTTTCACAAATGTGGTCAAGTTGTAAACGAGAGGACCAACACAGTAAATTCATATAAAATACTAATAAATAAAGACGGAAATGACCTGGCGAGGGAACAACAATGGCTTTTGTCCTAAGGCGTGAGGGTTGCCAACATTTGTAAAAATAATATGTGGATGAACAGGTGAAAATGTAAGAAATTTGAAGAAAAACTTCGAACAAGTTAATAACTGATGATTACAAGTCACGTTCCCATGATATAAAAGAATACAATCCAAAACTTACGAAAAACTATAAACATGTGAAAACCAACTTTACCATGGAACTTTGTTGGACAGCAATGCTGACTCATAAGATGTGACACGCAATTTTATTAGGGTAAACATAGATAAGAAATGTTTACCTTCTTCCGTTTCTTCTGAAGCTCAAAGATATAGTTCAACTCTTACAACATACTGAACTTTCTTGCCATTTTCATTCAGAGTATGTCTAATCCATTTGACATGATTAAGTAGTTATTCTCCTTGCCGCTATAGGCACAAAAGCATACAATAGCAACCCGTAAATTAGATACTAACTTGAAAAACTATGAAATAAGTTTGATAACAAAAGTAAAATACAAGAGTGGAAGTAATCATTAGAGCGTAAAACTATACGAAGATGAATATAATCAGTATGGTACCATTGATGAAATTGACATGGTCATATCCCCAACACCCGTTCTAGCACTTTGTATGGGCTTGCAGTGTCAAGCACACCTAACCAATGAAGATTAATCGATTTTAATTCCATTATTTAATAAGAAAACTCAAACAAAAAGGGAAAATAGAGTAATTCCTTTGCAACAAACCTCGATCGATATACCTACCAGTCTCTAATTAGAATCCCCAAATCTAATTTCTACTTGATATTCTACATGTACCAAACTAATATCTAACTGTAAATAAAAGATAAATCTTAGATTACTACAACCTAAGCAAATCAATTGAATTGAAATTTCAACAAAATCAATATAAAATCAAAATCCCAAAAAAAAATCCCTCTAAAAACTAATACATTGATGATTTATTTCAATCAAACCACTGGGAATTTCAATTTTCTCACCCTAAGAAGAACTTTAAAATCAACTTCTTGATTCAAACTCCCATTCAACCAAAAAATAGCTTCTCCCTTCATCAATAAGATTTCACCAACAATCTTTAGTTTCAATACCAGTAAATCTTCTAACGTTACATTTCCCAGCTGTCATCGAAAGAAACTACCAACAACAAAAAAAAAAACAAAATTATTAACATAATCAAAAAGAACAACAAAAGATAAGAATTCAGGTTTTCATAAGCATGAGATTTTAAAACTTTTGAGTTCAATTTGAGTGAACTGATTTTGATTCCGTGGATCTGAAACCAATATACCGACATATCCTATAGTGATTCACATTTAGAGAGCAAGAAAAAATATTACATATTGTTTTTGTTCAGTGTATTGAAGTATGAAAAACCCTGATCGGATCCCCAACATTCGTTCTCTAACTATTCACATGATCGACCCTTTGTGATTGACGACTATAGGTTAAGGTCAGTTGTTTGATTGGTGAAATAAAATGGTATTTAGGGAATAATACAATTTAGGGTTTAGAGTGAAGATTGGAATGAAAGAGAACAATGGTTAGGCTAGAACAATGGAGAAAAAGATAAAGCATAGGAGTTTAGGGTTTCGTCTTCCATGGGATACGAAAGACATTTACAGGTTTAGATTTTTGTCGGTGATGTGGGTCGATGGTAATGGAGTCTTAAAGTAGAAGGAAAAGTGGGTAGGTTTATCTTTTAGAACGTGGCCAAAAATTTCATTTACCCGGAATTTTAATTTTTGGTGCTCTTAAAACGGGCAGTTTTTTCCTAAATTAGTTATTAGGGTGTTTGGGTACCATTTTTGAAGTTATTTTTTAATTTCTGGAAGCAAAAAAATCAAAAATTAATTTGAGGTACACGATTTTAAAATGACTTCTAGAAATAAAAAAATTAATTTTTTGTGAAGTAAAAATATTTTGCTTCTGACTTCTGCTTTTGGAGAAACAAAAACACTTCTACTTCTGGTATCCAAACAGGCTATACGACTAGGATATGATTGATGTAGTAAAATTGCACAAGTTCTTTCAGCCAACTAAGTCGTGAGTAAAAGCCGTTATCACGCTCATAACATATAAGACGTGGGTCTACTATAAGCTCGTAATAAATATTCTACAAGCCGTAGCAAATGAATGACATAATACCGCGCCAAGGTTAAGCTGTGGTAATATGTCATTAATGGCCAGGGCTTATATAAACCCGTGGCAAGAAGCTCGTGGCTAATAGCTATAATATCACTACCAACTAAAAACCATTGATTTTGAAAGAATCTTAGATTGAAACAATCAGGTCCATGAGATTTATACGAGGCTATATTTTTGACTACTTTTGTAATTCAGAGATAGTAAAGATTTCAATAAGCCTATTATTTTCATTTATGCTAATCTCTTTGCTAAAAGGATTGACGATGGTATGGAAAACCCCATTTCAAGGCTCTTCAACAATTTGTTTAAATTGATTGGTAAGAACCTCAAAGATTTATACGTGGGTGTTTTCAGTAATTCCATTTGGGACAAGGATAAAGTGAATTTTGTTTATCCTTCTTATCCTAATGGTATTGTTGTGAAAGTATTTTGTATTTTGATCTCCAAATTTCACTTGGTTATCCTTGTTCTTTTGCCTCATAACTTATACTCCTGGTCATACAATTTTTCTAATTCATCTATGACATCTTCTATCTTCAAGTCATGGGTTCCTTGTGGATTAGACTGATGGAGAGTGTTGATGACTGCTAGCTTAATGTTGTGCTGGATTATACCAAAGACTTTCTTGTTCCATGATGCGTCGGGAAACCGACTTTGTTTTACCGCAAGCGCACAGTGTCGAAAGATGTAACAATAGCAAATACGGTTCGTTCCCACAAGGAGTTTGGATTAAAATATTTTTTTTTTAGGTTTTTTTTTATAAAGAATTAAATTAACTAATGAATTAAAATTATTTAATAAAGTTTTAAAAACAGTACGAGGAAAATGTTAAGGTTCCGGGAATCCGTTGTAGGTCAGGGTTTAATTGTGTTCGTCACATTGGGTCTTAATTTCTAACAGAATTATTTGTTCTCAACCTAAAGTCAAATTTTGAAGTACTAAATATACGGGGCATAAAGAGTCAAAGAATATTCATAAAACGATTTAATACGAGGTTTCAATGAGTCCTTCTACTAATCAAACAATGAACTATACGTGGCATAGAACATGAAAAATCATCGAGACGGTAAAACGTTGAGAGAGATACAAATTAATAATATTTAGTTCATACAGTTAAAAAAAAAATAGTTTCGAAACACAAATTAAAATCATCTCTACAAGTTCATCCTTTCGCCCTAACAAGAGAATTAGCCCAACATGGCTTTCTCAAAAACCATGAA